>JAJJWW010002156.1:0-286397 GCA_023531295.1 Papaver armeniacum | reverse complement strand
AAGAGTGATAGGTGTAGAATACACCGTATTTACTATCTAGTAGTTACGCTTTCTTTGCTATTTTTCTTGTGAATTATGTACTTTACGCGTGTTTTTGAGTTGTTAGGTACTCTGGAGTCGCACGGAGGAAAAGAAGAAGAAATTGTCCAATTTGAGCAAAAAGGGCGAAATTGTCATCTCACAGGCAAGTGATATTTGTAGCCCACCAAGGTTAAGGGCAGCTTTATTTTGGAGAAGCACTAAAAATGATCGTATGAGGTTAAGGGGTGTAATTGGTTACCCCTTATCAAGATGACATGGCATCGAATATAACCTATATCCATTCAAACCTAAATCGAGAAATCGCCTTCGGATGCCTTTCGATCATTATTCACCTAATGAAATGAGGAGAGAAAAGAGCAAAGACAATGATTGCTTCCATGAATTTGTGAGATGCAGAATGAATCAAAATTGGTGATAAAATGGAAATGGATTCGAGCTTGACCGCATATGGTAGATACTGAGGATGTAAGATTGAAGCTGTGAAGATGGGGTCAGTTAATTGAGTTACTGAGATTTGGGGTTTATTGTGGATGAATTTGAAATCAGAGAAGAATGGGTTTGTTTTGAGGTCGATGGAGTTGATGATTATGGAGATTCGGATGATGGCTTAAACTGGTTGGAAGAATTAGGGTTCGATTAATGAGATGGGATCGAGTACAGATGCGATTGAGGACTCAGAATTGACAAATGAAGTGAAGATGGGTTTTGAATCGATTAGTTGGTTCAATTTGTTATAGTGAGATGAAGTTTGCAATGATTTGGTCATGTTGAGATGAAGTGGTTGCCCGAGATGAACTTGCAGTAAGGCTTGAGTTGAACTCGGAAGCTTGGATGAAGAACTCGGAGATGAAGATGAATCGGTGGTTCAATGGTGTTGGTGAAGTAGCTAGACCGAAGCTATGGTGCTGAGTAGCTTCCAAGGATGAACACGAGACAAGTGGTGGAGCAAAATTGGGATTGCAAAAGTTGTGCACTCAAAGCTAAGGCTGAGCAAGTACAGATGAACAGTGGCCCGAGATGAGCCGTGAAGGCTAAGGGTGAGCTTTGTGCTTTGATTGAGGTGGTGTTGACAGAATGAGCCGAGCTTGATGCAGTTTGGGAATGGAAGGCTCGGCAATGGCCGCAGTTGAGCCGAGACAATGTTGAGGTAGGCTATGAATACTGGTGGTGACACTGATTGCAGGGCCATTTTGGCTGGGTAGAAGTTGATTGAGAAGACTGGTGGAGGTCTGGGTGAACTGCAGGACCTGGGATAGAATGGGTTGCAGTTGAGAGCTAACAGGTGGCTGGTGCAGTGAAGAACTCAGCGAAGTAATGGGTTCTGTGGTTGGTTGGTGGAATTCGAGCTACTGCAATGTTTAGGTTATGTGTGGGTGCAATGAATTGGTGAATTGAAGTTAGTTCTAGCAAGTGCAACTGAAGTAGGGACATTGGAAGAATGGCAGTGTAGTACTGATGCTTACATCTGAACACAAAGAAATTGGGAAATGGGTTTGATTGAGTCACTGGTGGATGATTTGGTGAACAATGGTTGAATTGGTAATGAAGGATAAAGAGAAGAAGCAATGGCCATGGAACTGGAATTGGGTATATGCTGTTATGATGGCAGCTGTTGCAGGCGCAATAGAGATGGCTAGTGTGTTGTTGTGTTTGAGCTACAGTTGTTAGGAAGTGGTGGACAAGCAGAACAGGGAAGGAGAATGAAACTAAAGATTGCAGGGTGATAGCCATCATGGTCGAGAATGAGGTAGTGGAGTAGGGCCATCTTGGCCGCGGATCGAACAACCGCAAGGACTATGGCCCGGATCACCAAAGGAGCCCACTAAGCTTCTGACCCGGTATGACTCACTTTGACTCGGTCTGACCGAGCTGACCTGACCCGATTCGTTGACCCGACCGATTTGACTCGGTTGACCGGTGACCGGGCGGACTTTGCCGGTCATCGGAGCTGTTTTCCGGCGACTTTCCGGCCAAGTTCCGGCCACAATACCAGTTTTCCGGCGAGCATTTTTGGGACAGAATTTCTACACGGGTTTCTCTCACTTGTGGGCTTGGTGGACTTCTAACTAATGGACTTTGAAGACAAAACCTAATTTTGGAAGGAGTGGAGTTATAAAAGAGAAGACTTTTCTCAAAACACATATAATATCTCCATTAGGGAGACTTCTACTTTTGTTCTAGGGTTTCACATGATAGGTTCTTCTAAACTTTCTATGATGATTTCCAAAAACACAAGTAACTAAGTTTTTATTATTGGTTGAAGATGTAGTTGGATATTGCAACCAAGTTATGATTTTTATGGATTAGTTTTCTCTCAATATTATCGTATGATTTCTACGGGTTACAATAATTGCATGATTGATGGATTGCAATATGATTGAATGTTTGTTTAGTTAAGTCTAGAATTGATTGAACTCACATCCATATCTATAGCTATTTTAGGGTTTTCATCGAGCGATAACCTTGAATACGAGTAGCATGATATGATTCTAGGTTGTAGTGATACATCCTTGTAATCATATGTAGAAATTGACCTTTGTTCGAATTGTTTGCGCAATGTATTACAATTGCATTGATTAGCCTATTTCGAAACTTAATGCTCCTAGGAATTGAACTTGATTAGCGCAAGGCGTTAGGTTATTCTTTAGGTAGATTTCACATACGCATCCCTAATGTGTGTGTTGATAACTTTGGAAATTACGGAGTATTCTTGCAATAAGGTATTCTATGGCTTTTGATGATAGCGAGATTAAATACGAATTCTATTCATATATTCATAAACTTGTTTACAATTGAAGATGAAACCTTTATCCAATATTTCACATCCTTGATTTGCGTACTTTATTTGCTTTTTGTTTATTTTTATTAAGAGCCGGACTCAAGGTACTTACATTTCCCCTTCCCAATGAAGAAGATTCGAGCTCTTTGGAGGCGTGGGTGCGAAATGGAGAGGTGGAGCTACCCCGGTATGGCGTCCGCCTGCGATCAAGAAGTAATGGACCCGAGGTACTGTCATTTCCACCGGTTCCTCCATCACCCCACCAGTGAATGCAACGCTTTGAAGCGCATTGTTCAGGAAAAACTTGGTCCAGAGCGATAGCTCTGAGAGATCGGCGCGGAGGATTTTCTTAGAAAGGCTACTCCGGTTCGGTACAAGTGAGGCTTCAAAAGTAAGTAAGTTTTACTCAACAATTTTACAGGAAGGATAGTTTTAGAATTCAATGGGGACTTAACATCCCGCACGTGGAGAAAGAGGCTCAGTGGTCAAACGCCACATTTATTTCCCTTCATACCTCCCTCTTACGAGACATTTGCAATTTCATATGATATGTGCAATCATTCATGACCAAGATGCAAATTCCATTTAAAATAACCTCTTTCAGAAAAAGTTATTCACAAAACTATCTCAATATACCAATTCAATTACCTATTAATTCAAAACCGGAAGTCAAATTGCGAAAGGAAATCCTCACTACCACTCAAAAAGAAAAGCATCTAAAAGAAGAGGCAAGTATATAGCACGAATCCTTCAAGGAAAGTCCTTCAGCAACAACTCGTCCTTCTGGTCAAGAGCGACTTTCATCCTTTGAAGTACAAACTTGCTTCACTTCAACTCCTCGGACAACTTTTCAACCTCTTCTTCCCGGCGAGTGACACATTCTCGAAGGGGCTTCACCTTGTAATTTCTGGAGCTCCTGAATCTCGGAGAACATTTTGAGGAACCAAGGAGCATTGAAGTCGTACTGCACAAACACATCTCGATGGCACTTCCAGTCTTCAATCATCTCCTCAGAAACTGTTCGACCAGTCGCGACGCTCATCCCATGGATAGAAAATAAAGCCTCCTGAACGCGGTTGACCAATGCAAGACGACTCTTGAGCTTCGTAGTGGTAGCAATGTGACCGTTTTTCTCCCATATTGCCGTATACAACTCCTTGAACCGAACCGGCACAATGAATCCTCCAACCAACACATGACCTGGATAAGGAACAATGAATGGAGGATCAAACAAAACTCCAGGCTGTGCTACCAATACTTCACCATCCACGGAATCTTGTCGATTCTGAGGAGACCTTTCGAAGGAGTCACCACGATGGCTTTATTGGCCGAAACCTGCTCAGAACGTTCTTCAGGGGGAGCAACTTCAACTATAGCAGATGTTGCCTCTCTTATATTCCTTCCGACATCTACTCCACTCTGGATGCTAATTTCCATCACGACCCCGTCAATAAGATCACTCAAGGAGGCGGCTTGTCCAACCGAGCTTGCATCATCTCTGTCATGGTCGGGAAAAGGAGCGGTTTCTCCAGACTTATCAGCACGAAGGTCAATACTTGCATCATCTCTGTCATGGTCGGAAAAAGGAGCGGTTTGTCTAGACTTCTCAAAGATGAAGGTCGATCGCGGACTTCTCGGATGAAGGTCAATACCTCCGGACTTCTCAAAGATGAAGATCGTGCGCCAGACTTCTCAAAGATGAAGGCCAACATTACCAGCCTTCTCATTCCGAATGCGCGCCAACCTTGTGAAGACATTCTCTTTCGGAATCCCCTGATTTCAAGCAAGAATTACTCTTAGAAAGATTCACCCTGGAGAAATAAAGGAACCAACGGGAAGAGATTTAAATACCTGCATATTGGAGGAATTGAGGATCACCGAACCACATGCCTGCCTCTTGGATCTCTCTCCTGCTTGGGGACTGCAATCCTCGGCTCGGTCCGTTTGGTGGAAGTGGCTTCAACCGGAAATGCTTTTTCAAACGTCGAAGATGGTTCACCACGGAAACCTGTCACGACACTCTCCGAGAATTCCTGGAAAATCAAAAGTTGTCTCCTCCAAAATTCCTTGTACTTATCGGTTACCACTGGGTTTCTCCCAATAGTCCAGAAGGGAAGGCTCACCCGTTCCAAAAACACGTCAGCATTAAGAATATTTGGGAGGAATTCTTTCGGAACCCCTGGTGGACGGATAAATGGGACACCCCGATCAAACCCCATTTGACGAGCCGCCTCATCAATATTGTACGGAGTCACAGTAAATTCTTCGTTGAATAAAGACAGGACATATCCTGGGATGCAGCTGTGCAGGTAAACAATTTCCCCAAATCTCATAGTCTTAACATCAGTACGCAACACAACATCAGGGCCATCAGAAGCAATAGCAAAAGTCTTTGGCTAAGCAATGGAAGGGTGGATCGGCCCCCATGGACGGAAATCTACAGAAGACACATTGTCAAATATGTCCACAAGCCTCGCGCCGGCTCTGGGATGCCTCTTATTCCAGCGGAGTATTCTCGAACCAAAATACAAGTTGCTGAGCGCATTTGCAGGAGCAGGAGTAGGAGCATAACTTTTGAAGTGTTCCCATAAGAATGCCTGAAGAAAAGCGAAGTGAACGTACGACTCCACCTTCTTGTACCCGTTAGAAACATGCATGTCCATTGCTAAGGCGTCCAGGATGAGAGTACAAACGATCCAAGGAACAAGGCACCCGGGGAAGAACTTTACCTTTTGCCGACTTTATAGCGATCTTAACAAGGTCACCTCTAATGGTCTTCTTTCCGTAACCGTCGTCGAATATATCTCTCGGATAGCCATAAAGACAGAACGCAATCACGCTGAGCTCATTTTCCAACTCTTTACCCGGCTCTGGGTCTGTAGGAGACCACTCCGACACCCACCAGGTGTAAAAGCATCTCGTATCTCTTTTCTCCTCCTTGTCCAGACTGTCGAATTCCGCCACCTTTTGAAGTATAGCATCGTAGTTACGTTGCTCCGTATCAGAGAGATCGTAAGAAAGACTTCCAAAGAACAATGCAAGTTCATTAATGCAGCTACACTCTCCGGGGTAATAGTCATCTCTCCCCATCTAGATATGGCTGTATGAGTAGAAATGCGCCACCGAGAAATGAAGGTAATCAAACCCGCAGCGTCTTTCTTAATTTCAAGAGCAGCAGATGCCATGACCGCATTGAGGATTTGCGCTGAAAGAAAATTGTCTTTAATTCCCTTATTACTCAACATGCGTCTCATCCATCCTTCATAAGAACCCAAAGGAGTATGACAAATCTTGAAGTCAATAGGGAAGGCGGATATTCGTTTCTCCTGAGACAAAATCTCATCACAAGTGCTTTGAAGAAGAAAATGGATCAAAGATCCATATTTTGTGAATCAGAAAGCAGGACTATCTTATGAGAAGGATGTTTTCTAATATTTGGAAAAGGCGAGGTAAACAACTCATCATCGATGTTCGGCATATCCTTGAAGCCGTCAACACTTCCTGGCTTGGCACCAGCATTATCTCCAGAAGACGTCTCAACAAGAATTCTTTTCTTCATTCCATAATGAAATAAAAGACAGGAGTTAGAACTTGTATGAAAAGCGCATAAAACATGTAGTCACGCACGACAAAAACACGGGTCCAAACACCAGTATTGCTCGTTCAGTCTGGTATTGGTTTCAAGTCCGTACAAGTTTCACTGGTATTGGTTTCAAGTCCTATTTCAAGTTTCAAGTCCTTGTACAAGTTTCATCTGGTATTGGTTTCAAGTCCGGTCAAGTTTCATCTGGTATTGGTTTCAAGTCCTATACAAGTTTCATCTGGTATTGGTTTCAAGTCCGGTACAAGTTTCAAGTCGTTTCAAGTCCGGTACAAGTTTCTGGTATTGGTTTCAAGTCCGGTACAAGTTTCAGTCTGGTATTGGTTTCAAGTCCGGTACAAGTTTCAAGTCCGGTACAAGTTTCAGTCTGGTATTGGTTTCAAGTCCGGTACAAGTTTCAGTCTGGTATTGGTTTCAAGTCCGGTACAAGTTTCAAGTCCGGTATTGGTTTCAAATCAGTCAAGCATATGTGGGTGGGACCCACGTTCGGATCAAACGCACAAGGTGGGACTACATTCACGGGCACGTATTACAACACGGTTTTTCTCATGATCGTGGGAATTATGTTTACGAAATTCAAGCCAAAGTCTCTTCCTAAGCTACAATCTAAAAAGCTAATTTTGCATGCAATGGTGGAAAGAAGCAAAAACAACATGATCATGGATTCACGGGTTGTTTTACTAAGCAATTCTAGAAAATATTGACGTATCAACCTTGGTGGAAAAACTAAGCATATACATGTCTTACAAAAGGTGTTTACCTAACAAACTAGGGTTTTACCTTTAAAAAAAAAAAAAAAAAAAAAAAAAACTACCGCGGACGGACGGACGGCGCGCACGACGGCAATTAATTCAAACTCCTGCAGAAGAACTCCAAGCAAGAACGCGGCGTCGGCGGGAATGGGTGGTCACGGACGGGAGCTGCTTAATAAAAAAAAATTCTTGAGAAAAAACAAAGGGGTTGGTCTCTTTTATAGACAAAAAATTAGAAGAATCCCAATAGAACAAGGATACCTCTTTTGGATTCCTTTTCTGATTCAAATACCCAAAGAAGAAAACCGGTCCCACCAAAGGATTCCATACAAGCACAACGACGTGGGCAACTGGCGGTCAGTCAATACTCTTCCGGGTAAACTTCCTTTATCATGTCTAACTCACATATGTATGTCACCATCTCATGCCTACCCCACAATAGTGTAACCATTATGTGCTAGGCAGGGGACTTAATGTTGATGGTAGATTTTCATTTGAGGTTAAAATTGTAAAATCCGGAAAAAATTATGCGCTGACATCTTGTAAAAGATAAAGCCATTAATAAGTGTTGGATACTCCCTCACTTAATTCACTAAGAATGGAGCATGTGGCAAACAATCCCATTCTGTGAATACATGAAATTCCTCCAGGTTGGAGCATGTGGCAACAATCCCATCCTGTGAATTTATAATCAGCCTTGTATTTCCGCACTCATTATCGGTGTGGCATGACGACTGAGTGTTACTCTTACAGAGTAACACGAACCTCCAAGCACTATAATGAAACCATGTACGAAATACCCATACAGGATGACTCTAGGTGTGTTATACTAGCCCGATTGAGCCCCTCTCGGTGTGTTATACTAGCCCGATTGAGCATCCGGATTGACCGTATCGATCCGGATATGATCGCAGATCATCCAACTCCACAAGCATGATTGGATGACCCGGATCAATTCCATCACCCCCAAGCAGGTATGGAATATCCACTGCCGAACCAATGCGGAACCCGCACGGTCGGCCATTGGCCTAGCTTGCCAAAAACGTTCATACCAAGCATTATGGACGGAAAACCCTAAATTAGGGTTTGCGGCATATTACATGTGTCGCAGCGGTCTCAACCATCCATCTTCGCAGGTATTGATGGAGGGTGTAGATGTAGATTCAAAGGGCCCAGAGCATGTCAACACGATCACCGTGGGCCCGCCTACACACTTGACCAATCGGTCAAGACCAACCATGTTTGGTCGTGACAAAATCGTCGCCCAAACAAGAGATGACGAAACCCAAAATTAGGGTTTGAGCATCACGAGCGTCCATCTTCTCCGGCAAATGGAGGGTCCAAGATTAGATTAAGCAGGTCCGGTCATACAAAGATGACCAACGTGGACCCATCTATTCCCTAACCCGATCGGCCAAGGCATATCATGCCTGGCTAATCCAAACGCACGCTCAAACTAGCGTGGTCACACCTCCCAAACCGCAAACTGATCTCGACCACTCAACTTCGCCGGACGATTTGGATGGCTCAGATCACGTTTTCATGGGATATTCAGGTATAGGCATAAACATCAGCCTACCACCTTCACACCAGGCCAATCGTCCAAGACCGACCAAGATTGGTCGTCTTGGAACGTGCGCCTGAAGAGGGCGTGACGTGCGGCCCTTGCGGCACTAGTTTTTTGTCGCAAATCGATCTCGACCACTCGATTTCACCGGATGAATTGAGTGACCCAGATCATACTTTCATGAGGTAATGGGGTATAGGCGCCTACACCATCATGCCATCTACACGCATGTATGGTCGGTTAGGCCAAAGTTGTATCCCATGCTTGGTTTCGACCATGCTGAAGAGTGATGCCTGCGCACCTCTTCAAAACCCTAACTTCATCAACGGTCGCAGATGAGTGTCTCAATGATCATCTCATCCGTCCAACTTCACCAGCTTGGTTATACAGACCTGGTCAGGAATTAATTGGTTAGTGAGGTGTCATTACCCATCACTTTACCACACCGTGATGCAGTACCTGCATAAAATACACACGATACTTCACAAGTATCTACTTCCTGAATAACGCAGTTTATTCAATTCAAAGATTACATGCTATCTTTCATGGATCCACGATCCACACATTCCAGACATCAATCATGTCACAAACTGGGGGATACATACTAGGGTATTGGTCTGGCGGTTTACAGCGTGCAGCGTGCAACGCGCCATTACAAGAACGTGTCAGGAAGTCATGGACGGTTAGAGATGAACATGAGAAGTGGGCAAGGCTGGTCGTGTATCACCAACGCACAACTCCACTACTCCATCACTCCACTTCCCCCACTTCCCACGAGAGACGTGAATAAGACTCAATGACTTGTATAAATAGGTTCTCCGCCCTATTTCCAAACAACGAGAAAAAACAACAAGAAAACACCTAGAGCCTCACTTACACCAATCGTAAGCTTGTTCACTTTCCCGTTGCAAGTCATAAGCAAGTCTACACCTTCACAATCTCAACACCTTCTTCGCTTCCCTCCCTAAGATCAACCCCATTTCCTTCACTTTGTGACCGAAACAAGTCTGGAACGTCCATTTCTTGGTTTAGGCCGGACTTGCACAGATTGATCTCTCGAATCTATAAGCACTCACCGCGCAGTGTATTTGTTTAAGGTTTTAATTCATTCCTCATCCACACCCCAAATTACCAAATTCTGCAGGAGTAGTTTTCACACATAAACACTATGACATTGTTTAACAATGATTGAGAACTCTTGTTTTCTTGTTGTTATAGATACGGATTTTCAACAACGATGGTGCTAAACTTACAACCTTTGGGATCATTGGAGTACTTGGAAGTGACGAAGATTTCGAGTAATGTTGAAGATTAGACATGTGCAATAGGAGCTACAAAAGTTAATTTATTTATTTTTTGTATTCCATATGTATTAATAGTTTTGTCACTAAAATTGACAAAGGGGGGAGATTGTTAGAGCATTGCTCGGTCGAACTCGCATGCGTTGCTATCTCAAGCATGTTTGTCAATGTTAGTGATCAAAACTATAAGTCTTGATTTCTAGCCTATTTTAGCTAAAGGTCTCGGACTAGGATAAAAAGTGTAGTTGAGCTCAAGACTCCATGGCAATCATCATACAAGACGAAGGACTACTCAAGGAACTGGTGGAAATTCATCGACTAAAAGGTATGTGGAGACTTGAACTTATCTGTCTCTCAAAAGTTTATTTACTCTATCTCCTACTATTGAGACAAAAGTCGTTTTGATATATAGACTTTCATTATACACATTTGCTATTTCGAGCCGAGATTAACTCGCCTATCTATTTCTCGAAATATGTGTTGGTAAGCTTTCGCTTTAGCCAAATTCATCTTTACCTAGTGACGAAAGTCATGTTATGTTTCAATCACTTTGAAAATTGCTCTGACAAAAAATGGTATGTGAATAACGGCTATATAACGTTCTCTGAGAATGTTTCAATGATTGAAATGAGAGTTTAGATTACATAACCTTTGGTAGGATATAAGCATTGTTGTGGAAACACATATATGTATAAGTCCTTATTCCTTAAACCAAAGTTTGCGAACTTTGTTGATCAAGAGAAACGGAATGTGGCGTGAGCCAAGTCCGCGAACTCAATCCGCGAACTCAGTCCGCGAACTGGCGGAAGTTCTCGACCCGAAAATTTCTATTGGAGTTTGTGAACTCCTTCCGTGAGCTTAAGTCCGCGAACCCAGTCCGCGAACTTGAGTAGGTTATATCTAAAACCGGTTGTTCTTGAACTCATGTTTATATAAACTAAGGAATGCTTTTGCAAACCGTGGCTATAAAGTTCATGAACCGATTCGAGTGAATCAAACCGTTTTTGCTTTGATTGTGTCTTGTGTAGTTACATAAGATCTAAGCAATTGAACAACTCTCTAACTAACTCATTTGAGTCATTTGAACTAGTTATGGTGAAGAAGAATATGGTTGATATGAAATTTCTCATATGGCTAACCATTTGGTTAACTATTATTGAACCAACAAATGTTAATGTTTGGGAACGGTTACATAAACCCAAAATTGGACATTTCATTTGTGTGTAACAAGCTAAGGTTTCGATCCAACGGTTGAGAAATATTAGCTTGAATCTAATCAGGTTTTTCATCTAACGGTGAATATTGAATGCTTTGTTACTAAGCTAACATTGATTGCAAACCCTGATTTGAAAGACTATATAAGGGAGAACTCTAGCAACTGGGAAACCTAATCCACACATTCTGTGTGATACTAGTTGTGCTAAGCTAGAGTCGATTCTCCTTTAACCTTTGGTTTCTTTTTCTAAATCAGGTTAACGACTTCAAGACTTCATTGGGATTGTGAAGCCAGACCGATACTACTTTCTTGTAGTTGTGTGATCTGATCTTGTTGTTTCTATCGTACGAGTTCAATTGGAATAATTGGCTTGAGATTTATATCTCCGATAAGCAAGATAAAAAGAAATCACAAACACTTCGTCTCATCGTTTGTGATTCCACAATATCTTTTTTCGCTGCGTCGATTAAGATTATTTTAAGGTGATTGATAATACTAGGTTGTTCTTCGGGAATATAAGTCCGGGTTATCAATTGGTTCCTGTTCACTTTGATTTATCAAAAGACGAAACAAAAACTCGTAGGTATATTCGTGGGAGACGGATTCATCTATTACCGTAGACTTTTCTGTGTGATACAGATTTGTTTATTAAAGTATTCGACTTTGGGTCGTAGCAACTCTTAGTTGTGGGTGAGATCAGCTAAGAGAATCAAGTACGTAGCATCTTGCTGAGATTAGAGACGTAGGAGCGTAACTGTACCTTGGATCAGTGTGAGATTGGTTTGGGTTCAACTACAGTCCATACCGAAGTTAATTTGGAGTAGGCTAGTGTCTGTAGCGTCTTAATACAGTGTGTGTTCAATCTGGACTAGGTCCCGGGGTTTTTTGTGCATTTTCGGTTTCCTCGTTAACAAAATTCTGGTGTCTGTGTTATTTCTATTCCGCATTATATTTGTTTATATAATTAAAATATCACAGGTTGTGCGTTGTTCAATCAATTAGAATATCCGACCTTTTGGTTGTTGATTTAAATTGATTGACACTTGGATATTGGTCTTTGGTACCATCCAAGTTATCTCTCTTTGATAAAGACTCGCAGATTTCTATTTGCTTGAGTAAAGATCAAATTGAGATATTGAGATATAAGCTATTTGATATACTTTTCTCTAGATTGAGTCTGACTGTCTAGTTGATTCTCTAGAAAGTATATTGGAGTTTGTCCATACAGATTGCTAAGAGAAATATTGGGTGTGGTTGTTGTACCCCCGTTTTTTCAAAGATAGTCGGACCCGGCTTCACGAATCCCTAAGTGAAGTCTTTCAGATGCAGACCTAATATGTTCCTCAGAGGAAACCTAGCTCAATAAAGGACGACTCTAACAATCAACTAGGACACAAAGTGCCAGGGATTGAATTTCCCAGTTGAATGAGTGTTTTTATTTACATATGTTCAAGACTGGGGGTTACTTAGAATTCAAGTTAAGATAAATTGAGATCCAAGAAAACACTTTCTCTGTTCAGGTAAAACTCTAAGTAAAAGTCTGTCTTGAAATCACATAGAAGAAAATACACAGTGGACCATGTACGTGAACCATGTATAATGATAGTTCTTGGAAAATATGTCTTTCGAGCTAATAAGCAATATCATATTTATATAAGAACTTAAGACTTTAACCATGATGCACATATACAAGTTTTTTTAGTGATCATATATGTCTTATAGGTGTTTATGAGAGTCATAGCAATGCTAAACATATTTAAAAAAAAATAAGTCTTTCAGCATTTGCTAATATTTACTGGGACCGTTGGTGAAACGGTTAGGTAGTTCATGAATCCATGGCGCTACGGTTCGTGAACCATTCAATGACTCGTGATCTCAGATGAAGGTGGTTCGTGAACTAGGTTCGCCAACCTACCTATATTTCGAACTTCAGATATCTACGGTTTGCGAAATGATTCTCCAACCTACCCTAAGTCCAAATTTCAGTAGTTCTGAAAAACTGTCTTTTGATGTTTAAAACCTTCCCATTTGCCATGATATAAATATCATTGCTTGGGAAATTTTCAAATGATTTACAACATTAGTTCTTGAATAGTAAATTGTTTTGAACTAAGATTGCAAATGATCAATGGACATACATTGCTTGAATCATATTTCGATATGTTTAACCAGACAAGCTTTACTCGAAATTTCTTTTTTGTAATAAATCTAAGTGTAGTCATATAACATAGTCTCATAAAGATAGAATAGAGCTTGTGAGTAAATAGAATGGTTTAGTCTTCACATACCTTGTTGATGAAGTTCTCCAAATGTCTTCGTCGATATTCAGTCTTCGAGGGTTATTCAGTGATGCCTGATACTTAACTACCAAATTCTACATAGTCCGAGATTTGATTTAGTAAACTAGAAATCAAGACATAGTTTTGTTCATCTAACATTGAAAACAAGCTTGAGAAAGCAAAACTTGTGAGTTTGACCGAGCAGTGCTCTAACAAGTCTAATCTAATAACTAATCTTACTTAGTATATTTAATCTAATCTTCAGAACTAATTAAACGAGGGCGTTCTAACCATTAACAAAATTAGTAGGATAAAAGGTTTTGAAAATTACTATTTGATGACCCGATTTTGTCATCTTGCGAGCCCTCAAAACCAAAACCTTGGAGTCAACCCCCATAATAGGGTTCTTTCTAATACCATAACTTTGCCGGAAATAGTATTCTAGGAAATATAAAGTAAATTTAATCCAATTGTACATATAATAATCTGACGGATATAAGCTGCTAGCTTATAAAGTTATTCTTTCAGGTCGTGCATAATCCTGCACAACTTTTCTATTTAATCATCTTGGATGTTGGACATCTTGTATATTATGTAATCTTCTTTATCTCCATAAGATCATTAATGTGTGTTTTGAATAGGTTAAGCAAAAAGCATAAAAATGGTGTATCAGGTACCCTCGCCTATGCGCTGATTGCACTTGCTCAGGTTTATGGTTGTGACTTTCCTTTTTGCTGAATAGAATTTTCTGAGAAAAAGCGTTGACATGGCTGACCATGAATGGACGCTCCCTGGATTGAGGTTGTCGTACCAGGTGTTTATGGGTGAAAACTATTTCTGCCGGTTTTGGTAATTTTGGGTGTGTGGATGAGAAATGAGTCTAAACCTTAAACAAATGCACTGCACAGGAGTGCTTGTAGATTCGAGAAATCAATTTGTGCAAATCCGGCCTAAACCAAGAAATGGCCGTTCCAGACTTGTTTCGGTCACAAAGTGAAGGAGATGGGGTTGATCTTAGGGAGGGAAGCGAAGAAGGTGTTGAGATTGTGAAGGTGTTGGCTATGTATGACTTGTATCGTAAAAGTCGGACTGGCTTGCGGGATGTAAGCTATCGCCGTTACGGTGTTTGAATACGATGGTATCAACACTTGCCTCTGTTGTATGGACTTGTTCTGTTTTTGGAAATAGGGAGGAGAACCTATGTATACATGTCATTTGAGCCTTATTCACGTCTCTCGTGGGAAGTGGAGGAAGTGGAGTGATGGAGTAGTGGAGTTGTGTGTTAGTGTTACACGACCAGTCTTGCCCACTTCTCCTGTCATCTCTATCCGTCCATGACTTCCTGACACGTTCTTGTGATGGCGCGTTGCACGCTGCACGCTGTAAACCGCCATACCAATACCCAAGTATGTATCCCCCAGTTTGTGACATGATTGATATCTTGAGTGTGTGGATCGTGGGACCCACGAAAGTAGCATGTAATGCTAGATTAAATAACTAAGTTATTTAGAAAGTCGATACTTGTGAAGTACCGTGTGTATTTTATGCAGGTATTGCATCATGGTGTGGTAAAGTGACGGGTGGTGATCACCATGACGCCTCACTGACCAATTAACTCCTGACCAGGGTTGTATAACCAAGCCGGTGAAGTTGGACGGACGAGATGATCTTTGAGACACTCATCTGCGATCGTTGGTGGAATTATGGTTTTTGAAGAGGTGCGCAAGCATCACTCTTCAGCTTGGTCGAATCCAAGCTTGGGATACAATTTTGGCAGGGCCGATCATGCATGTGTGTAGACGACATGACGGTGTATGCGCCCATACCTCATTCTCTCGTGAAAGTGTGATCTGGGCCACTCAATTTGTCCGGCGAAGTTGAGTGGTCGAGATCAATTTGCAACAGAAATCTGGTGTCGCGCATCATGCCTACTTCGGGCACGCGTTTCAAGACGACCAAGCCTGGTCGGTCTTGGCCGATCAGTCCGGCGTGCATACGGTGGGATGGTGTACACGCCTGTACTTCATTGTCCCATAGAAACGTGATCTAAGCCACTCAATTTGTCCGGCAAATTTGAGCGGTCGAGATCAGTTTGTGGTTGGGAAGTGTGACCACGCCTAGCTTGGGTGTGCGAATCGAAGTGTACAACCAAGTTTGGTCTTGGCCGATCGGGTGTGGAGATAGGTGGGCCTGCAGTGATCGTGTTAATACTTACCAGACCTGTTTAGTCTATTCCTGGACCCTTCATCCGAGTAGGAGAAAAGGGACGCTCGTGATCGCGACACAAACCCTAATTAGGTTTTTCCGGCCGTGTGTGATACCCAGTTTGGGGCGCACGAATCAAGACGACCAACCATAGTTGATCCTGACCTATCAGTCAGGTATGTAGGCGGGCCCACGGTGTTTGTGTTGACATGCTCTGGGCCCTTTGAATCTACATCTACACCCTCCATCTATGCCTGCGAAGATGGATGGTTGAGACTGCTTTGTGATACATGTAATGTGCCGCAAACCCTAATTTAGGTTTTTCGTCCATCTTGCGCTTTCTGGTTTGGACGGTTTGGCAAGCTATGCCACCCTTTTTTGGGAGGCCGACCATGCGGGGCCCGCGTTGGGTCGGTAGTGAATATTCCAATACCCGCTTGGGGTCATGGATTCAATCTAAGCCATCCAATCATCTTTGGTGAAGTTGGATGGTTGTGATCGTTTCGAGAGGCCGATATGGACAGTCCAGTTTCAAACATGCTCAATCGGGCTAGTATAACACACCGAGAGATGTATGCTCAATCGGGCTAGTATAACACACCGAGAGTTGTATGCTCAATCGGGCTAGTATAACACACCGAGATTTGCAACCTGTATGGGTATTTCGTACATGCTTCATTATTAATGCTTGGAGGTTCGTGTTGCTCTGCTGAGAAAAACACTCAGTCGTCATGCCGCACTGGTAATGAGTACAGGAAATACAAGGCTGGATATGCATTAATTAATAATGCTGTAAATTCACAGGGTATATGGGATTGTTGCCACATGCTCCAACCTGGATGAATTTCGTGTATTTAATTCACGAGAATCTTGGGAATGTTGCCACATGCTCCATTCTAGGTGAATTAGTAAAGTGAAGAAGTATTCATCACTTATTAATGGCTTTATCTTTTGCAAGATGTTAGCGCATAATTTTGGCTTTTACAATTTTAGACTTGAATGAAAATCCACCATCAACATTAAGTCCCCTGCCTAGCGCATAATGGTTACGCTATTGTGGGGTAGGCATGAGATGGTGACATACTTATGTGAAGAAGACAGGATAAATAAAATTTACCCGGAGGAATTTTGACCGACCGCTAGCTAGCATTTGTCCATGTAAACGCCGTTGTGCAAGCGCGGAATCCTTTGGTGGGACCGGTTTCCTTCCTTGCGTGTTTGAATCAAAAGAGGAATCCAAGCAAAAGAGGAATCCTCGTTCTATTGGGATTCTTCCAAATTTTTGTCTATAAAAGGGACCGACCCTTTTCTTTTTCTTCACACTTTCTCTTTTTTTTTTGTTCGGCAGCTCCCGTTCGTGATCTAAACTGCCGCCGACCGCCGCTGCCAACACCGTCGGAGCTCGCCGTTGCCGTCCGTCCGTTCGCAGCAAGGTAGGCGTTTTTTTTTTAAGGTAAAACCCTAGTTTGTTAGGTAAACACCTTTGCAAGATATATATTATGCTTAGCTCTTTCACCAAGATTAATACACCAATATTCACTAGGATTGCTTAAAACAAGTCGTGAATCCATGAATATGTTGTGTCCTGCTTCCTTTTTCATTGTTGCATGCAAAACCTAGCTTCTTAGGTTGTATCTTGGAAAGGAACTCGGCTTGAATTTCGTGAACATGATTCCCATGAACATAAGAGAACCGTGTTGTGCAAATAAATATGGTCCCGCCTCATTGTCAGGGCCGATCGTGCATGTGTGTAGACGACATGACGGTGTAGGCGCCCATACCTCATTGTCTTGTGAAAGTGTGATCTGGGCCACTCAATTTGTCCGACGAAGTTGAGTGGTCGAGATCAATTTGCAACAGAAATCTGGTGCCGCGCATCCTGCCCACTTCGTGCGCACATTTCAAGACGACCAAGCCCGGTCGGTCTTGGCCGATCAGTCCGGCGTGCATACGGTGGGATGGTGTACACGCCTGTACTTCATTGTCCCATAGAAACGTGATCTAAGCCACTCAATTTGTCCGGCAAATTTGAGCGGTTGAGATCAGTTTGTGGTTGGGAAGTGTGACCACGCCTAGCTTGGGCGTGCGAATTGAGGTGTACAACCAAGTTTGGTTATGGCCGATCGGGTGTGGAGATAGGTGGGCCCGCAGTGATCGTGTTAATACTTACCGGACCTGCTTAGTCTATTCCTGGACCCTTCATCCGAGCAGGAGAAAAGGGACGCTCGTGATCGCGACACAAACCCTAATTAGGTTTTGCCGGACGTGTGTCATACCCAGCTTGGGGCGCACGAATCAAGACGACCAACCATAGTTGGTCCTGACCGATCAGTCAGGTATGTAGGCGGACCCACGGTGTTTGTGTTGACATGCTCCGGGCCCTTTGAATCTACATCTACACCTTCCATCTATGCCTGCGAAGATGGATGGTTGAGACTGTTTTGCGATACATGTAATGTGCCGCAAACCCTAATTTAGGGTTTTTTGTCCATACTGCTCTGGTTTGGACGGTTTGGCAAGTTATGCCACCCTTTTGGGGAGGCCGACCATGCGGGGCCCGCGTTGGGTCGGTAGTGAATATTCCAATACCTTCTTGGGGTCATGGATTCAATCTAAGTCATCCAATCATGCTGGTGAAGTTGGATGGTTGTGATCATTTCTGAGACTGATATGGACAGTCCAGGTTCAAACATGCTCAATCGGGCTAGTATAACACACCGAGAGATGTATGCTCAATCGGGCTAGTATAACACACCGAGAGTTGTATGCTCAATCGGGCTAGTATAACACACCGAGAGTTGTATGCTCAATCGGGCTAGTATAACACACCGAGAGTTGCAACCTGTACGGGTATTTAGTACATGCTTCATTATTAATGCTTGGAGGTTCGTGTTGCTCTGCTGAGAAAAACACTCAGTCGTCATGCCGCTCCGGTAATGAGTACAGGAAATACAAGGCTGGATATGCATTAATTAATAATGTTGTAATGCTCCAACCTGGATGAATTTCGTGTATTTAATTCACAGAATACTGGGATTGTTGCCACATGCTCCATTCTAGATGAATTTGTAAAGTGAAGAAGTATTCATCACTTATTAATGGCTTTATCTTTTTCAAGATGTTAGCGCATAATTTTGGCTTTTACAATTTTAGCCTTGAATGAAAATCCACCATCAACACCAGGTGAACGCCGTATCAGTCAGCGATTTTGGAAACTCTCTCAGACATAACTTCCCATCTTCCGCGCGATCATTCATTGTAGACTGAAATCGACTGAGGTGCTCTCTCGCGTTGCCTTGGCCATTGTAGACCTTGAATTTTGGTGAAGTATAATCTTCAGGGTACTGATATTTCATGATTTCAGAGGAGTAAGGACTCGCCATGAAGTTATAATTGTCTTGTTTAACGATTCTGTAATTTAATTCTAGGTATTTTGCAATCGCCTCTTGTTTCATAGCCGCAGGCTCGTTTTCCATTTCCTCTACATCTTTTGTTATTTCTTTAGCATTTTTCCTTGCACTTACCTCCTTCATGAGCTTTCTCAGCTCTCGTTCTTTACGTACGTGCTCTTCTAGTTCTTTTTGCATCTCCTCGAGGGAAAGCTGAGTGAGCGGCGCTTCCTCGCTCTCATGCTACTTATCTTCTTCGCGCGTGATGTTTGATTTTCTCGCCTGCGTGATTGGGTCTGATACTATACCTACTCTCTCTCCTTCTGGGTTAATTGGGGGTATGTTTAGGTTTCCTGCCGCGCCTGAGCTAGCGCCTTCTGTGTGTGTCATCGTAAGCTAGGCACGAGCCTCCGGGTGTGGTCGCCAAATGTTGAGGGGTGAATTTCAGTTTAGGTTCTACCCGTCCTAGCTACTACACATGACCTCACAATTCCAATAATAGTAAGAGAGAGAGTTGTCTTTCCATTGTACCTTGTCCTTTCTTTTATAGGCTTTCCTAAAAGCCCCTGTTTTTACTACTTCATGACACATGTCCTAATACCTCTTAATTACCCTTAATGCCATCCTTTAACATAACCCCTTCCTTCTTCATTAATTCCTCCTTTATCCTCCCATCTTTCATTGGTATCTTCTATTTGGGCTTGGGTTTAGTCTCCAAGTCCTACATCTTAACCCAAGTTCACCTCTATTCTTAAGGGCATCTCCAACTCGTTAAGGGGTATTATTTTTCATGTATCAACATTCTTAACCTCAAATGCGATAAGTCCTTTGAACATCCATTGCTTTATCCATTCCCATATTGATAATGGCTTCACTTAGTCGAGTTCTAGTTGTGAGATTAGTTTTTTGCAATAATCTTGAGCTCTCGCGGGACTTCCCATTCCTTTATATGATCCCGAGAACTTCTCTTTTGTACATCATTAATTATTAAAATATGCCAATAATATCGTCTCAAAATATAAAAGGTAGAAAAAGATGAGTCAAATAGGATAGTCGTTCTTCGGTCTTCAATATTCAAGGGCATTCAATATTGTTGCCTCTATTTCTTATCTTCATTTGTGGATTCTAATACTCTACCACCTAAAAATAATCCTAATCGTTCTCCTAGACCGAATTTAGTAGACTTAAATCAAGAAATAATTTGGTTATATAATATTGACAAAATCTTTGACATACCGGCACTTGTGGGCTCTCTTATTACTTTTATTTTATCAATTGCCTTGTTGCTACTTATCACTTTCAGAGGAAGAAGCTATTCTTCTCCATTCATTTCTGAGCCTATCCTTCTCGAAGTGCAAATGGAGCGAGATGAATTGCTTCATCAATTCCTTACTTAGTGAGCGATAAAATCAAATTCACTTCTTATTATAAATAATGATGATGAATTCAGCTCTTAGATAATGCTCTTTTCGTCTTTTCCATTCCATATTTGCCTACATTATGCATCTTCATATGAAAGAATGAAATTTCAAATTCTTTCTTCCTCGACCCATATGTAATCATTCTGGATTTTAACTCCAATGATGTTTAAATTTATCGTTATGGCACCAGAGATTTTCATAAATGAAGAAATATCTCGCCTTATCATTTTTGGTGGTCTTCTAAGCTTGACCTTCCTAATTAAAGGTCTTACTCTGCCGACAAGGTCGGACCTTGCCTTATCGTTTTCAAGTATTTTTGCCTCTGCGGGATATTTTGAATATGACAGGCCTAAACTTTCTTGCGAAAATAAAGCCCCATGACATTGTCGTCGTGCGATAGGACGTCTTTACACTTGCATGTAAGGACCCATTGATCTCGTCTTACCCTCACGTTAGTATTATTGCCTTGATCATTGCACAAATATGACAAGCCTAAGTTTCCTTGCGAAAACAAAGCCTCATGACATTTGCGTCTTTGGCACTTATCTCCTCCCTAATGGAGGGTGCCGCCTTATCATCTCCCTGGGCCCCTTCAAGGAGGCGTACATGGGCCATATAAGGCCAGCTCCTCCCATCCAGTCTTAACAACAACCGTTGTTTTCGCAGCCTCTTATCCCTTATACCCATAACAAGGTTGCACCCTAAGTGGAGTTTTCTTCGGGCCGAAGATGCGCCAAGACTTGTCAAGAGTGGTAAGAAGTTCCATGCTCCCTGCACTCTTGACTCAACCGTGTACCCTCCTGGCCTTGATCATACGACTCCTTGAAAGAGACCCTCGGTCGCCCAACGAGTATAACCTACATATATAGTTGGGAATCCAAGGTACCTCTTCCTGGGATAGGCTTTCATGGGCCCCAAATACTGACCCGGGTTCCGGGCGGTGTAACCTTTTCCCTGGCTGGTCATGTTAAGAGATTCCCCCTTATATGACGCACTTTAGGTCTTACATTTGCCTCTTACGAAATATAATTCGCGAACTAGGGTGTACGCCATAAAGGTTCGTCCCATTCATTTACTCATTCATTATTGTTAAATCATTCAATCATTCATATTTAATTGTTGTCGATATTTAATTTGCGAAGACATCGCCATTCATTTTTCTCGGATTCTTGTACATTCTTATTGTCAAATTCTCACATATCATTTTCTTCTTTATCTTGCCTTTTGATATATCTTTGTCGATTATTCACTTCTTATGCCTTTTGTTCATTGCATTCTTTTGCCTCATCGTTATCCCAATCCTTGAAGGACTCCTTTCCATCGTAACGTTCGCCTATTTCCATGCATTCCTTTGCGGCACTTCGCGATGTTTCTCCCAAATGAACTACAACCGGTTATTTTTGCATCGTAACATTCGCCTAATTTTGTGCTTCTTCATTTCTTATCTCTATATTATCCACCATCAGGCTTCTCTTTTCTCTCGTTTCATCCTTGATATTCTGTTTCCAACCTTTCCTTTAGCATTTCTCTCTTCGCGGCTTTCTACGTCAACCTCCTAACATTTCTCGCCCTCTTTCCAATCTCCCTTTATGATTCCAATACCATTTGGATTACTCCCAAGATTTTTGTGCAGCCATGGCTGCCCAATTAATGCGTTATAAGGATTCCACGTCAACCACGAGAATAAAATATCACCATAATCCTTGGGGCATCTCCAACTCGTTAATCTTGAACTTGATCTCGCAAAGTGCTTCTCGATCTTCTATTTTGCAATCTCATATTTTCCATCCTTAATTCATGATTCTGTCTTGTCAAATTTGCTCGTTCTTCCTCTAGTCGCCTCTCTTCATGTATTGTTTGTCTCAATATTTCTAATCTTTTGTATTATTTTTCATGTATCAACATTCTTAACCTCTCCCAAATTCAAATGCGATAAGTCCTTTGAACATCCATTGCCTCAAATGCGATAAGTCCTTTGAACATCCATTGCCTGAGTTCTAGTTGTGAGATTAGTCAATAATCTTGAGCTCGAAACTTCTCTTTTGTACATCATTAATTATTAAAGCCAATAATATCGTCTCAAAATATAGAAAGGTAGAAAAAGATGAGTCAAATAGGATAGTCGTTCTTCGGTCTTCAATATTCAAGGGCATTCGGTGGATTCTAATACTCTACCACCTAAAAATAATCCTAATCAGAGACTGAATTTAGTAGACTTAAATCAAGAAATAATTTGGTTATATAATATTGACAAAATCTTTGACATACCGGCACTTGTGGGCTCTACTGAGGAGTACTCTAACAACATAACATAAATATACAATTAAAAAATAAAATCGTAACTAACGACACTTCTTGATTATATCTCTTCTTCTTTAATAGTTAGACTAGACTAGTTCTCGATGATCATCTTTTTTAATAATACTTGAGTATAGTTCGATTGGGTATCAGAGCATCATCAAATGGCGATGAAAACAAAGAAAATAGAGAGAATATTATCGAACTGATTTAGAAATACACAAATTTTAGATTCAATATTTAAAAAAACAAAAAATATCTATTAAAATAATCATTTAATAAACATCTTGATTATCTTGAGTCAATTCCTAAACTCGGTGATGCAGTCTAGTTTATCGTAAGATATATTTGCTTATGGACCTAGGAGAAAGGAGAAAGGAAAACTAATATGTGGATGTGTCTGCAATTGTAGGGTTACAAAACCAAAACTATATATAACCCTATCAAATGACAAAATTAACCCTGAAAAGGCACAATATCAACAATATCCTGTTACCCGCGGGTACCTGATGGATATACACAATTAGAACTGGTTGTTAACGGGTACTATTCGTGTCAACCAAATTGCGAACCAAGATTACTAATGAGTTTAAAATTAAGAACCACATATACAACCGAATGACTCAGATATTGTTCAGTTCTAGGTATTCAAGTACCAGTTAATAGCCCAATATTAAACCGAAATTTGTAACATCTTTATTTCGTTTCAAAATAATTTTGAAGGTAGTCGAATTTTATTTTCTTACAATATAAATCCGGAGAAGATATGATCATATATTATTCTTATCTTATGGAGAGACAAACCCCATTAAGGTAGGCTAACCACAGTTGCATCTGATCATTATTACTACTTCAAGCCCATATTAGCCAACTCGAAACTAGCCTCAGGGTACATTCTAAAGGGAAACTAGGGGCAGAGCTTGAAAATCTCTTATGGGGAGGCAAAATATTGTGAGGGTAGGAAAAAAAAGTAAAAATGGCCTTGGCATAGGAAAAAACAAGATAAAAATTGGCAAAAATGGGCTTGCGAGTCAGCCCATCTACCATTTCATGGGCTGTCTCTACCCCTGGTGAAAACTTTTCTTGCTTTATAAAGTCTATAATTCGTAGAAGATAGAAAGTTACCATTATCGTTGTCATGAGCACGGTACGGAGAAAATAAGAAATTTTTTTATTAATAAGTTGAACCATAACATGGCAGTGCATACAGTCGGTACTTGTTGTGGTAGTATGCAACAAAGTCCATATGTTATCGACTCAATTTATGGTTCACTGTATAGGGTATCTGTATCGTATAAGTCTTCACTGATATGGATGCAATATGGTGGTATTGGTGATATTGACCCAAAACAAGCGCTACTGACTTGAACTAAGGATTTATGTCAAGTTATTACCGTCCCCCATCATATCGAATGTACATATTGGTAGGTGTATCCCTTGTACTAATTCGGTAAAATAATTTATTGATTGCTTATTAATTTTAATATCATTATGATTCATTTATCTTTTAGTTTCCATGTTTTTAGGTTGATTCAACCAAACAAGAAGAAAGGAGTTTGTTATGACATGAAATGAACAAGGAAGTTAATTTTTGTAAGTGAAGAAGGGCCAAAGACCAAGTTTAGCTCGTTAAAATCCAGAAGTTCTTATCATCATCCTAAAGATAATTAAAATATGAAGCCAATGCAAAAAGAATGAGGTCGTTATGAGGTCGGACGAAGAAGTTATGGACAAAACATCTGAAGCAAGGAAAAATGGTCAACAACACGGTTGGAACTATGCGGACCGTAACACTATTTCGGGTAGATAATTCGTATTTTGAAGTCCTTAGAGTCGGCACGGTTCATTGGAATCGACCCTGCCGATTATAGAAAGTTTTGAGACAAAGAATTAAATTTATTTTGGTCATAAAGTCGGCACGCTTCATGGGAATCGACCATGCCGACTGTGGCAAACCTATGGGGCCTGCTTTGACATACTTTAGAGTTTTAAATTGATACAACTTAGTCCCAGTGAGACTCTTATACCTAGATTTGGTGAAAACCATATAAAAAGACTTCTTAAACTATCGAAAGGCACACAAATACACTCAACAAGAAGGAGAACCAAGAGGTAGGACTTGGAGTTACGATTGATCATCATGATCTTTAGGGTTTGCTTTACTTGCTTGCTTCTATATATTCCATGGATTTTGAGAAATACAGGATGAACTAACCCTTTCATGTTGGTTATATATGTAGTCGGATATTACAAACATGTTACGTTATTAATACATTAGTTTTGTCATCTTAATCGAATCATTGTCGTTCTTGTTCTACTACTTATTTATCGCTATATATGATTAAGGTGCCCTGCTAAATAAACATGGTCGGATATCTATAGCTAGATTAGGGTTTTGAAAAAAAGTAATTGTCGATGAACCTTGTGATAAGTAGCATATTGTGATTATCAATTGTATCCGAAACCTTTGAGATTTATCTGCCCGGTTATTATAATCCAAGTTCGTATTATTTTGAACATGTTTAGATAACATATCCAGTTATTATAATCCAAGTTCGAATTATTCGCGTAAATAGTTGCAAGACATCTAAAAAATTTATCCTTCAGTCTTGATAATGCTAAATCTGCTTTGAATTCCAGTTACAGTATGATCATATGAATTTCCACCACAAGATTGCACACATCTTTCAAAAACTTTTCCCCAAAGCATACTCCTATCCACATAATAAGTTTCTTCTTTCTCTATAACACAAAGCTTGGTAACAAGATGCTTGTTTTCCGTAATATAGCTAGATTTAGTTTGCCATGTTTTGGGTTGCGACATTTTTATCTACAAAAAAGACGAACAAGAAAAATGGATTTTTCTTTAAGTTGAGAATATTATTTGAGGAGGTTTGAGTGGAAAAATCAAGTTGTTGGAAGATGATTTGAGTGGAAAAATCAAGTTTTAGGAAGATGGATTTGAGTGTAAAAATCAAGTTGTAGGAAGATCTATAGTGATTTAAAATGAAAAGCTAGTTTCTATTTACAGAATTTTTTGTCAAAGTTTTTGAAAAAGTATTTGTTAGGATCTGACGGTCGTTAAAAAATGGATAATTACGATTTGGTGTGAGAAGGGTGTCGTGGAAAAAGATCAAGCAAATATTAACGCCGGTATAGAAACTAAGTTCCGTCTGTATTGGCCAAAATGCGGGAACTCAGTTTCCGTCGGGCATTTCGTAGCTATAATAAGGAACAGGTGTGCTGCTAGTAAGCATCCTACTTAAAGGTTTATCAATGGGAGAAAGTGCAATTTTGTGTTGAGTTTAAATAGATTCTGCCGGAGTATAAGATTAGGAAATTTTACTTATGAGTATTTTTTTGTTTTGGTTTTGTTTATGTTGTTTAGTTTTTATGCTTTTTTGGCCGGTGTTTGTTTATGTTTTGTTCTTTCGGCTTTAGTCCTGCTGATTGTTTAAAAAAAGAGGAACAAATGTGTCCCCCTATGTAACCAAGCTACACGATTTAACCACTTTTAAGGACATATTTGTAATAATCTTTGCTATGGGCTTTCAAAATTGAACTTTCTCACTCCTAAAATTTGCTCTGGCGATTTAAAGGTTTTGTTTTCAAAAAAGTAATTGCGCTTTCATATGTGATCATCTCTTGGTGATCGGAGATGGGAGATCAATCTGACTTAGGTTAAAAAATGCTCTTACTTTTGCTGATATGCTTAATGGAAAAAATAAGATGTGAACTACCTCCATTGATTTAAAAACTTCGCCAAAACCTACTGTGAAGGAAGGCAAACCAGCTGTAGTGATTTCAGAAGATTATTTTTTAGAGGGTTGCGAGATATGGAAACATAGTCTCATTGGTCGTTTAGACTTTAAGGGTCTTGATTTTAATGACATGAAGAAAACCCTAGAACTACAATGGAAGCTCGATAAAGTCAGAGTTCAGTTTGTCCCCATGAATCGTAGTTTTTTTATCATCAAGTTACAGTTGCAGGAGGATAAGGCGAAGATTTATAGTGAAGATAACAAAGATTGGATCGTTGGCCAGCAGTCTCTTCGTCTGCAAGAGTGGTTTCCAAGCTTTAATGCTGATATACAAAAAACTTCCCATGATACCATGTGGGTTAAGTTTCCAGGTCTTCCGGTTGTATTTTGGGCAGAGAAAACTCTCTTAGCGATGGGTAAATCACTGGGAACACCCATTGTTATTGATAAGAGAACTCTAGCTCACGAATATGGGTATTTTTCTTTTGTGCTCATTGATATTGATTTTGCTACTCATGACACTAATTTCATTCATGTTACTGTGTGTGGAAGAGATTTTTGGCAGGCTATATAAATACCAAAGTTAACGAAAATTTGTTTTAAATGCCAAATTATTGGGCACTTGGATGCTCATGAGTTCAAGAGAATTTTTTTGTGAAGAATCAATCTCATGAGGTGGTTCAGAAAACACAAGATACAAATGAGATTTGGGAGGAAGTTGGGGGAAGAAAGCGTGGTGGTAAAACTGGTAGTGAGATGCCTAGGTGTTAGTGTTCCTAACAGTGACGCGCAAAGGTTGCACAATACTGAAACAGTGGCCTGGCCAATGAAGCTGCATAGTCCGACGATGTAGCGCCATTACGGCCAAGAAAAGAAAGGTTACTTATCACATACAATACTACGCGATAGTGTTGCATATCCTTGATTCATAGTTGGCCCCAAGGTAGTCAATATCGGTTGTACATGCCGATATTACAGGTTTTTATCGGATATCGGAAAATACCTATACGATATCAAAAATATCGGCGATACAATGACGAAATGATATTATTGGTTGTACAGGCCGGTACAGACTGATATATCGGTTTTACTTATACACCGATAATATCGGTTTCGTGAATAAATTTTTCATCAACATTCATCTAGTCTTTACTGACAAGTATAATGTCAATTGGAGAAGGTAAAAAGCTCTAATATATTTATAATATAAAATCAATGACTATATGGTAGGATATAAGATGCAAACCATATTTCGATTGCAAGGCATAAAAATATAGAAGATAAATACGAAGGATAGTAAAAAATATTTACCAGCATGATGGGACAACAATCACAACGTTGGCTAATAAACCACCTTGTATTTTGGAAATTTGAGATATGTGTATGATTCTTATTATTTTTTACTATAGTTTTATAATTATTTGAAATTCTATATTAAATGATGTATCTCCTATAAAAACAGATATTATCACTTGTATAGGTGTATAGGACCCGACTGATACGATACCGATACGCGATATAAACTACCTTGGTTGGCCCATCTCAAGGAAGGAACTAGGGATGCAATGCAAGTCGTGGGATGACTTTGGCATTGCCCAAGCATTAGCCAAGGATTGGCCAATGCATATGCAACAGTGGCGTTGCCAAATGCGCCATTGATGATTATTGCTCGGAAAAAATAATGAAAGTTATGCATATGAAGCATGAAGTTGAACTAAGAAAGTCAAGACTCAATTGGCATGATATTTGGGTATTGGCATCTAAATAAGGGTATTGGCATTTTAGATTAATTAAAACATTATGAAAAGACTGTTATGCCCTTTCCCTAAAAACATAAAATCAAATAACCAAATTCATATATCCCCCAATTCCGGATTTGGGTATTGGCATCTAAATAAGCTAAGTACATGATCGAGATGAATGAAGCACAACCATTGTCGAATACTTTTCCATGCCGGTACCATAACTTAATTATTACAAATCACAAATGACTGTAATTATTAAAAGACATGGGGATATTCGATTAGTCAGGTACCTCCAAGTCTTTACCTCTCTACGCAAATGAAGGCTTTCATCCCGCCTAATATTGCTCCCCTACTTACATTCCTCCATGAATGAAGCTATAGAATCGCAAGTCGCTATCGTTAAACCATTCAGTGGATTGAAATCAATTGACAGCCAATTATCAATGGTTGCAAGAATATAATGGTTCGAATGGTAACTATTCTAGCACCAGAATACTTGAACAAAAAAAGCTATTGAGGCCAAGATTGAGTAAAGCGCAAGGAATCGTTGTAAAGGATGTAACGTTCACTGGATCAACCATTGCAGGTATATTGTCCCGGTGTTAACTCACAGAACATTGATCAGCACGAGCCAAGTTTAGTGCATGAAACAACATGTCTTTTTGGTTTGTACCGTATGTTCCGGCATAGCATAATGATTGGTTTCTCGTATAGAAATTACTCTTAAATATGGATTTGAGTTCAAGTATTCATACAACGAGCATGCCGGTATTAAGCTTTTTCGCATCGATTCACAGTGGTGTGTGTATCACAATCATGCCACTAATTAGATTAGTGAGCAAAGAATTAAAAAATAATTACATAGGAGGACACCCAAAATTGTTATAAAGAGGCTTTATAATCCCCCCAATTACGTTTGGCACATCCTAACCGCTCAAGACAAGTGTGGCGCCATTCTGCAAGCCAGCAAGAAAGGTAGAAGTTAAAAAGGCATTATGGCGGTTATGGAAACTACCGTGGGACACTTGGCTATTGTGCAACAGTTGTGCATGGTTTTTGGCTAGTAAAGTTGTTGTATAAATAGTCCTAAGGCATGGTGAAAAAACGTGGGTACAACAACCTCACCCAATATTTCGATTAGAAATCTGTATGGACAAACTCCAATATACTTTCAAGAGAATCAACTAGACTCAATCTTAATAAAGTATATCAAAGAGTTATATCTCTCTTTCTTGATTCAATTCTTTCTCAAGCAAATAGAAATCTGCGAGTCTAATTGAACACAAGAGAAAAAACTTGAACGGTACCAAAGACCAATGTTCAAGGATCAATCAATTTCCAATCAACAACCAAAAGTCAGATTTCTAATTGATTGATTCAAACGCACAACCTGTGATATTTCAATTATATAACAAAATATAATGCGGAATAGAAATAACACAGACACTAGAATTTTGTTAACGAGGAAACCGAAAATGCAGAAAAACCGCGGGACCTAGTCAGAATTTAACACATACTGTATTAAGCCGCTACAGACACTAGCCTATTACAAACTAACTTCGGTCCCCAATCAATCTCACACTGATCCAAGGTACAGTTGTACTCCTTACGTCTCTGATCCCAGCAGGATACTACGCACTTGATTCCCTTAGCTGATCTCTCCCACAACTAAGAGTTGCTACGACCCAAAGTCGAAGACTTTAATAAACAAATCTGTATCACACAGAAAAGTCTACGATAATAGATAAATCTGTCTCCCACAGAAATACCTACAAGTTTTGTTCCGTCTTTTGATAAATCAAGGTGAACATGAACCAATTGATAACCCGGACTTATATTCTCGAAGAAAAGCCTAGTACTATCAATCACCTCACAATAATCTTAATCGACGTGGCGAAAGAAGATATTGTGGAATCACAAACGATGAGACGAATATGTTTGTGACTATTTTTATATCTTGCCTATCGGAGATATTAATCTCAAGCCAATCGTTACGATTGTACTCAACACGATAGAATCAAAGAAGATCGGATCACACAACTACGAGACAAAAGAGTATCGGTCCGGCTTCACAATCCCAATGAAGTCTTTAAGTCGTTAACCTGGTTTTCAAGATGAAACCTAAGGTTAAAGGAGAATCGACTCTAGCTAATACAACTAGTATCACACAGGAGGTGTGGGGATTAGGTTTCCCAGTTGCTAGAGTTCTCCCTTATATAGTCTTTCAAATCAGGGTTTGCAATCAATGTTAGCTTAGTAACAAAGCATTCAATATTCACCGTTAGATGAAAACTTGATTAGATTCAAGCTAATATCTTTCAACAGTTGGATCGAAACTTAGCTTGTTACACACAAATGAAATGCACGATTTTAGGTTTGTGTAACCGTACCCAAACATGTACATTTGTTGGTTCAACAATAGTTAACCAAATGGTTAGCCATATGAGCACTTTCATATCAACCATATTCTTCTTCACCATAACTAGTTCAAATGACTCAAATGAACTATTTAGAGAGTTGTTCAATTACAAGGAAATCTTATGTAACTACACAAGACACAATCGAAGCAAAAACAATTTGATTCACTCGAATCGGTTCATGAACTTTATAGCCACGATTTGCATTTTGTATTCCTTAGTTAATATAAATATAAGTTCACAAACAATCGTCTTTAGATATAACCAACTTAAGTTCGCAAACTTAGTTCGCGGACTTAAGTTCCCGGAAGGAGTTCTCAAACTCCAGCAGAATTTCTTGGGTCGAGAACTTCCGCCAGTTCGGAGACTGAGTTCACAGCTCTTGTTCCGGTTTTCTTGATCAACAAAGTTCGCAAACTTCGGTTCAAGGAAAAAGGACTTATACATATATGTGTTACCACACAATGCTTATATCCAACATTGGTTATATAATCTAAACTCTCATTTCAATCATTGAAACATTCTTAGAGGACGTTATTATATAGTTGTTATTCACAAACTATTTTTCGTCAAAGTAAGAAATTTTCAAAGTGATTGAAACATATCATGACTTTCGTCACTAGGTAAAGATGAACTTGGCCAAAGCAAAAGCTTACCAACACATATTTCAAGAAATAGATAGGCGAGATAAACTCGGCTCGAAATAGCAAATGTGTATAATCAAAGTCTATATAGCAAAACGACTTTTATCTCAAAATAGGAGATAGAGTAGATAGACTTTTGAGTGATAGAGAAGTTCAAGTCTCCACATACCTTTTAGTCGATGAAGTTCCACCAGTTCCTTGAGTAGTTCTTCGTCTTGTATGATGATTGCCATGGAGTTCTTGAGCTCAACTACACTTTTTATCCTAGTCCGAGACTTAGCTATAGTAGACTAGAAATCAAGACTTATAGGTTTGATCACTAACATTGACAAACATGCCTGAGATAGCAACGCATGCGAGTTCGACCGAGCAATGCTCTAACAATCTCCCCCTTTGTCAATTTTAGTGACAAAACTATCAATACATATGGAATACAAAAATAAATGAATTAACTTTTGTAGCTCCTATTCCACATGCCTAATCTTCAACATTACTCGAAATCTTCATCACTTCCAAGTACTCCAATGATCCCAAAGGTTGTAAGTTCAGCATCATCGTTGTTGAAAATCCGTAGCTATAACAACGAGAAAACAAGAGTTCTCAATCATTGTTATACAGTGTCATAGTATCATTATATAGTATCAAAGTTCAATTGTATCACAACTTCGACAACAATACTATGGTGATATGTATCACTCCCCCTTAGTCAATACTCCATCTCACATGGAAACCACTTCCCCTTACATAATGATCCGAAAACCATATGTATTTGTAGTGTGAACTACATATTAATTCTCCCCCTTTTTGTCAATAAAATTGGCAAAGGTACGAAAACGGGATCCTAATGAAATTTCCGAAAGAGACATGTCATGACCAAAAGAAAGCACATATCACCTTATTTAGATGCAATCATATAGCCGAAGCTAAATGCATTCATCAAGGAGTTTATAAAGATACAAGATAACCCCTATAATATTCCACAGCCGCACTCCCCACAAAGATTTGGAAATTAAGCACAAGTTCAATTAAGAACTCTCCCCCGTAATATGTCATTCCCGAAAGAACAACAAGAGCGACCTTAATTTCAAAAGAAAAGAAGGATTTCTTTGGACATAACAAATCACATACAAGTATGAATTTGAATCCAAAATACTCAATTAAATTAACCATAAGGGAACCCATGATTAATTTAATCGGAAATGCTCAACATAAGTGAACTTATGGAGACTCAAAAATACTCAATTAGATTAATCACGAGAGAACCCATAATTAATCTAATCGGAATACACAACCAAATTAACCACAAAAAGCAATCAATTTAATTGGTCATGCTCGACATAAGAGAACTTACGGAGCAACAACTAAATAACCAAACGAGGATGATTAATTTAGTTGATCATGCTCGACATAAAGTACCTCACGGAGCAACAACTAAGCTAATCATAAGCGAATGAATAACTCAGTCGATTGTGCTCAACATAATACACCTTATGGAACAACACAGTATATGCACAAAAATCGTAGACCGGAGGTCGACCAAATACTGTGGAACAAGCAAGGATTCATTCTATTTTTCATCACCATTTGCACAATGACATACAATAGACATAATCCTTGTAAACAAAAGATTTTAACCTATCTTCCATCAATAATTGACATAATAGGCTTAACTTTTGTATTGTCAAAAGTTCATTCCTTCTTTTATCAACACATGCATATCGACATACAAAGGACTTAACTTTCGACACAGTATGGGACAATCACAGTTCACGGACGTAAACACACATATCCCATAACAAATTGCAATATATAAAACCATAAAGATTAATATTACAAAGATCATCTTCCAAACAATTTTAGAATTTAAACTAAAAAATCTAAAGACATGAAGATGAAAACGTTGGACATAGCTATGTGTAATCACAATAATACCTATTCCAAACTCTAGTTATTCTTCTAAACAGAACAAGAAAATAGAAGTTACTAGATAAATAAAGGAAAAATCAGAGTTCATTGAGAACCTCATATCTTTCAATGAATCCATAAAAGAAGGTATCACTGATTTCCTTTATTCTCTTGACCGTAGACACACCATGTTCGTGAGTTAGAACACTAACTTTGCGATCAGCAACCCGAGCAAGCTGTCTAGCTTTGACACAGTCCATGATGAGTTTCTTTTGATTCCTTATCAGAATATTCTGATTAGCAAGGATTCTGGCCTGACCATCTAGGAGTTGGTTTATTTGCAATTGAAGATTTGTAAACTCGACCTTTGAATCGTTCTGAAAACGAGTTAAATCCTTGACAGAATCATCAATCCAGGAGTTGTGATCCTTTCTTTCAAGCATCTTTTTTAGAACCAGCTCCTGAATTGACTCACGTCCCTGATTGTCTTCCTCCATATCAAGATGCACAATCTCTTGAGATTTTGCAGAGTTTTCCATGTAAATTTTTTTTGTTAGGGAAGGAGAAACACAATATAGAATAAGTATATATGTGTTTGTAAACACGAGCCGGAAACTCTTGTTACGAAAACCCTAAGAACTCATGAGAGGAGGACGCGAACGTTTGTGGACCGTCAGTACAAAAATTCAAACAGAAATAATATACAACATACTTGAGCATTTCTCAATTATTATCCTTGCACCTCTCAAGTTAGAAACAAGGAAAAGAATACCTGGAGTCAGGTAGTAGAGTGGAAATTAATCCCACTATGATCATCGAGAAAGGAGTTGTACATATCATATGGCAGTTTGATCTTTGTGTTCTTCGCCTTTCTTCGGTTAACCTTCATCCTAGAAGAGTAAGACACAGTGTGATTAACATATCCATCAGAAGGCTTTCTCTGAGGACTAAATCTAGGACCTCTTGCAATTGGTTCAAGAGGATCAGAATAAAGAGGAATCCATTTTCTAGACTCAGATTTATGATCGAATTTTATATAGTGGTAAATAAGGTTGTCGTTCACTCGGACTTGATGAGATTCATTTTAAGAATTAAAATTAGAAAACACTAAAAATAACAAAATATATACAAATAATGGTAACAAGATGAAGAGAGTTACTGGGACTAGGATTCTACCGAATTCATATCATAAGGCTCAATTATTTATTTTTCAGCAATTATCGCTCAATAAACAAAATAACATCGACTCTTATTTTTGCCAAGGTAGATTCTCAAAATATTAGTTATAAATCCTAAGCATGAGACATCAAAACATCTAAGCAAGCATGACCCATCAAATGAAATGATAACTAATGAATCAAAATCATAATTCTATTTTAATTAGTGCAAAAGTCATATACAGAATAAAATAAATTTACCCATGTATGAAATTCGGATTCCTCCGTCGACCCAGTGTAGGGGTCTAGATTTTTATGTTGTAGACACGCTCAAAATGGTTTTTCATTGCTCAAAATGTGTTTACAAAGAAGAAGAAGAATAAAACAGTGATTTTGCTCTCCCAAAACTCCCCTCTCTAGATCCTCCTGTTTGGTTCTACTAGCACCCTATTTATACACAAAAACCCATTACTCAAACATCTTTTCAAAATCTTCTTCCATAACTCCATCAGATCTTCTCTTTAATGAATGATATCTCATGAATAATTTCTTTCTCCATTATCACAAATTTTCTTTATTTGCTAGAATAAAATCCTAGAGATATTATCTTTTTTTATTTTTTAAATAAAACCCAAGATTTTCTTTCTCCTTTTCAATAAAAACCAACTCATAAATATATTATCTCTTTTAACTTTAAGATATGGAAACTTCCTGTATAATAGGCAAGAAGATATCTTTGCCTTAAATCTTTAAAATCTCCCATAAATTCTGTGAATCTGTTTCAAAATGAAGAATGAGAGGGTACCTCTATCCATTTGATGGGTGCCTTTAACAAGATCGGTGCTCTTATCTGAAATGAGGATGCCTTTAACACTTTTAAGCCAATTCTTCCAAAAATTTTTATTTCCCAAAAATACCTACAAACACATAAAATGCCAAAATAAGTATAAAATCGAGTACCAACAATACAGAAAATTGAGGACAATTTAGACACAAAAATGTGTCTATCATAATACCCCCAAACTTATTATTTGCTAGTCCTCGAGCAAATCTAATCTAGAAAATAAAATGACTACACTTAGCATGTGCAGCAAGCCGTTAAACCGCTAGGTGGCCCTAGCGGCAGAGTTTTGTCTCCGGAGGGTTTACCAGAGGTGTACCCACAAAACCTTTACTCCAGACCCTAACTATCTACGCAAAACCTTGGAAGGCACTAAAGAATCTCCTTGGTTGGCATACTCTCATTGACTATAGGAGGAAGTACCCTGATGCGAAATTCCAATTGCTGTACACGAGTTTGCACTCAAGCATACTAAAATTCATATAAGTGATAGAGCTCTACTCAGATAGTTTCTGTACATCATAACCGGAGTCAACCAATCACATGGAAAGATTAAGAAGATGGATGTAGAGAAAAATGTAGATGGTTTTGATGTTGACTAAGGTGAACCTATCCTAATGGAATGAGATACCGGTCTGACTAATATCAACACAGCTGGCATAACAAGGGAACCAGCGGGTGATAATCCTAACTCTAGGTCAACACAACTGGCATATACAAGGGCTCCAGTGGTCGACTTTATTGAATTTATTCCGGTTGGTCTGATGGTCTGGTCTAATTTTTTTTTTTTTTTTTTGTGGTATCTCAATCACTATTTCACCCAATCACTTATAAGAAAATAAAAACAGAAGGTGAAAAGGATTCAACGAGATATGGCGAAACTACCATGTTTTTTTTAATTCTAACACCTGAGCTCTGTGCTTTTATGAATAGACTCTTTAGATGTTTCCATCTAATCAGATTGGTTCCTCAACTCCTACAACCAAGATGTTCCCATCCACTTAGATTGGTTAGTGCCAACCTTAAAAAGCATAAATTTCTAGGCTCTGGAGTTTATTTATTGCAACTAAAAAGTTTCTCCCATACCCCCAAACTTAAATCTAACATTGTCCTCAATGTTCTAAAGATGAAATTAAAAGCATTGTAGGATCAGAATATCGCGACATCAATACTTCGCGAGATTAATAAAGAACAACATTGCGAGAGAGTCATAGAGAAGTAAAATAAATGACGCAATGAATGACGACAGCCAGAACATGAGAAGAATGTGAAGACTCAGCGAGATTTAGGAGTGTCGCGAGGACGAACACTTATACACTTGCGATACTTCGCGAGTTATTCCCGAAAATAAAGGACAACTTAGCTGTCATCCACTGTGTAATACCCTATATAAAGGGCTGAATAAGTCTGTTGAAAGGGGGGTTCTTTTTGAATTGTTAAGCAAGTCATTAGGAGAGAGAAAATTTGGAGTGATTGTAATTTCTTTAACCTTGTTCTATCTTTCTTTGTAAACATTTCAAGAAAATAATCAATAAAATTCATAGTGATTCATCTTCAAATGGATTAGTTGTGTGAATTCTAGTAAGGGGTGTAGTGTAGGATTTCCTGCAACTACATATGCGCTAGAAACAGGGATTGAGTAGAGATCAACCTTGTGAATTGAAAGAATCAGGAGTAACAAGAAAGAAATTTCGTATAATTTTCAACAACTTACTAAAATTGAGAAATGGCTAGAAGAAGGAATGCATCAGAACAACCAACAATTGTAAGGAGAAGCGGGAGATTAGCTGGAGAAGGGGAAAATGAAATAGGTGAACCATCAAGAATAAACGCAAGAGATAGAGAAGAAGGTCAAATTCAACCACCAATTCAACCGGCACCGAATAGAGTAATAGATTATGATAGGGTGAGTGTGCATACATGGAGATCAGATTCTATGGAAGAAAGAGAAGAAGTGCAACAATTGATAAATAATGGACAAGAGGAGAGAAATCGAGAAGAGATGGGAGAAACAACTCATAGAAATGAAGAAGTCGCAGCATTAGAAGCATTGAGGCAAACAATACATGAAGAAAGGCGATTAGAAGCGGAAGAACGTGCAAATTTAACAAGGCAAAACCATGAGTTAAGAATGGAAAATATGAGGTTGCAGAATATGAGGTCGAGAAGAAATACCAGGTCAAGATCAGGATCGGTTAGAGATGAATGAGGAGAATATTACCTGTAGAAAATGTTAATGAAGAAAATCTAGAAAGAGAGCCAAATCTCGATGAAGGATGCTGCGAAAGAAGGGAAATGGTGTGTATTCCACGTCCTGAGATTTTACAGAATGTCCAAAATGACGGAAATCAAGGAAATAGGCAGCAGAATGGTCCAATTAATGAATAAAATCAGGGAGAAGGAAGAAGGATACTGCATGGGAGAGAAACACAGAGGAAACAAAAGGAGATTGAAGATGACATCGAAAAGCATTATATTGAACAAGCGCGTCTAGCTTGCGAAAGGGAAAGATTAAGAGTAGAAATGGAAGAACGGGAATTGGAGGAAGCAATTCGGCAGAATAATCATGACAATCGAGAAAGAAGGCGCGAGCAAAATCGCAACAATGGAAATATCAATGAAGAATATGAAAGAATACAAAGGAGAGCTGATAGACAACCAAGAAGAGAAAATGATAGATACAATGGTGTGCGAATTCGTGAACGAGATGAAGGAGAAAGTCGCGAGAGAAAGAAGAGAAGAAAATGTTGAACAAGAAAATCAAAGTAGACATGAACGCGAAGGAGAGAGGCGAGCTAAAAAGACCAATAAATTCGAATTACGATGTAAACGAACAAATCTTAAGAGAGTTGGCGAAAATGAGGGGAATGTTGAACAATAGAAGGGGAGGAGGAAGAAGACAATTGGATGAGGCCATCGAAGAAGTCTGCGAAAACCCCCTTTACACTAGAGGTGCAGTTAGGAGGAATACCCCCAAAGTGCAATTTACCCGCATTAACCAAAGATTTTTGATGGAACAACTTGCGCAATACAACACATCAAAGCGTATGTGAGATGTATGTTGCAATGGGAAAATCATGATGCCATATTATGCAAATATTTTGCATCAAGTTTAACAGGAGAAGCGTTGAAATGGTTTGAGGGTTTACCAAGAAACACAATCACGTCATTCAATCATTTACAAGCTATATTCTTAGGGGCATATATAAGTAATAACTCCTCGCGACCAGGAATTGAAGATGTATTTGGGCTAAAACAAAGAGTTGGCGAAAGTTTGAGACACTTAACTGTGAGGTGGAAGACAATATGTAGCGAAATGGCTGGACGAGTGGATGAAAGATATCTTATTCTATCATTCATAAACGCTATGTTCGCAACCAATTTGTTATATATTCAAGTTTTTAGAGTCAAGAATACAATTACAATGACTGAGTTGCGAGAACTTTAGTAGGAATATATTGCTCTAGAGGAAAGACAAAATGAGATGGAATCATACCCAGTTGCGAATACAAATCCAAATGCTTCGAATGCAAGCTTATTACCCAAATCGATAAATACAGTAGCGAGCACTTCGCAAGGGCAACAAGAAAAGATAATAGATGAAGGGCAGACAAAGATAGTATCTATGGGAAGTCGTGATCAGGATGAATATGAAAGAGAAAGGAACTATTACAACCGTGGCGGCAATAACAAAATTCAAAGACTTGATCATCCGCAAGAAACTTATGGAGGTCGAAGGCAGAATTATCATGGAGGGAAGCGAAGTCACAGAGTAGTATGGGAGGAAATCAAAATGCCACCATTAAATACTAGCGTGGAAAAAATATGGGAAGCTATACTCTTGATGGAAAACATACCTGCACCATGGAATATGGGGAATGAGCCACCACCAAGTGATAGAAGTCATGAGTTCTATTCTTACCACCGCTTTCATGGACACCTAACAAATGACTGCAGAAATATAAAAAGAATCATCCTCAGAATGATTGATCAAGGAAAGCTGAATCATTTTCTAAAAAGTGAAGAGAAGGTTCAACCGTTACCACCACCGCCAGAAATGCACAGGACAAACTTAGCAAAGGGGAAAGAAACATTCGTAATAGAAGTTGGAACGAAAGCCAAAAATTTGTTTTGCAACTCTATTATACATTCATACCGAGCAATTGAAGATTTTCATGATAATATTCTCAGTAGGGTCTTTGCGAGGGATGTTGATGATAGAGAAGTGATGAACATCGCGAAGGCGTCATAGTTAAAAGAATGGCAAATGCAAATTATTTCTTTCACTACAGAAGAGATTCCCGAAGGCAGAGAGGCGCATGATAACCCATTGGTTGTAAAATTGGAAATTAATCCAAAACCTGTAGATGGCGAAGATGATGAAGCAGAAAACTCCTGGGCGATCAATAGAATATTAATTGATACGGGGAGCTCAGTAAACATTCTTTTTTACCATACTTACAAGACTATGGGTGGGAAGGATGAAGAATTGATACCTTCGACATACAAAATATACGGTTTCAATGGCACAACGAATAAGCCTAAAGGAGAAGTTCATATGAGAATACCCTTGCAAGGATTATCAACTAAAATTTTGTTACTGTGTAGTCGATGTGGAGTCCCCTTATAATGCATTGATCGGAAGGCCATGGTTGCACGAAATTCTGGGCGTAGCGTCGACTTATCATCAATGTATAAAGTTTCCTCATCCTAGCGGTGTTGGAGTTATAAAGGGAGATTGGATGGAAGGACAAAAATGCTATGAGATTGATGTGGAGAGTTGCGAGGAAAGAGCTGCAAAAAGAAAGGGCTGGAAGCAAAATATAAAAGATGAACAAAGAAGAGAAAGGTTGATGGTGGATACCATAGATACAAGAGGTGAAGATACATCGCGAAGCAAGTGCATGAAAACAGTGGAAAATCATGATGGAAAGGAATCATTAAAAGATTTGAATGGTGCAGAGGCAGAGAGCAGCAGGAGCAAAAAGTGTAAGAAATGAATAATCATCAAAAAGCAATGACAAAAGCATATTAAGGGTAAGAGGAAGAAAAAATAATTGAAGAAGAAATACGCGAGAATCTCGCCATCAAGAATGTATGACAATTTGATTGAAGAATTGAAAAACAAAAATGAATAAACAATGTAAGATTGTGCGATAGCTTCAAAACAAAATGAATGATTGAATGAATTAACAAAAATGAAAGAGTGAGTGAATGGGACGAACCTTTATGGCGTACACCCTAGTTCGCGAATGATATTTCGCAAGAGGAAAATGTAAGACCTAAAGTGCGTCATATAAGGGGGTATCTCTTGACATGGCTCAGTGAAAAGGTTACACCGCTCCTGGAACCTGAGTCATGGAGATTTGGGGCCCATGAAAGCCTATCCGGGAGAGATACCTTGGATTTCCAACTATATATATATATGGTTATACCCTGGTTGGACGCCCGAGGGTCTCTTCCAAGGAGTCAGTGTATGCAAGGCGCCGGGGTACACGGTTGAGCCAAGAGTGCCTGGGGCATTTGAAGTGTCTCGGCCATTCTTGGCAAGTCTTGGCATATGTTGCACTCGGCCCGAAGAAAACTCCACTTAGGGTGCAGTCTCGTAACCATAAACCTTATAGGTATAAGGGATAAGAGGCTGCGAAAACAACTGGTTGTTGTTAAGACCGGATGGGAGGAGCTAGTCTTGTATGGCGATGTACGCCTCCTTGAAGGGGCAACCAGGGAGATGATAAGGGCGGCACCCTCCACTAGGGAGGCGATAAGTGTCACAAGACGGCAATGTCATGGGGCTTTATATTCGCAAGAACATTTAGGCCTGTCATATTGTCGCAAATGAAATATCTGCTGAGAGGCAAAAATACTAAAGAAATGATAAGACAAGATCAATGGGTCATTACATGAAAGTGTAAAGACGTCCTGCGATCTTGTCGCAAGACGTCAATGTCATGGGATTTTATGTTCGCAAGAATATTTAGACCTATCATATTGATGCAAAATGAGGGGTGGCAAAATAAGACCTTTAACTAGGAAGGCAAAATAAGACCACACAAAAACAATGGTAAGACAAGATCAATGGGTTATTACATGAAAATGTAAAGACGTCCTGCGATTTTGTCGCAATGATGAATTTCAACATAAATGATGATAAAATAACACAAGAAATTGAGTAAGTACGATTATATTTCTTCATTTATCTGTGAAGAATCAGCAACAGCAGTTGCGAAATTAAGAAGTAGCATTACTTAAAGATTATCGACTTGATTTATCTCATGTGAAAATAAATAAAAGAGGCAAGTATGGGAATGATTAGAATAAAAATTTGTTATTTATTTTCACATGATAAATTTACAGTAAGAGATTACAAATGGAAGGTTAAAAGGATAAATATACAAATATCACAAGAAGAGAAAGGAAAATGGAACAATCTAGCCACTTATTCTTCTTTATCAGATTCTTTATCAAATTCTTCTTCTTCACTTACATCACTATCAGAGACACCTGAATAAGGCATATTATCAGGAATCTCATCGAGAAGACAAGGATATGAAGAAAGAGGAATGTTGTGATCATTGCAAATCTGTTCAATAGTTTGGTTGCGAAAACGAACAGCATCATTGTTGAAATTCGCCACAGTAGTTTGTAGTTGCTTCTTCATCTTAGAATATTTGTCATTGCGAAGAGAGAAGTCTTTTGCAAGTTGCGCTTTCTCGGATTCAAGTTCCTTGATTCTAGTTTGAAACCTCTTCTCAGATTCTGCGAACAAATGACAATGAGTTAGCAGTTTAATAACAGTTTCGTAAAAAAAAAGTGGAAAAATAATGAAGAATAGTAAAACAACCTTCTCTGTCAGAAATCATATCTTTAACCAAGGCATTATGCTCAGCATGAAGACTGATGTTAACACCTAAGTTATTTCTGGCATTATCTAGAACCTTCGCAGCCCAGGCGAATTCATCATCATTATTTATGACAAGAAGTGAACGAATTTGATTTTCTCGCTCATTAAGTATGGCATTTTGGCGAAGGGATTCATCTCGTTCAATTTGGACTTCAAGAATAGTTTTTTGGAATTTTGCTAATGCTTGTGCACCTTGATTAGCAATGCGATCCTTATCATCTATGAGGCTGCTAATCTTTTCCTTAGAATACTATTACTCTCCTGGGAGTCGAGATATAAACGTTTAAATCGGTTGGCTAAACCTAAACTAGATCTATGTTCAATTTCTAAAAGATGAAATTTGGTTCGAAGTTCATTTAATGAGAGAGAATTAGTCTTGTTTGGAGAACTACTTAAAGATTCATTGAAATGAGCGAGAAGAGCATCATCATCCATAGGTTCAGGGAATGAATGGAGAAGGATGGCTTCGTCAGAAAGATTATAAATGTCTGCGAAAATAATAAGTCAGGCAAAGGAAAATAAAAGGCAAAGTAGAAATAGAGAAAGAAGGAGGGTGTTATACCATAAAGTTGCTGATTAGCACTTTGAAGCGTAGATATTTTGTCTTTCTGGGAAGAAGACTCAACTTCCAACTGTTGAATTTTAGCATCCTTCTTGCGAGATGTCGCAACTTCAATTTCTAGCTCTTTGTTCTTCTCCTTAAGTTGAAGATTTTTCTTTTCAAGATTGTTGCGTCTTTTCTCGAGGTCTGAGGCAACAACAAAGGAAGCTCTTCCAGACTATAAAGAAAAGTAAAGAAATTGTTAAGATAAGGTTTATAATCGAAATCGCAAAGAAATAACGAAATATGAACATACCAAAGCACTGAGTGCATTTAAGAGACTGGGAGTCATTAATTGTTCGGGAAACTCCGCGAAAAGATTCATTATCCTCTAACAGCGGGGCATCGCAAATTTTAGCGAGAGCTTCGCAAGTAGCAGATAAGTGATCATCTCCCAATCCTTGCATAGAATCGGAGAAGACACTAGACAATTGCGCCATAGCAGAAGCGACCGAGTGATTCTCCTTCGCAGAGGAAGTACCAACCTCATTTTCATCCTCGTCAAAGCTCTCGCTAGTTTGGGAACTGGAACGAGAAGAGGGATGGTTTTTCTGTTTTTTAGAAGATGGAGCAGAAGATTTATCCTTGTGAAGAGTGATTTTGTTCTTGCCCTTAACCTTCGCAGCTTCGGGAATGTCTATTTCTTCAACAACCTTCGCACACGAATGAAGATAAGAAACAGAGGCAACAATATTGTTAAAAATAACAAAAGAAAGTATTTCTTACTTCATCCGTGATCGATCGGAGTATCGCCAGAGTACTCGCCTTTGGACGTCTACTATAACTCTTTTTCAATTTGGTAATCTGAAAATTTTGCAAGTCTAGTAAATATAAGAGGAAGGAAATATCATAAAGCAAGCCTGAAATAGAAAGTATACCTCTTTTGCCTTCTCGGGCCACTTAAATTCCCAAGGATGATAGTTTGCGAGATGCGCAGGGAGTGTATGAGAACCTGCAATATAAGGTCCACTCAAAAACAGAGGAACAACCCACCACTTCTCATCCTTGGAGTACCGAGGAACATTATTTTTGCCCGAGTGCCAGTCAATATCTTGCATAAGCAGCTTATCATTGGAAATATTATCTTTTCTCTTCAATCGAGCACCCCACCGAGATTTATCATTTCTCATATTTATTACTTCATAATTTTCAAAAAGGTTTTCTACAGTATATTTCTCAGCGTCTATTTCTAAACCCACGAATCTAGGATCTTTGACATCATTAGGATATAAAGATCTCTTACTGGCGCCACGATTGGCGAATTCAAGCATTAGACGAATGCAATCGCCACTTAGTTGATAAATAGCTCGCGAGAATTTCTCATGAGTAAGAATTTCATAGAATAAAGGTATCTCGGGATTGTAGAGAGGAATGGGAAGGCCTGCGAGGATTTGACCTAGCGAGATTATGATCTTCTGATCATTACATTGATGATCAGAAAACAACTTTGCAGAAAGTATAGATGAAGATTCTTGATCAGGAATGGTTGATAAGATGAAGCCCTTTTCTTGCAAATTCTTCTGAGTTTCATTGAAAAAGGGGTTTATATGTACGAACAAGTGAAGCCATTTTTAGGGTATGGGAATGATTAGAAAATTGAAGATCAAGAGAAAGAAAGAAGGGAAGATTTACAGCAGCAGAAACACAGATTGCGGAGGAAAAGAAGTTGCAGAGGGAAAATAAAAGAGAAGAAGAGAAGGGTGAGGAATCTATATATAGAGGGAAGAATCCTCGAGAAAACAAATGTATTTAATGCGAGATGGGACGTGAATGGTCAAGAATAAATGGTTGAAAGAGACGTGTCAAGAAAAGAGTGGAAGAAGAAACACCTGTAATAAATTCCGTACGGAAGTGAAACTGATAAAGATGAACAATTGCGAGATAAAGATGAGTAATTGCGGCATTTTAAAATATTGATTCTCATGACATTCTCTCCTTCGCAGAGAAGACATGAGAAGAGGCAAGATGTAGGATCAGAATATCGCGACATCAATACTTCGCGAGATTAATAAAGAACGACATTGCGAGAGAGTCATAGAGAAGTAAAATAAATGACGCAATGAATGACGACAGCCAGAACATGAGAAGAATGTGAAGACTCAGCGAGATTTAGGAGTGTCGCGAGGACGAACACTTATACACTTGCGATACTTCGCGAGTTATTCCCGAAAATAAAGGACAGACTTAGTCATCATCCACTGTGTAATACCCTATATAAAGGGTTTGAATAAGTCTGTTGAAAGGGGGTTCTTTTTGAATTGTTAAGCAAGTCATTAGGAGAGAGAAAATTTGGAGTGATTGTAATTTCTTTAACCTTGTTCTATCTTTCTTTGTAAACATTTCAAGAAAATAATCAATAAAATTCATAGTGATTCATCTTCAAATGGATTAGTTGTGTGAATTCTAGTAAGGGGTGTAGTGTAGGATTTCATGCAACTACAAGCATGAACAATGAGAAACTGTTACCACTTGAAGAAAAGAGTAAGGAAAGATATTACCGTGTTGCATGAGCATGGGTTACCTCCCAAGAAGTGCTAATTTTAAAGTCTTCAGCCAGACTAAGAAAGAACTAGTCACCTCGCAGAATCATATAGCGAAGAATCGGAATAATCGTGGGTCATCTCTGGATCAAAAAGTATAACCCAAAAGAAGAGAAAATTGCAACAGACCATGAAGATATCGAACATACCCTTATTTAACTTTTTGTTTAAGACAACTATATCTAGTTGTGGCTCGGTGTTCGAGCTCTATAAACGGGTCTAAATAAAATGTTTTCATGGCTGGACTTCCTCAAAAGAAGGATTCTTAAGATCAGGTTGTAGAGTCTGGAAATACTCAAGTAGGAACTTAGAAGCACATAACAATAACCTGAATAATTGGGGATACTCTAAGTCAATCAGATTTGACTCACACAGTTAACCACAAAGTTGACCACAAAGAGAGTGGTGGTCTTCCTTAAACAAATGTGTCGACCCTAATCTCCTAAAGTAATTAGGTTTAGTCTTAAAACTTAATATTTGACACATTTGAATTTCATAAGTTCCCACAATTGGAGAAAAAGTTTTTGGTGGGAAAACAAAGTCAATCGAGGTATCGTAGCTTGGGTTAACCACATCAACCAGAGGATGGGTTTCTAACAATTGAACTTCTTTCTGGACATCATTAGGTTCAGGAAAACGTGTATGAAGATAATCTTGTAAAATGGTTGAGGCACATATGTCAAGTCCCAAGTGAGCGACCTTTCTAAGAGTTAAAGCACATGGAGAATGATAATCACCCCCAAACTTAGAGTTTTCAGTGTCTCTAGAAAGACTAGTCACAACTTCCCTAATTTCTAGGTTATCAGATTCCTGGAAATGGTTAATTGATTCTTCTAAGTCATGTTCATCCTCACTCATCTCTACGAGTTCACTTTCTTTGTCTAAGACTATTGTTTCTAAATCGCTAGACTCAAAATAAACTCGTTCTTCTAAACCTTCGTTGGCTTCATGAAAAGGAAATACTACATCATCTAAAATGGGGATATTTCTAGTCAAATCCTCGTCCTTTTGAATAGGTGAATAATTATTAAAATTATTTGGATTTGTACTAGAAATAACATTATCATTATAAAGCTCAACTGGAGTAACAAATTCCTGATCACTATGCCTACATATTTCAGATTCTTCATCAATACTATCCTCATCATAATCATCATTATATGAAAATGATCGAACCTCATGTAGGATCAGAATATCGCGACATCAATACTTCGCGAGATTAATAAATACAACATCACGAAGGAGTCGCGGGGAAGTAAAATAAATGACGCAATGGATGACGACAGCCAGGACACGAGGAAGATGTGAAAATCTGGCGAAGGTTAAGAGTGTCATGAGGACGAACACTTATACACTTGCGACACTTCGCAAGTTATTCCCGAAAATAAAGGACAGCTTAGCTGTCATCCACTGTATATTACCCTATATAAAGGGTTGAGTCAGTCTGTTGTAGGGGAGTTCTTTTTGAATTGTTAAGCAAGTCATTAGGAGAGAGAAAGTTAAGAGTGATTGTAATTTCTTTAGCTCTGTTCTATCTTTCTTTGTAAACATTTCAAGAAAATAATCAATAAAATCTATTGTTATTCATCTTCAAATGGATTAGTTGAGTGAATTCTAGTGAGGGGTGTAGTGTGGGATTTCCTGCAACTACATATGCGCTAGAAACAGGGACTGAGTAGAAGATCAACCTTGTGAATTGAAAGAATCAGGAGTAACGAGAAAGAAATTTTGAATAATTTTCAACAATTTACTAAAATTGAGAAATGGGTAGAAGAAGGAATGCGTCAGAACAACCAACAATTGTGAGGAGAAGCGGGAGATTAGCTGGAGAAAGGAGAAATGAAGTAGGTGAACCATCAAGAATAAACGCAAGAGATAGAGAAGAAGGTCAAATTCAACCACCAATTCAACCAAAGACCTTTGAATAGAGTAATAGATTATGATAGGGTGAGCGTGCATACATGGAGATCAGATTCTGTGGAAGAAAGAGAAGAAGTGCAACAATTGATAAATAATGGACAAGAGGAGAGAAATCGAGAAGAAATGGGAGAAACAAATCATAGAAATGAAGAAATCGTAGCATTAGAAACGTTGAGACAAACAATACATGAAGAAAGACGATTAGAAGCGGAAGAACACGCAAATTTAACAAGGCAAAACCATGAGTTAAGAATGGAAAATATGAGGTTGCAGAATAGGAGGTCGAGAAGTAATACCAGATCAAGACCAGGATCGGTTAGAGATGATAGGAGGAGAATGTTACCTGTAGAAAATGTTAATGAAGAAAATTTAGAAAGAGAGCTAAATCTCGGTGAAGGATACTACGAAAGAAGGGAAGTGGTGTGTATTCCACGACCAGAGATTTTACAGAATGACCAAAATAATGGAAATCAAGGAAATAGGCAGCAGAATAATCCAATTGATGAAGAAAATCAGGAAGAAAGAAGAAGAATACTTCATGGGAGAGAAACACAAAGGAAACAAAAGGAGATTGAAGATGACATCGAAAAGCATTATATTGAACAAGCGCGTCTAGCTTGCGAAAGGGAAAGATTGAGAGTAGAAATGGAAGAACGAGAATTGGAGGAAGCAATTCCGCAGAATAATCATGACAATCGAGAAAGAAGGCGCGAGCAAAATCGCAACAATGGAAATATCAATGAAGAGTATGAAAGAATACAAATGAGAACTGATAGACAACCAAGAAGAGAAAATGATAGATACAATGGTGTGCGAATCCATGAACGAGATGGAGGAGAAAGTCGCAGAGAAAGAAGAGAAGAAAATGCTGAACAAGAAAATCAAGATAGACATGAACGCAGAAGGAGAGAGGCGGAGCTAAAAAGACCAATAAATTCGAATCCTGATGTAAATGAACAAATCTTAAAAGAGTTGGCAGAAATGAGAGGAATGTTGAACAATAGAAGAGGAGGAGAAAGAAGACAATTAGATGAGGCAATTGAAGAAGCTGCGAAAAATCCCTTTACACTAGAGGTCCAGTTAGGAGGAATACCCCCAAAGTGCAATTTACCCGCATTAACCAGCATTTTTGATGGAACAACTTGCGCAATACAACACATCAAAGCGTATGTAAGATGTATGTTACAGTGGGAAAATCATGACGCTATATTGTGCAAATATTTCGCATCAAGTTTAATAGGAGAAGCACTGAAATGGTTTGAGGGTTTACCAAGAAACACCATCACGTCATTCAACCATTTACAAGCTATATTTTTAGGGGCATACTGTTGATGGTGGATTTTCGTTTAAGGTTAAATTTGTAAAAGACCGGAAAAATCATGCGCTGACATCTTGTAAAAGATAAAGCCATTTATAAGTGTTGGATACTCCCTCACTTAATTCACCAAGAATGGAGCATGTAGCAACAATCCCATTCTGTGAATACATGAAATTCCTCCAGGTTGGAGCATGTGGCAACAATCCCTTCCTGTGAATTTCATATCAGCCTTGTATTTCCAATACTCATTATCAGTGTGGCATGACGACTGAGTGTTACTCTTACAGAATAACACGAACCTCCAAGCACTATAATGAAACCATGTACGAAATACCCGTACAGGCTGTCTCGGTGTGTTATACTAGCCCGAGCCCCTCTCGGTGTGTTATACTAGCCCGATTGAGCCCCTCTCGGTGTGTTATACTATCCCGATTGAGCATCCGGCACTGACCGTATCAGTCCGGATATGATCTGATCGCAGTCATCCAACTCCATAAGCATGATTGGATGACCCCAGATCAATTCCATCACCCCCAAGCAGGTATGGAATACCCACGGCCGACCCCGCATGGTCGGTCATTAGCCTAGCCTGCCAAGAAACCGTTCATACCAAGCATTATGGACGGAAAACCCTAAATTAGGGTTTGCGGCATATTACATGTGTCGCAAAACAGTCTCAACCATCCATCTTCGCAGGTATAGATGGAGGGTGTAGATGTAGACTTAAAGGGCCCAGAGCATGTCAACACGATCACCGTGGGACCGCCTACACACTTGACCAATCGGTCAAGACCAACAATGTTTGGCCGTGACAAAATCATCACCCAAACAAGAGATGACGCGCGGCTTGAAAGCCAAAATTAGGGTTTCAAGTCATCACGCACGTCCATCTTCTCCGGCACAAATGGAGGGTCACAGATTAGATTAAACAAGGGTCGGTCATACCAGAATGACCACCGTGAGCCCATCTACCCCCTCATGTGTTCGGCCAAGGCATATCACGCCTAGTCAATCCAAAACGTGCATCCAAACTAGCATGGCTGCGCCTCCCAAACCACGAACTGATCTCGACCGCTCAACTTCACCGGATGATTTGAGTGGCTTAGATCACGTTTTCATGGGATAGTCAGGTATAGGTGTGAACACCAGCCTACCACCTACACACTGGTATGATCGACCAAGACCGACCAAGATGGGTCGTCTTGAAACGCGTGCAGGAATGTCATGCGATCTCCAACTCCTTTGCGGCAAGGATTTCTGCCGCAAACCGATCTCAACCACTCCTCTTTGCCGGTCAAATTGAGTGGCCTAGATCGCACCTTCATGGGACGGTAAGACATGGACGTGTACACCGGCATGCCATCTACATGCACGTCCGGTCGGTCCTCTCCAAAATTCTTCCCATACTTGGTTTCGACCAAGCTGAAGAGTCATGCTTGCGCTCCTCTTCAAAAACCCTAATATTCATTAACGGTCGCAGATGAGTGTCTCAAAGATCATCTCATCCGTCCAACTTCACCACTTGGTTATACAACCACGGTCGAGTTATTTGGTTAGTGAGGCGTCATTACCCATCACTTTACCACACCATAATGCGAAGACTGCATAAAATACACACGATACTTCACAATTATCGACTTCTTGAATAACACATTATTCAATTCAACATTACATGCTATCTTTCGTGGATCCACGATCCACACATTCCGACATCAATCATGTCACAAACTGGGGATACATACTTTGGGTATTGGTCTGGGCGGTTTACAGCGTGTAGCGTGCAACGCGCCATCACAAGAACGTGTCAGGAAGTCATGGACGGTTAGAGATGAACAGGAGAAGTGGGCAAGACTGGTCGACGCACAACTCCCCTACTCCATCACTCCACTTCCTCCACTTCCCACGAGAGACGTGAATGAGGCTCAATGACTTGTATAAATAGGTTCTGCGCCCTATTTCAAACAACAACACAAGTTCAGACGAGACAGAAAAACCAAGTGTTAATACAAAAAAACGTATTCAAACACCCAGAGCTTGCTTGCATCAATCACAAGCCTGCTCACCTTTCAGTTACAAATCATAAGCAAGCCAACACCTTCACAATCTCAACACCTTCTTCGCTTCCCTCCCTAAGATCAACCCCATCTCCTTCACTTTGTGACCGAAACAAGTCTGGAACGGCCATTTCTTGGTTTAGGCCGGACTTGCACAGATTGATCTCTCGAATCTACAAGCACTCACCGCGCAGTGCATTTGTTTAAAGGTTTAAATTCATTCCTCATCCACACCCCAAATTACCAAATTCTGCAGGAGTAGTTTTCACCCATAAACACATACATAAGTAACAACTCCTCGCGACCAGGAATTGAAGATGTATTTGGACTGAAACAAAGAGTTGGCGAAAGTTTAAGACACTTAACTGTGAGATGGAAGACGATGTGTAGCGAGATGGCTGGAAGAGTGGATGAAAGATATCTCATTTTATCATTTATAAACGCTATGTTCGCAACTAATTTGCTATATATTCAAATTTTTAGAGTCAAGAATACAATCACGATGATGGAGTCATGAGAACTTCAAGAGGAGTATATTGCTTTAGAGGAAAGGCAAAATGAGATGGAATCATATCCAATTGTGAATACAAGTTCAAATGTGCGAATGCAAGTTTATTACCCAAACCGATAAACACGGTGGGGAGTACTTCGCAAGGTCAACAAGAAAGGATAACAGATGATGGACATCCAAAGATAGTAGCCATGGGAAGCCGTGATCAAGAAGAATATGAGAGAGAAAGAAACTACTACAACCGTGGTGGCAATAACAAAATTCAAAGACTTGATCATCCGCAAGAAACTTATGGAAGTCAAAGGCGAGAATTATCATGGAGGGCAAACTGACGTCACAGAGTAGTATGGGAAGAAATAAAAATGCCAGCATTAAATGCTAGTGTTGAAAAAATATGGGAAGCTATACTCTTGATGGAAAACATACCTGCGCCATGGAACATGGGGAATGAGCCACCACCAAGTGATAGAAGTCACGAGTTCTGTTCTTACCACCGTTTTCATGGACACTTAACAAATGACTGTAGAAATATAAAAAGAATCATTCTCAGAATGATTGACCAAGGAAAGCTAAGTCATTTTCTAAAAAGTGAAGATAAGGTTCAGCCATTACCACCACCACCAGAAATGCACAGAACAAATTCAGCAAAGGGGAAAGAAACATTCGTAATAGAAGTTGGATCGAAAGCTAAAAATTTGTTTTGCAACTCCATTGTACACTCTTACCGAACAATTGAAGATTTTCATGATAATGTTCTCAGTAGGGTTTTTGCGAGGATGCTAATAATAAAGAAGTGATGAACATTGCGAAGACGTCGCAGTTAAAAGAATGGCAAATGCAGATTATTTCTTTCAACGCAGAAGAGATTCCTGAAGGCAAAGAGACGCATGACAACCCATTGGTTGTAAAATTGGAAATTAATCCAAAACTGTAGATGGCGAAGACGACGAAGCGAGAGAATTGTTGGGCGATCAATAGAATCTTGATTGATACGGGAGCTCAAGAAATATTCTTTTCTACCATACTTACAAGACTATGGGGGAAGGATGAAGAATTGATACCTTCGACATATAAGATATATGGTTTCAATGGAACAAATGAATAAGCCTAAAGGAGAAGTTCATATGAGAATACCTTTGCAAGGGTTATCAACGGGGATTTTGTTCTCGTGTAGTTGATGTGGAGTCCCCTTATAATGCATTGATCGGAAGGCCATGGTTGCACGAAATTGCAGGCGTAGCGTCAACTTATCATCAATGCATAAAATTTCCTCATCCTAGCGGTGTTGGAATTATAAAGGGAGATTGGACGTAAGGACAAAAATGCTATGAGATCGACGTGGAGAGTTGCGAAGAGAGAGCTGCGAAAAGAAAGGGTTGGAAGCAACATGCAAAAGATGAACAAAGAAGAGAAAGATTGATGGTGGATGCCATTGATGTAAGAGGAGAAGATACATTGCGAAACAAGTGCATGAAAACAGTTGAAAATTATGATGGAAAGGAATCATTAACAGATTTTAATGGTGAAGAAGCGAGAGAGCAAACAGGAGCAAAAAGTGTAAGAAGTGAGTAATCATCAAAAGGCAGTAACAAAAGCTTGTTAAGGGTAAGAGGAAGAAAAAATAATTGAAGAAGAAATATGCAGGATCTCGCCATCAAGAATGTATGACAATTTGATTGAAGAATTGAAAAGCAAAAATGATTAAACAATGTAAGATTGCGCGATAGCTTCGCAAACAAAATGAATGATTGAATGAATTAACAAAAATGAAAGAGTGAGTGAATGGGACGAACCTTTATGGCGTACACCCTAGTTCGCGAATGATATTTCGCAAGAGGCAAATGTAAGACCTAAAGTGCGTCATATAAGGGGGTATCTCTTGACATGGCTCAGTGAAAAGGTTACACCGCTCCTGGAACCTGAGTCATGGAGATTTGGGGCCCATGAAAGCCTATCCGGAGAGATACCTTGGATTTCCAACTATATATATATGGTTATACCCTCGTTGGACGCCCGAGGGTCTCTTCCAAGGAGTCGATGTATGCTCAAGGTGTCGGGGTACACGGTTGAGCCAAGAGTGCCCTGGGGCATTTGAAGTGTCTCGGCCATTCTTGGCAAGTCTTGGTATATCTTTGCACTCGGCTCGAAGAAAACTCCACTTAGGGTGCGATCTCGTAACCATAAGCCATATAGGTATAAGGGATAAGAGGCTGCGAAAACAATTGGTTGTTGTTAAGACCGGATGGGAGGAGCTAGTCTTGTATGGCGATGTACGCCTCCTTGAAGGGGCAACCAGGGGAGAAGATAAGGGCGGCACCCTCCATTAGGGAGCTGATAAGTGTCAAAAGACGCAAATGTCATGAGGCTTTATTTTCGCAAGGAAATTTAGGCTTGTCATATTTGTGCGATGATCCTGTAGAGGCAATAGTACTGACGCAAGGATAAGGCGAGATCAATGGGTTTTTGCATGAAAATGCAAAGACGTCCTGCGATTTCGTCGCGAAGACGGCAATGTCATGGGATTTTACATTCGCAAGAGTATTTAAGCCTGTCATATTGTCGCAAATAAAATATCCTGCAGAGGCAAAAATACTTAACAAATGATAAGACAAGGTCAATGGGTCATTACATGAAAATGTAAAGACGTCCTGCGATTTTGTCGCAACGAGGGGTGGCGAAATAAGACCTTTAATTAGGAAGGCAAAATAAGACCACACAAGAATGATAAGGCAAGATCAATAGATTTCTTCATTTGTGAAGACATCCTGCGATCTTGTCGCAATGATGAACTTCAACATAACTAAAGATATAGACATATATAAAATTGAGGAAGCAAATAAGCTTGCAAAAACGATTATATTCCATCATAAAATTACAAATAATAAAGGCCAAAGTCGAGATTTCATTACTCAGAGATAATTGATCAAATCTCTCATTTGAAAATGAATAACAGAGGCAAGTATGGGAATGAATAGGATAAAATTTTGTTATTCATTTCCACATGATGGATTCATGTATTCATAATGTTTGATCGATTGAATTATAAAGGAGAATTGCTTGATTAATATGCGTAAGTAAAGAAAACAAAGATTGAATTCATATTTAGCAATCCAAGAAGATTAAAAGAGTATATATACGAGATATTACAAGAAGCGAAAGAAGAAAAAGAAGTTATTTCTTTGAGGATTCTTCCTCTTGGTCGATTCTTCAATTCCATCATTCTTTTCGCCGATTCTTCTTCTTCGCTAGCTTCACTATCGAGACATCCGAGAAAGGAATATCTTCGGGAATATCATCGTGAAGACAAGGATATGAACTAAGAGGAATGCGGTGATCATTGCAAACCGTTTCAATAGTTTGATTGCGAAAACGAACAACATTATTGTTGAAATTCGCCACTGTAGCTTGCGTTGTTTCTTCAACTTAGAATACTTGTTATTGCGAAGAGAAAGGTCTTCTTCGAGTTCCCCTTTTCGGACTCAAGTTCTTCAATCCTTGTTTGAAATCTCTTCTCGGATTCTCGCAAAAACATATGACAATGAGTTAACAACACAATAACAATACTACGAGAGATAAGGAGCGGTAAAGTATAATAAACAACCTTCTCTGTCGATATCATGTCTTTAACCAAGGCAGTATGCTCGGCATGAAGGCTAACATCAACACCTAAGTTATTCCTGGCATTATCTAGAACTTTCGCAGCCCAAGCGAATTCATCATCATTATTTATAACAAGGAGCGAACGAATTTGATCTTCTCGCTCATTAAGTATGGCATTCTGACGAAGAGATTCGTCTCGTTCAATTTGTACTTGGAGAAGAGATTTTTGAAATTTTGCTAATGCCTGTGCACCTTTATTAGCAATACGGTCTTTGTCATCTATGAGACCACTAATTTTCTTCCTTAAAGTTTTGGTTTTCTTATGGGAATCAAGATACATTTGTTTAAATCGGTTGGCTAAACCTAAACTAGATCTATGCTCAATCTCTAAGAGACGATATTTGGCTTGAAGTTCATTTAACGGAAGGGAATCAATTTTGTTTGACGAACTGCTTAAAGATTCGTTGAGATGAGTGAGAAGAACATCATTGTCCATAGGCTCGGGAAATGAATGGAGAAGAATGGCTTCTTCAGAGAGATTATATATGTCTGCGAAAATAATAAATCATGCAAAGAAAAGCAGATGATAAAATAAAGACGACTTGAAGAGTAAAAGTTTTATACCATAAAGTTGTTGATTTGCACTTTGAAGAGTAGACATTTTAGTCATCTGAGAAGCAGACTCAACTTCCAACTGTTGAATTCTTTCATCTTTCTTGCGAGACATCGAAACTTCAGTATTTAGTTCTTGGATCTTCTTTTTGAGTTGGAGATTTTTCTTTTCAAGGTTGTCGCGTCTTTTCTCGAGATCTGAGGCAACAACAAAGGAAGCTCTCCCAGACTATAAAGGAAAATGAAGAAATTGTTAAGATAAAGCTTATAATCGAAATTACAGAGAAGCAAAGGAATATGAACATACCAAAGCAGTGAGAGCATTTAAGTGACTGGAAGTCAATGTTCGGGAAACTCCGCGAAAAGATTCATTATCCTCTAACAAATGGGCATCGCAAATTTTAGCGAGAGCTTCGCAAGTTGCGAGATAAATGATCATCTCCCAATCCTTGCATGGAATCGGAGAAAACACTAGACAGTTGCGCCATAGCAGAAGTAATCGAGTGATTCTCTTTCACAGAGGAAGTACCAACCTCATTTTCATCCTCATCAGAGCTCTCACTGGTTTGAGAACTACAATGAGAAGAGGGATGGGTTTTCCGTTTTTTAGAAAGTGGAGCAGAAGACTTGTCCTTGCGAAGAGTGATTTTATTCTTGCCCTTAACCTTCGCAGCTTCGGGGATGTCTGTTTCTTCAATAACCTTCGCACACGAATGAAGATAAGAAACAGAGCTCTCACTGGTTTGAGAACTACAATGAGAAGAGGGATGGGTTTTCCGTTTTTTAGAAAGTGGAGCAGAAGACTTGTCCTTGCGAAGAGTGATTTTATTCTTGCCCTTAACCTTCGCAGCTTCGGGGATGTCTGTTTCTTCAATAACCTTCGCACACGAATGAAGATAAGAAACAGAGGCAACAATATTGTTAAAGAATAACAAAAGAAAATATTTCTTACTTCATTCGTGATCGATCGAAGTATCGCCAGGGTACTCGCCTTTGGGTTTCTTTCATAACTCTTTCTCAGTTTGTCAACCTGTAAACTTTGCAAATTCAGTAAATGCTTGTCATCGGGAATATCGCAAAAGCAAAACCTGAAATAGGAAATATACCTCTTTTGCCTTCTCGGGCCACTTAAATTCCCAAGGATGATAGCCTGCGAGATCTGCAGGGAGTACGTGTGAACCTGCGATATAGGGTCCATTCAAAAATAAAGGAACAACCCACCATTTCTCATCTTTGGAATGACGAGGAGTACTATTGTTACCCGAGTGCCAATCAATATCTTGCATAAGTAGCTTGTCATCGGGAATATTATCTTTTCTTTTCAACCGAGCACCCCAACGAGATTTATCATTTCTCATATTTATTACTTTATAATTTTCAAAAAAGTTTTCCACGGTATACTTCTCAGCGACTATTTCTAAGTTTGCGAATCTAGGATCCTTGACATCATCAAAATATAAAGATCCTTTACCAGCGCCACGGTTGGCAAATTCAAGAATCAGACGGATGCAGTCGCCGCTCAATTGATAAATAGCTCGCGAGAATTTCTCATGAGCAACAATTTCATAGAATATAGCTTAGCTGTATTACCCTATATAAAGGGCTATCATTTTGACCAAAGAGCGCTTTAATTTCTAAGTGTAATTCTATTGTATTGTAAACATTTCATGGAATCAATTAATAAATATTCTTGATCACACATCTTTCAATGGATTAGTTATGTAGTCACTACATATGCGCTAGAAACAGGGATTTGAGCAAGAGATTGACGAAGAAATTGGAAAGAATTTGGATTAACGAGAAAAGGTTTGGAGAGATACTCAAGAATTCATTGAAAAAGAGAAATGGCTGTGAAGAAACGACAAGGGCAACCAACGATTGAGAAGAAGTTGGACAAGGAGGAGAAGAGCAAGGAATGAATGGAGAAATGAATCCGAAACGAAGAAATCAAAATAAGTAGAAAGATCGAGACAAACAATATTCTTGACAAGACAGAATTGAATTGAGAATGGAAAATATGAGATTGCTTCAAGAAGTAGTATGAGATCAAGTTCGAGTTTTTTACCAACATACCGAAGAAGAAAACCAACAGAAACACAAAATCCAAGCACCAAGTGGAAGATCATTATATTCATTGAGCTAATAGGGAGAATCAAGGAAACATGCAACTCCAAAGGCCGAATGACCCAGCTGTCAAGGAAGAACGATGAGAGAAGAATTGGAAACCGAGAAATCGAGGATGACATTGAGAGGCACTTGAACAAACGACTAGCTCGCGAGAGAGAAAGGATAAGAGCAGAAATGGAAAATCAAGAGATGGAAGAGGAATAACCATGACAACCTGGAAAGAAGGAGAGAACAAAAATCGTACCAATAGAAATATTAATGAAGAATATGAGAGGGCCAGAGACGTACTAAGAAGAGAGAACAATTATAATGGCGTGCGAATTGCGAAACGAAGAATAGCGAAAAGGAGAGAAGAAAATAACGAGCAAGAAGGTCAAAAACAGCACGAAAGAAGGAGAGAAGCAAGCTAAAAAGACCAAATTCAAACTCGAGGAAAATGAACAAATCTTAAGAGAACCGAAATGAGAGGACTAAATAAAGGGAAGGAGAAACAATTGGAAAAGGTCTGAATCCTTCACACTAGAAGTACGAGATGGGGAGGAATACCTCCTAAGTGCAAAATTAACCAACATCTTTGATGGAACAACTATACAACATATCAAGGCTTATATGAGATGTATGTTGCAGTGGGAGAATCATGATGCTATACTATGCAAGTATTTCAAAAGCCTGCATTGGTTTGAGGGTTCCGCTAAGGAACACAATCACATCATTTAACCATTTACAAGCCCTGGCGACATAAGTAACAATTCTTCACGACCGACTGAAAGATGTATTTGTCAAAGGGTTGGCGAGAGCTTAAGGCAATTGACAATAAGATTGAGGACCATGAGCTAAATGGCAGGACGGGGTTGAGGAAAGATACCTCATTCTCTCATTTGTGAATGCTCTCTTCAACTAACTTGTTATGGTATCTCGGGATTGTATAGGGAAATGGGAGGCCTGCGAGGAGTTGACCTAGCGAGACTATGATTTTATGATCATCACATCTCAAGATTGTATAAGGGAATGGGAAGCCTATGGTTTAGTCGACCCAACAGACGATGATCGAAACGATTTTGAGGTGAGAATAGACGAAGATTCTTGATCGGAATGGTTGATAAAGTGAAATCCCTTCTCTCCTGCAAATTCTTTTGAGTTTCTTCAAAAGGGGTTTATATGTACGACCAAGTGAAGCCATTAATATAGTATGGGAATGAATGGAGAATTGAAGATTGAGAGAATTGAAGGGGAGGATTACGGTGTGAGGCGCAAATTGCGGAGGAAGAAAGTTGAAGGAAAGTTGCGAGGAAAATAAAAGAGAAAAAGAGAAAAAGGTAAGAAAACTATATAGAGAAGAGAATCCTCGAGAAAACAAATGCATTTAATGCGAGATGGGACGTGAATGGTCAAGAATAAGCGGTTGAAAGAGACGTGTCAAGAAAAGAGTGGAAGAAGAAACACCTGTAATAAATTCCGTACATGAATAAAACGGATAAAAGTAAACAATCGCGAGATAAAGATGAGCAATTGCGGCATTTTAAAATATTGGTTCTCATGACATTTTCTCCTTCGCAGAAAAGACATGAGAAGAGGCAAGATGTAGGATCAGAATATCGCGACATCAATACTTCGCGATATTAATAAATACAACATCACGAAGGAGTCGCGGGGAAGTAAAATAAATGACGCAATGGATGACGACAGCCAGGACACGAGGAAGATGTGAAAATTTGGCGAAGGTTAAGAGTGTCGCGAGGACGAACACTTATACACTTGCGACACTTCGCAAGTTATTCCCGAAAATAAAGGACAGCTTAGCTGTCATCCACTGTATATTACCCTATATAAAGGGTTGAGTCAGTCTGTTGTAGGGGAGTTCTTTTTGAATTGTTAAGCAAGTCATTAGGAGAGAGAAAGTTAAGAGTGATTGTAATTTCTTTAGCTCTGTTCTATCTTTCTTTGTAAACATTTCAAGAAAATAATCAATAAAATCTATTGTTATTCATCTTCAAATGGATTAGTTGAGTGAATTCTAGTGAGGGGTGTAGTGTGGGATTTCCTGAAACTACACCTCATCTAAACAAGTAGTGTTACCAATTCTAACCTCGTCATCTTGATTATGTGAATAAAAATTATCCTTATTTTCAAAGGTGGTATTGGGAACACTATATTGGAATTTAAGACTATCTTGAGCAAATTTTTCCACAATCCTATTTGTACTCTCAGTAAATTGCTTGAGGGACTCTTCTAGAGACATCTTAGTTGACTGCTCTCACGAGACTCTTCCTCGAGGCGGAATATTATAAGTCTCTTTCATAAATAAGTGAAACTTCTGTGTTGACTCATTGAGTCTCTTGAGAGACTCTTCTAAAGAAATTGGAGGATCGTTTTGCTCGTAAGACTGATGCATGTGTGGATAGTAATTGGGCTCACCATGGTATGACCCATAACCTTCAAAAGGTTGGCGTTCCCAACCACTATTCACACTCTGGTCATAAAAAGAGTGATGTCCATATTGTTCAGTTGGATATTCATATTCATTGTGATGGCTATTATAATACCAGTTTGACATCCTAACTGCAAGGGAATTCTACACAAGCACAAACATGGCCGACTCGACCACAACAAACCTACTGATTTCTAGCAAACAAAAAGCATGATGGCTCCACTTAGATTGTTTCTAGACCAGCTTCTAATCCTTCGAAAGGGAATTCGTTACAATTTAAGCAGACCCCTCTGGAATCAATCTGAGTTAAAGTAAGCTAAATAGAGATGGGGGAAGCTCGATGGAGCTTTGATACCCAAGGCCTCACCGCATTACAAGGCGGCGGAGTCACGCATTCAACTCACAGAAACCGTCATGATATGAACTTCGAAGTATGCTTAAAAGAGTAACCAATATTTTTCGAATGACTTTCCTATTAAGCTCGTTACCATATCGGTCTTGTTCTAGTCGGTTATTTTAAGCTTGGGTACGCGTTTGGTATCGTTTTCCTAAGGCGGGCAAGAAGAGAACGGTGATGAAATCCGAACCCTTATCTTGTATGGCCAGGCCTTGCCCTTTACTAGGAAATTAAAGCAAATTGTTTTCAATACCTCAACATATATGCATACAAAATCATCCAAGAAACCCGCCGACGGGATTCGCGGGTGTTTAGAATTCTTACCTCTCGTTCCAGACGGGGGATGAACCGTTGAAGTCGACTCGGGCCACTGAATCCTATGTCAGTGTACGAACCCGAGGGGCCGAGACAGTATCGTAACTATCGTCCTTCCCTGTGCAGTTTATATTCAAAATAACCCTTCCTTAGGGTTTTAAAAATAAAGTCCAAAGAAAGTCCCAAGAAAATAAAGTCCAAAAAGAATGTCCGAAAATAAAAGATTACAAAAAAAAAGCTCTAATTACAGTTTCTAAAAATAATAAAGAAAATAAAAAAAATATCTAATAAAAATAAATTAACTATATACAAAAATATTCTTCTTTACTCTAGATTTTTTTTTTCTTTCCTTCTTTGGCTTCGCTTTAATTTTCAACACTTCTTCTCTTTTTCTTTAGCGCAACTCCAATTCTGAAAGCAAACAGAAATACCAAAACGCATAAAAAAGAACAAAAATAATAAAAATAAAAATAAAACCTAAAAACAAATATATACACAAGTCCGCGTCGGCGGCGCCAAAAATTGATCGAATTTTTTAGTGGTAAGTAGAGTTGTCGTTCACTCGGACTTTGTTGAAATTGATTTTATGATTTAATAAAGAAAAAATAATAAAAATAGAGAAAATATACAATTTATGTCACAAGATGAAGAGAGTTACTGGGACTAGGATTCCACCGAATTCATATCATAAGGCTCAATTATTTATTTTTCAGCAATTATCGCTCAATAAACAAAATAACATCGACTCTTATTTTTTCCAAGGTAGATTCTCAAAATATTAGTTATAAATCCTAAGCATGAGACATCAAAACATCTAAGCAAGCATGACCCATCAAATGAAATGATAACTAATTAATCAAAATCATAATTCTATTTTAATTAGTGCAAAAGTAATATAAAGAATAAAATAAATTTACCCATGTATGAAATTCGGATTCCTCCGTCGACCCAGTGTAGGGGTCTAGATTTTCATGTGGTAGACACGCTCAAAATGGTTTTTCATTGCTCAAAATGTGTTTACAAAGAAGAAGAATAAAACAGTGATTCTGCTCTCCCAAAACTCCCCTCTCTAGATCCCCCTGTTTGGTTCTACTAGCACCCTATTTATACACAACAACCCATTACTCAAACATCTTTTCAAAATCTTCTTCCATAACTCCATCAGATCTTCTCTTTAATGAAAGATATCTCATGAATAATTTCTTTCTCCATTATCACAAATCTTCTTTATTTGCTAGAATAAAATCCTAGGGATATTATCTTTTTTTTATTTTTTAAATAAAACCCAAGATTTTCTTTCTCCTTTTCAATAAAAACCAACTCATAAATATATTATCTCTTTTAACTTCAAGATATGGAAACTTCCTGTATAATAGGCAAGAAGATATCTTTGCCTTAAATCTTTAAAATCTCCCATAAATTCTGTGAATCTGTTTCAAAATGAAGAAGGAGAGGGTGCTTCTATCCATTTGATGGGTGCCTTTAACAAGATCGGTGCTCTTATCTGAAATGCGGATGCCTTTAACACTTTTAAGCCAATTCTTCCAAAAATGTTTATTTCCCAAAAATACCTACAAACACATAAAACGCCAAAATAAGTATAAAATCGAGTACCAACAATACAGAAAATTGAGGACAATTTAGACACAAAAATGTGTCTATCAATTTACCAGACTCATCCTTATAAGCACAAGAAATATGTTCATTAGTGGCACAAGGGTTTATACCATTGAGATGAACTTGTTCCCTGTGGTGATTTCTATAATAGAGATCATTTTTATAAGTTTTATGGTTTTCTATGGGCACGAGATTCACTGCAGAAGTTGACAGACTATTTACTCCATTGATAGTAAAAAGAAGCAAATTATGAAGATTCGATATTTGTTTCCTTCTGACAAGGCAATGGATAGCATAGTGATTCTTTTTCCCACAGAATGTACAGGTTCGTGGAGGAGAAGCAATAACCGGCACCAGTTTTTAACTTCATAGCCATATGAGAGGGTTGTAGGTCACGAAAATCCTTCTTGACACAACCTTCTTCTGGAGAACACTTCTTCATGTGTTGTAATTCATGAGAATTAGTTGGTACAGAAAAATTTCTCCTTAAGACAGAGTTTTCCTTTTCCAAGGATCTGCACTGTTCATGGGCTAGAACAAGAGATGCACCTAGTTTCTCTTTTTTCGACACGAAGTCTGTTTAGATCTGATGAATGCGTCTCGATCATCCATTTTTCTCTAATTGAGTCTTCCTTGACAATATCCTCAAGAACACTAATCTTTTCACGCTGTAGAGTAGTTTCTTGGAGAAGTTTTTTAATATTGTTAGAGAAGGACTCAATGATGTTATAGAGTTCACGTTCTAGATCAAGAGACTTTTCAAATTCATCAATAAGCTGAGCATGATCCTGAAAATCAATAACCTCAGTGGAATTTTTTGAGATTCTGGTGAGCTCCATTTCAGCTTTTTCCATAGTGTCACATTCCTCGTGGGAGGGAGAGATGTCAACATATGATGGAACAACCTTTCTACCTTGGGATTCGGAAGAATCAACTAAGGAGTAATCATTTGAGGTATTTCCAAGACATTTGGTATAATTAAAAGCTTTTGGAGATATCTTGGTATGCGTAAATGCTAGAGAAAAGATTTTGTCCTCAGACTCAGATTGCCACAAACACATACTTTTAAGGTCTTTACGTGTTTGCCTGCTCTGATACCAATTGAAAAAGCGGGGGTACAACAACCTCACCCAATATTTCGATTAGCAATCTGTATGGACAGACTCCAATATACTTTCAAGAGAATCAACTAGACTCAATCTTAATAAAGTATATCAAAGAGTTATATCTCTCTTTCTTGATTCAATTCTTTCTCAAGCAAATAGAAATCTGCGAGTCTAATTGAATACAAGAGAAAACACTTGAACGGTACCAAAGACCAATGTTCAAGGATCAATCAATTTCCAATCAACAACCAAAGGTCAGATTTCTAATTGATTGATTCAAACGCACAACCTGTGATATTTCAATTATATAACAAAATATAATGCGGAATAGAAATAACACAGACACCAGAATTTTGTTAACGAGGAAACCGCAAATGCAGAAAAACCCCGAGACCTAGTACAGATTGAACACACGCTGTATTAAGCCGCTACAGACACTGGCCTACTACAAAATAACTTCGGTCTGGACTGTTGTTGAACACCAATCAATCTCACACTGATCCAAGGTAAAGTTGCGTTCCTTACGTCTCTGATCCCAGCAGGATACTACGCACTTGATTCCCTTAGCTGATTTCACCCACAACTAAGAGTTGCTACGACCCAAAGTCGAAGACTTTAATAAACAAATCTGTATCACACAGAAAAGTCTACGATAATAGATAAATTTGTCTCCCACAGAAATACCTACAAGTTTTGTTTCATCTTTTGATAAATCAAGGTGAACAGGAACCAATTGATAACCCGGACTTATATTCCCGAAGAACAGCCTAGTATTATCAATCACCGCACAATAATCTTAATCGACGCGGCGAAAGAAGATATTGTGGAATCACAAACGATGAGACGAAGATGTTTGTGACTACTTTTATATCTTGCCTATCGGAGATATTAATCTCAAGCCAATCGTTACGATTGTACTCAACACGATATAATCAGCAAGATCAGATCACGCAACTACGAGAAAGTAGTATCGGTCTGGCTTCACAATCCCAATGAAGTCTTTAAGTCGTTAACCTAGTTTTCAAGAAGAAACCTAAGGTTAAAAGAGAATCGACTCTAGCTAATACAACTAGTATCACACAGGAGGTGTGGGGATTAGGTTTCCAGTTGTTAAAGTTCTCCCTTATATAGTCTTTCAAATCAGGGTTTGCAATCAATGTTAGCTTAGTAACAAAGCATTCAATATTCACCGTTAGATGAAAACCTGATTAGATTCAAGCTAATATCTTTCAACCGTTAGATCGAAAACTTAGCTTGTTACACACAAATGAAATGCACGATTTTAGGTTTGTGTAACCGTACCCAAACATGTACATTTGTTGGTTCAATAATAGTTAACCAAATGGTTAGCCATATGAGCACTTTCATATCAACCATATTCTTCTTCACCATAACTAGTTCAAATGACTCAAATGAACTAGTTAGAGAGTTATTCAATTGCAAGGAAATCTTATGTAACTACACAAGACACAATCAAAGCAAAAACAATTTGATTCACTCGAATCGGTTCATGAACTTTATAGCCACGGTTTGCATTTTGCTTTCCTTAGTTAATATAAATATAAGTTCACAAACAATCGTCTTTAGATATAACCAACTTAAGTTCGCAGACTTAGTTCGCGGACTTAAGCTCCCGGAAGGAGTTCTCAAACTCCAACAGAATTTCTCGGGTCGAGAACGCGGACTGAGTTCACAGCTCTTGTTCCGGTTCTCTTGATCAACAAAGTTCGCAAACTTCGGTTCAAGGAAAAAGGACTTATACATATATGTGTTACCACACAATGCTTATATCCAACACTGGTTATATAATCTAAACTCTCATTTCAATCATTGAAACATTCTTAGAGGACGTTATTATATAGTTGTTATTCACAAACTATTTTTCGTCAAAGTAAGCAATTTTCAAAGTGATTGAAACATATCATGACTTTCGTCACTAGGTAAAGATGAACTTGGCCAAAGCAAAAGCTTACCAACACATATTTCGAGAAATAGATAGGCTAGATAAACTCGGCTCGAAATAGCAAATGTGTATAATCAAAGTCTATATAGCAAAACGACTTTTGTCTCAAAATATGAGATAGAGTAGATAGACTTTTGAGTGATGGATAAGTTCAAGTCTCCACATACCTTTTAGTCGATGAAGTTCCACTAGTTCCTTGAGTAGTTCTTCGTCTTGTATGATGATTGCCATGGAGTTCTCGAGCTCAACTACACTTTCTATCCTAGTCCGAGACTTAGCTATAGTAGACTAAAAATCAAGACTTATAGTTTTGATCACTAACATTGACAAACATGCTTGAGATAGCAACGCATGCGATTTCGACCGAGCAATGCTCTAACACATGGAAAAAGTAGCAGGCTTATATAGAAGAGAGTTTGTAGAGTTAGTCTCATGTTTTGAGAGAATAAGGAATCACCAAGAGGGTGATGGCCTGTTTTGGTTCATGTGATGGCCAAGTTTTGTAATCTTCCTTTAGTGCAATAAAATAGGTTTGTTACAGTATATCTTTGTGTTCTTATGTTGCTGATTTGTGTGAGATTGTCAGTTGGAATTGATGCATGGCAAACCTCTTATGCTTATGGGGGCATAAAGAGTTAGAGAGAAAGGAGATGGAGACTTTCGTTGCATAAAGCCTTAAGAGTGGAGGCAGATGCATACTTCGATGCAAGTATGCAAGGCTGAGTACTTGTGGGTGAAGTTGATTCACTGAACCACTGAGTATTTCCGGTCATGTCCCATGAAAATTTTAAGCGATTAAATGGGTATGTGACAGCAGGTATCAGAGCCGTGTTTGGGGACACATCTTTTCAAACAACGTGATATGAGTTTGACAAAAGGCTCTTCCGTTTATCCCAATAAACTCCTTTGTCAGGTTCTTAGATCTATCTTTTCAACAACTACCAACGTAATTGTTAAGACTATGCAATCAATACTTCGAATCACAAAGAATTGTATTGATGCCGATCTACTCAACTAATCAATCAAATCTATCATAAGGATAAACTGATTATAGTTGGATCCCCAGCCGATCAAGTTTTGTGCACACCAAAGATTATGAACTCAAATCAGAAATCTTCTTAGATCTTCAATAAACACCTGCACACAATCAACTTGAATCTCTTGTGATCAATCACAGACAGAACGGAGTCTGTTAACAATGGATTATCACAAGACGTCTTTAGAACTACAAACAGTCTAAAGATCCCCGTCGAAACTTCGATCTAGTTTGAGTGAATATTATATCAGAAGATAAGATTCTCAAGCATAAACAAACTAGGTGCAATTCAACAACCGTTAGTCAATTAAATCAATCGAAAACTAATAATAAACTGCAATTATCTAGTTTCCCACCAACGGTACTCGTAGAGCTTCCCAATCCCAAAGAAGTCTTTAAAACGAGCGGTCATAAGAGATTTCGCCTAATTATGGTACTTTCCTCTCCGAATAGACGGCTCCACCAGTAACAACACAACAAGGTAGTTTTGCTGGCTCTGAGGATTAGTTTGCTCGAAATGCAAACTTCAATATTTATAGACCAAGGAAGTTTGGACACCAAGGAATTTCCAAAACCGAAAATATTCTCAAGATATGCAATATATTTTCATATTCGGTTTCCATAATTCCTGGAAATGCTTTGTCCAAATATTGACCGAAATCTCAGTAGAAAATCTCCAATTAGTAAATGCACATCACCATTTTTTATTTTCTAAAGATATGCATTTTAATTGCTGGAAATTAAAAGCATATAAAACTAAAAACCTTAATTAAAAGATTCTCAATTTATTTCGATCCGAGATTCTCCTTTAGCTATTAAGGAATATCTTTGAACAATAAAAGATAAGAGTTACTGCACATGTTCAAAGTATGTCGACATCTTTACTTTGTAATTCCTTTTTCATATTTACAATCTTGGAACCGATTTGCCACACTTCCAAACAAGTTTAGAATTGGTTCATCTGACTTCCAAGGACTATGTGATTGATTATCCTATCAAATCACCAATCATGGGTTTCACGGTTCTACCAAAACAAGTTTCGGTTCTACCTCCATGTGGGTACTAGGATCGGTTACACTAGCTTTCCAAAATTTGGTTGACTAGGTATTAGGATCGGTTACCACATATTTATGGTATTTAACTTGCAATCTTTTGCACAAGTCATATGATCGGTTACCAATAACTAAGACTTGTTGCACCTCTTACAAGCATCGGTTACACCTCTTACTAGGATCGGTTCCCCAATGTCTAGAGCTGGTCATACCAATTACAACATATCGATCATACCATCTCAGGTGATTACTTAAGATCGGTTTCACTAATAAAAGTCATACCAATACAAAAGTCAGGCCTTGTGAATAGTTTTACCAAGATACATAAACAAGTTATGAGCGGTTATACTAAACACATATATTGGTAATCCAAAGATTTGCAATGAATAACAATACCAATAAGCCTAGCGATTTCCATTTCGATTCACAAAACAAGTTTATGAATTGTACTTCCTTTAAACAAATGTAAAAACATTGTTTCCTAGGACGAAATCTTCACCCATACCCATACATATAACCACAATAGCATTCATATGATTATGTCGATGTCTTATATACGAAGTTCAAAAGATAGACGTTATACTTCGTATTATAATTCCTTAATACTATGTCTAACTAGAGTATAATCATTCACAGCTTCAGATTATGTTTTCAATATGCACGACTTGAAAGATATGTTAGGAATGAAACAGTTCAAGTCAAATATTACTAACCTCAAGAGGAAGGATGATGTCGTTGTTGTAGCTCTTTACTTCTTCACATTCTTCAAGTCTTCACGTAATACTTGTAAGTCTCATATCCTAATAACTTTCTAGTAAACCTATACGAAGTTGACTCTAGTCAAGCGACTCTTTAAATGAGTTTTGGTTCACTAAAATATGACAACCAAACTTGACATACCAATGCTTGGTGGGTTCAACCGAGCTATTCTCTAACAACCATCATTACTACTTCCATCATGAAACCTCACAAAACCCCATACCGTAAATTATCCAATCACCGTGGAAGAAGGCTCGACTGATCGTGATAATCTTATCTTATATATATATATATACTAATATAAAGAAAAGAGGTATTTTGGTTGGTCACAAAATGACATAATAGCTTGGTGTAACATTGATATTACTAATATGACCTTAAATATTAACCACTATTATACATATGTATTCAAGGGTGAAAGTGTACATCAATGTTTTAAATGACATTGTTATAAAAATACATCAATTTTTTAAAAAAACTTGATATCTTTCGAAATACACATCGGATTTTTGTAAAATTAACATATTTGGAAAGCTCTTTGAAATACCTACATAATGAGTACAAATAAGAATATTAAATTTTATTTTACGTAAAAAATATCATTGTTATCAAATTTGGTATTGTTAAAAGAGCAAAATTCAAGCATGTGCATCGCACATGTGGCATCACTAGTAGTGAGAAGATGAAGTTCCCTTAAAAATAATGAAGGTGTCTTTAACCTCCCAATTCAACTGTCAGTTTTAGAAGACCGACAATTTAATTCCTATTTTGTGTCTGCCCTGAGTAGAAACTCGGTTGCCTATAACAATTATGTGGGTTCTCTACTTTTCGACAACTTCGGCTTGCTTCAAATGCTTCTAGATTCTTCATACGATGTCGGATTGACTCCATTATTTCGCCGTTGGATTTGTCTTTTCGTCCTCTTCAAGATGATAACAAGAACTCCTCGATTTGGATGAGTTCCGCTTGGTTTTTGGCCTTCTTCATTTGAAGCTAATTTCTTTCTTTGCACAATTAAGTGCATATTCACTTCTTTTGGATGATTCACCTAATAAAACATAAATAGAAAAAAAAAAAAAAAAACGTAATATACAATAATTTGCAAGAATATAAGAAATTACTAGCATGGATTCAACACTAAAAATATGCACTTAACAGGCAGCGATAGCATGGAGTAACGCAGCAAGAATGAAGATGTAAGCCTATCAAGTATATGAGTTAAGAGTAACTCATAGTTAGGAAGAACATGATGTTGTTTTTCCATTACATTAAAGCGTAGTAGTTTAAAGGAACAATGAGGCTTGTTGGTTTCAAAGGCACGTGAAGAGGATGCTTTTCCAAAGTGACAGTGGGATGTCCCGGGTAATCCTAAGTCATGACAATATCAAATTCATGTATTTCAATCAAGGTGTTGCGACAATGCAAATAAAAAACAACAAGGTGCTGGCATACAAGTGATGCAAGTCTAAGAAGGTAAAGTTTACAATATGATTTGGAGGCCAAATCTAGTGAAAGTGTTGATGTTTGCAAAGTGTAGCAAAGGCTATAGGTTTTGGCGCATACCAAGAGTGGTATGGAATCATAGGGTGAATACCTTAAGGTATGGCATAATTTGGCGTAGGCGCATATGATTGAAGAATGATACCAAGTCTTGTATAAGTCCTATTATGTTGTGTGGTGCAACTAAAGTCGGAAAATGAAGGCAAAATACTATGGCATTGATCATTATGATCAGTTAGGAGGAATTATTGCTTGTGTACACTTAGGCGCAAATGATTCAAGTGAAATTCAAGCCTAATTCAGGGAATTGGTAAGAGGAATTTCCATGTTGCATTTGGGTGTTGATATGCGATTGTAGTGAGAGTTGAAGCGTAGGCTAACGTGACAACAACAATACAAGTCAGTAGGATCAATGACAAGGCAGTAAGCTAAGTGATGGCATATGGTACTAGGCAGAAAATTTTTGGCAAGGAAAAAGGCCAAACAAGTTTGCTGATTTCTGAGATGGACTCAGAAGCGTACATGGCCAAAGAACAAGTATAACGAGTATACTTTATTGCGTTCAACGAGGGCGTTGAACAGATTGGGTGGGGGAGGTTTGTTAGCGTTCTCAACAGTGACGCGCAAAGGTTGCGCAATACTGAAGTCAGTGGCCTGTCCAATGAAGCTGCATAGCCCGACGATGTAGCGCCATTATGGCCAAGACAAGGCTACTTAGCACATGTAATATTACGCGATAGTGTTGCATATCCTTGATTCAGAGTTGGCCCATCTCAAAGAAGGAATAAGGGATACAATGCAAGTCATGGGATGACTTTGGCATTGCCCAAGCATTAGCCAAGGCTTGGACAATACATATGCAACAGTGGCGTTGCCAAATGCGCCATTGATGATTATTGCTCGGCAAAAAGAATGCAAGTGATGCATATGAAGTATGAAGTTGAAATAAGCAAGTCAAGACTCAATTAGCATGATATTTGGGTGTTGGCATTCAAATAAGCTAAGTACATGATCGGGATGAATGAAGCACAACCATTGCCGAATACTTGGCAGAAGTGCAAGTTGAATGAAGCGCAACCATTGTCGAATACTTGACAGAGGCCAAGATTGAGTAAAGCGCAAACATTTCCTAACAATGGCACGAGCCAAGTTTAGTGCATCGCAATGATTGCCGGATTTGAGTTCAAGCTGTCAGTTACGAGTGGTGTGTGCATCACAAGCATGCCAGAGCAAATAAATTGGTTGAGACAGTTATAAAGAGGCTTTATAACTGAGTTTGGCATATCCTAACCGCTCAAGACAAGTGTGGCGCCATTTTGCAAGCCAGCAAGAAGGTAGCAGCTAAAAAGGCATTATGGCGGTTATAGAAACTACTTATGGGACACTTGGCTGTTCCATGCGTGTGCAATGGTTATGCACGGTTTTTATCTAGTAAAGCTGCTGTATAAATAGTAATAAGGCATGGAAAAATCAACAGTCTTACATATGAGAGAGTTTGTAGAGTTAGTCTCATGTTTTGAGAGAATAAGGCATCACTAAGAGGGTGATGGCCTGTTTTGGTCCATGTGATGGCCAAGTTTTGTAATCTTCCTTTAGTGCAATAAAATGGGTTTGTTGCAGTATATCTTTGTGTTCTTATGTTGCTGATTTGTGTGAGATTGTCAGTTGGAATTCATGCATAGCAAACCTCTTATGCTTATGGGGGCATAAAGAGTTAGAGAGAAACAAGATGAAGACTTCCGTTGCATAAAGCTTTAAGAGTGAAGGCAGATGCATACTTTGATGCAAGTATGCAAGGCTGAGTACTTGTGGGTGAAGTTGATTAACTAAACCACAGAGTATTTCCGGTCATGTCCCATGAAAATTTTAGGCGATTAAATGGGCATGTGACAGCAGGTATCAGAGTTGTGTTTGGGGAGCTGATACCTGATGAGGAAGAATGTTCCATGAAAGAATGTCGAGACTCAGACGAGGCGGTTAATTGTTCTGGAAGAATGTCGAGACTCAGACGAGGCGGGAGCTGTTAGTAATAATAGTTCAAATGGTAAAAGTATGGTTTCCAAATATGACTCAGAGGATACTAATCCTTTGAGTTCTCGTATTATTGAGAGGAAGGTCACCAAGACCCAGGGAAGTTATAAATAAGAAAGAAACTGCGGGAAGAATTGCGCAGCGAGTCAGAGTAACAAATCCAAAAAAGTCCAATCATTAATGCGTGTTCTTTTCTGGAACATAAATGAGATTGTGCGATAAGAAGCGCAATGTAAAATATAGGAGTTGGTTAGAGATTTAAAGCCATATATTATTGGCATTGCTGAACCGAGGGTTGCTTGCACTTATAGGTTTGTTAAACGCTTTAGAATTGATGGTTTTAATAGCAGTATAATACATAATTCCACCGATACTTTGATGCATAATATTTGGGTTATGCGGACTCTGATTTTGTCAGAGCCGGTTGTTGTAAACAAAACTCGTTAGGCTATTTCAGTAGTTGTGGATGAAGTGCTTATATCGATTATGCATGCTAGTTATTTGCAAGTTATAAGGAGATCTCTTTGGCAACATCTTATTGTAGGTGGTTAGCATGTTCCGTGGTTGGTGGTGGGAGACTTTAACTACGTTTTACGTAATAAAGAGAAAAAAGGGGGTGCAACTCATATGATGTCAATGGTTAATGAATTCAGTGATTGGATGGACGATAATAGTTTGTTTGAGGCATAATCATTGGGAAGTAATTTTACTTGGTCCAATAGACAATCAGGTGCTCACAGAATTATCAGTAAGCTTGATCGTTCCGTAATAAATGAAGCTTGGTTGAATAAATATTAGTATTGGTGATGTAAAGATCTTCAGGGGGAAGTTTCCAACCATTCTACTCTTATTGGTTACCCGTTTGTGAATACAAGACCAAGACGTGCTCCTTTTAGAGTTCAAAAGATGTGGTTTAGCCACCCTGATTTCATGAGAATGGTACAGGCCAGTTGGAGTGCTCATTTGATTGGTTCGTCGACTTTCATTTTTCCTAATGAGCTTAAAAGGTTAAAGGTTGATATGAAACTCTGGAATCAAAACATTTTTGGAAATGTTAATGTTAGGCTCAACCAAGATCAGTACGTCTTGAAGGGGCTTTGCGTGCTGCTGATGATGATCCAAATGATGTGCAAAAGCTTAATGTTAAGAAGGACGCGGCTAAGGTGTTGAGTGATACTCGTATGCAGAATGCTACCATGCTAAAGCAAAATTAAAGAAACCAGTAGTTGGTAGTTGAGGCTAGTAACACAACTTTCTTCCATAATAATATCGGTATTTGCAGAAGTAATGATACTATTTCTGAGTTGGTGGACGATAATGAGAATACTATCTCGGGTTGTGATCAGTTAAAGATTATATAGTTTATTACTATGAAAACAAGTTTAATGGGGATGATTACTACAGAATAAAGTTTTCAAATGAACATGGTGCCTATGAAGGAAGAAATTAAATAAGCAGTTTTTTCTCAGGGGCGGATAGTTCCCCGGGTCCAGATGAGTTTGCTGTTTTTTTATGGACATTGCTGGGAGGTCATTCGGGAGGATTTGGTAAGTATCATTATCTTTTGTTGGCAAAACAAAATTATTCCTCATGGGACTAATTCTAGTTTGATATTGCTTCTCCCTAAGGTAAGATGTGCCAATACTCTTAAGAATTTTAGACCTGTTGGACTTAGTAATTTCTTATTTGAGATTTTGGCTTCCCATTTTGGCGAGGTTTTGGATAAATTGATTTCAGACGAGCAGGTGGTGTTCATGAAGGGTAGAAATATCCATGAGAACATTACTTTAGCCTCTGAAATGGTGAATAAACTTCAGATTAAAATAAAGAAGGGTAACACGGGTTTAAAGCTTGATATAACTCAAGCTTTTGACACAGTAAGCTGGCCCTTTATCTTGGAGGTGTTTATAAGATATAGTTTCTCAGAAAATTTGTGTGGTTGGATCCTTAAGATTTTGCAATCTGCGAGGATTTTTGTTCTTGTTAATGGCAGTTCGTAGGGTTTTTTCAGCATCAATAGGGTCTTCGTCAGGGAGATCCTTTGTCTCCTTTTATGTTTGTCTTAACTGAAGATGTTTTGAGCAGAAATATTACCAAACTGTTTCAGGAGGGTAGTTTTCCAATATGGTTTCTAGAAAAGGTATTGCACCAACTCTCTCTCTCTCTCTCCCTCTCTTTTTTCTGATGATATTATGATATTTTGCAAGGGCAACATGAAGTGTTTGAGGAATCTAGTAGACTTATTGGGTTCTTATCAAAGAGCCTCGGGTCAGACGGTTAGCCGCGAGAAGAGTAAGCTCTATTGTGGGGTGGTTCTTTAAATAAACAAATGAACATTGTGGATTTTTCAGGTATGAATATCACTACCTTTCCTGATCGTTACTCAGGTGTTAAAATCATGCCGGGTGCAGTGAAATATCATCATATTAGTAACGTAGTAGAGAAGATTAAGGAGCAGTTGACCGAGTGGAAAGGAAGGATGCTTCCCTTTCATGATAGGGTTGTTCTTGTCAAGTTCGGTCATTGCGACATATTCAATTCACAACATGGCAGTGTATAAATGGCCTCGGAAATTCATTCACCAATGTGAGGTAGCTATCATAACTTTCTTTGGTCGGGGGACTCATAAGTAAATAAATATTTTGTTGTGGCTTATGATAAAATCTGCGCTCCTCATGCTGAAGGTGGTCTTGGTATTACTCAAATGAAAACCATGAATAAAGTTTTACTTATAAAGCTTTGGTAGAAAGTTCACAAATCTAATAAAGTTTGGGCTCATTTTCTTAAGGCCAATTTTTTTTAGATGGAATGGAAAAACTGTTGACTATATTAAATCTTCTATTTTGCGTGGTCTTAGGTGGGTTTACAGGGAAGTGGAGTTTAATACCAGAATTTTGATTGGAGATGGTAGGTCCACGTCGCTCTATTTTGATGCGTGGTGTGGTGAACAATGTACTGCAGATATGACGGGTAACCAGAATCTTAATAGAGTCGTATTAGCTAGTGACATGATTGTTAATGGCGAATGGGCTTTAACGGTAGAGTGTAGGAAAAATATGCTTTTTGCTGGAGTTGATTTAGAAGCGTTACCAGCACCAACGAGAGGAGATGATTATAGGGTTTGGACACCAAGTTACAAAGGGGAGTTTAGTGTTAGTTCGGGTAAGGATTTAATTCATAGGAGATATGAAAATTTGGAGGATGCGAGTTTGTCGTGGAGATCTTCTATTCACCCATCATTGGTAGCAAGGAATTGGTCGGGGGACTCATAAGTAAGTAAATATTTTGTTGTGGAATCTGCGCTCCTTATGCTGAAGGTGGTCTTGGTATTACTCAAATGAAAACCATGAATAAAGTTTTACTTATGAAGCTTTGGCAGAATGTTCACAAATCTAATAAAGTTTGGGCTCATTTTCTTAAGGCCAATTTTTTAGATGGAATGGAAAAATGGTTGGCTATATTAAATCTTCTATTTTGCGTGGTCTTAGGTGGGTTTACATGGAAGTGGAGTTTAATACCAGAATTTTGATTGGAGATGGCAGGTCCATGTCGCTCTATTTTGATGCGTGGTGTGGTGAACAATGTACTGCAGATGTGACGGGTAACCATAATCTTAATAAACTCGTATTAGTTAGTGACATGATTGTTAATGGCGAATGGGCTTTAACGGTAGAGTGTAGGCAAAATATGCTTTTTGTTGGAGTTGATTTAGAAGCGTTACCAGCACCAACGAGAGGAGATGATTATAGGGTTTGGACACCAAGTTACAAAGGGGAGTTTACTGTTATTTTGGCTAAGGATTTAATTTTGTCGTGGAGATCTTCTATTCACCCATCATTGGTAGCAAGGAATTGGAAACTGTTGATTTGTGCGTGTGCAATCTTGGACAAGGTTGGAAGCATATTTAAAATTCAGGTGGTAAATAAATGTTGTTTGTGTAATGTGCAAGAGGAGTCACTTGATCATATTCTATGGTTGTGTTTTTTTGCTGTCAAAGCTTGGGCTTGGATTTCTGATGTTTTTGATCTGGTCCCGCATCCTAATTCAGTCATGGCATACAAGGAAGCTAAAGGTAAGATCCGTATGTTCAAGGGTTTATGGTTGCTTGCTATTTTCGTAACTTGTTCGGAATTATGGATGACTAGAAATAGTCATATTTATGAAAATAAGAAGGTTTGTTGGTCTTTTTTTAAAAACAAAATTTTCAACCAGATGCATGAATATTCGAGGCGTCTCAAAGGTTTTATATACAATCCAGCTGATGATTTGACGGTTTTATCTTTCTTTCGAGTTCTTCATAGAAAGGTAAAGACTAATGATCCAGTAGAGTGTTTATGGGTACCTCCCCGAACTATGAGTTACTTTTATGTTGTGATGGGGTGGCAAGGGGTAACCCGAGGGTTACAGAGGCCGTGTAGTTGCTCGAGATTCTGATTGTAATGTGCTTGGTGCCATGTGTATTAGTTTACGTATCACTACTAATTATTTGGCAGAATTGATGGGGGTGATTGTTGGGCTTGAATGAGCGATTAAATGGGGCGATAAATAGGGTCAGAATCCGGTCTGATTCAATGAGTGCAGTTGTGGTTTTCTCTTCTTCTGTGAGTTCGCTTCCTTGGTTTTTAAGAAATCGCTGGGTGACTATTAGGGCACTGTATGATAACATTGTTTTTGAACACACTTTTCGTGAGCCTAACTTCAGTGCTGATACTATGGCTAAAAGAGGTTGTTGTTTTTTTTTTGATCGATAAAGAATTTGATGCTAGTGAGTTTCGAACTCAGGTCACTGGTATCATCACCCAGTGATTTTACCACTATACTAGTGGTGGCACCGGCAAAATTTTTGATCGGTAAAGAATATGGTGCTGGCGAGTTTCGAACTCAGATCACTAGTATCATTACCCAATGACTTTACCATTGTACTACAGTGACACCGGCAAAGAGGTTATTTATTAGATAATGGTAAAGGTTTCAACTTCGAAGGAAGACCACATTTTATTACTTTTGTTGAGTTGCATATTATATTATATTATCGTTTTAATTAGTTTGCAAGTTTTTTTGGATCCCTCTAATCTGTTTCTTTTACGAACTATGCTATAGTTTCTATTATCTATTAATACATTTTGGAATTTACCAAAAAAAGGCCATTTTTAAGCTAAGCAATGCTTCATAGCGGTTGGGTTCGCTTAAACGTGGCCATATCCAAGCCGAAAACACCACCATTGTGCTTGGCCCCTAGTTAGCAATTCGGCGAATTTTCGCCGAATAATTCGCGAATAGACGGTTTCCCGAGATGGTTTGTTAGGTATTGAACCCAAGACCTGGTGTCCACATATTTGGCCACTTGACCAACTGAGCTGGTCATGCTTTGGTGATAAAATTGCATATATTTACTATATACTTCATATAAACCACTGATAATGATACTTCCCCACTATAAACTGTTTTTTCAACATTTAATATATGTCGAATTTTGTGTGCCGCATTTATATATGCCAAACGCATTAAACGCGAATTAACTGATTGCCGCATTTTGGCCGCATTCCGCATGTTTGACCGCATAGTTTACCGAATTTACATTTTACTTAACCGACTAATGCGCGCATTTTTGCCGGTCCGAATGTTTGCCGCATGCCGAATTGCTAACTAGGGCTTGTCCTAACAATACAGATAAACTAAAGATCTTGGGTGATATGATATCAACGGATACAGATAGTATGCAATTACGCATGAATACAACAAACCATGGGCCAATCCATACTTATCACGGAACCTGGACTGGACCTAGAGATGTAGCAGCTGTTAAAACAAGCGTGGTCTACGAGGTCAACCACTTTCACTTGAAAATCGCATTTTTGGCACGCAAAAATAACTCTCACTCACACTCACACTCACACTCACACTCACACTCACACCACACTCACACTCTTCCCCCAAAAAACCCGCAAAAAAGAAATAGTAATAAATAAAAATCAGAAAAATAGGGGAGTGAGGACTTGACGAGAGAAGAGAGAGATTAGTCAGAAACAAATTTCAATTCGAAATACCATACAAGGGTTTAGGAGAGAAGGGAAAATCATTTTATTTCTTGCGTTTCATTTTTATTTTTCTAGGGTTAGGGTTTTGAAGAACTGTCTCTCACCCATCTCTGTTCTCTTTCTCTAAGACATACTCATCACAGTCATAATTTAATGGCGGATCAACAACAGCAAACAACAGTGACCAAACCAGAAATGAGGAAGCCTGTGTTCAAGAACGTTGAACAGTTAAAGCCTGGAACTAGCGGACACAATCTCGTTGTGAAGGTAGTCACTTCTACAACTGTGTTACAGAAGGGACGTCCTGGTACCCAGCAACAAAAACCTCGTCAGACTAGCATCGCTGAGTGCCTTATAGGAGATGAAACTGGGACGATCCTCTTCACGGCTCGCAATGAACAAGGTATAAAAAACCCCTATCTCTCGTTCTCCTGTCCAGTCTAGTTGTTTGTGCTTAAGTAGTATGTTCCTTTTTGTTGTAAAACCCTAGGCATAAGAGTGAATGATTGGAGAGAATGCCTAATTTTGGTCTTCCTGCTGGTTTAATTGTATGATTCATATATGACGTGGTTTAAATGTTATTTATTTGTACATTAAATTTCTTGCTTTGGTTATGTAGCAATTATATTACATACAGATATTCATTTTGCATATGGGTTAACCTAACATGGTAATTCTCTTTTCTTCTTAACTAGAGTGGAGAAGACTATGCATATCTAATTTATTAATCGAAAATGTGTCTGAGTTCTCTGTCTTTTGGGCCTCAACATTTTTCTGAAGCACTGTATATCATTTGCGCATTGATACCAACACTAATTTACTCTTGTTGCATTACTCTGGTTGTGTTATACTTTGTTGATTGGGTTAAATTTCAACACTTACTGCATTTTGGTTTCAGAATTTTATGTGAATTGGGAAAATGGGGCTACACTTGCCCCTTTTTGTTAATCTTTTTCTTTTAACCTTTACCCCTTTTTGTGTTATGTTTTGTTAATCATTTTGGCCCGCTCATGAATATAATACCCAAAGATCTGTGTTATCTTAAGTGTGTATTATACTTGCAAGCTTGGCAGACACGATTTAAACCTCGTGAGTTTTTTATTGGAAACTATAAAACCTTGGAAAATAATTTTCGACATTCTTCGGGATTACTCTTGGTGAGAGAGACAGGCACGACGCGAATCATATACGTTTTGGGCATGATGTAAGACAACAAGCTGCGAAAGCTGTTTCAGTATGCGTGAATATTTTTATGTAAATACAATGTACCATTAGCTGACAGTAAGCCGTCCTATGGAGATAAAATCCCATATGGGTATTAGTGTATGCAGCTGTCTGTAGTATTATATATGTTGAGTGGTGAAGTTCTCTGGTCTAATTGTTTGCTTTAGCTTATATGGCACTCTCATTTTGAATGAATAATGAATTCCCTTAGGTTTTAATTTATCTTGGTTTTGGTTTTACCCAGTGGACTTGATGAAGGCAGACTCAACAGTTATTCTGCGAAATGCAAAGATTGACATGTTCAAGGGATCCATGAGGTTAGCAGTTGATAAATGGGGCCGTGTGGAGGTTACTGAACCTGCAGAGTTTGTTGTTAAAGAGGACAACAATCTCTCTCTTGTTGAATATGAACTGGTAAATGTTGCAGAATGATGAGTTCGGTGATTTGCATCTGGTATTCTGTGTCCTACAGGAAGAAGGCCGAGTCTCAAAGCCATGTGGGTTAGGTTTATTTTGAATGTTCTTCGAAGTTGCTTTGAGGTTTTAAATTCTGGTAATATTAAACTAAAACCACTAAAGCTACTAACGTCTTTTTCTTCAAATATTTATTATGATAAATTAGGTATTAGTTTAGGAATCATCTTTTGCTGTTGGCTGGATGTGAAAAGGATCACATACTGGATACAGTACCTTCCACCTTTTGCTCCTAATGTATTCACTTGGAAAGTAATAACATCTAAATTATCGTAATCTATAAGTTCTCTCTGTTTCTTTTGGATGATTTACTTCTGCATATGGGTAGTGCAAATTGATAACATACTGGATACAGTGCATATGTTTCTGCACTGGAGTTGCCCGCTATAGAAAGAGAATTATATAATTAGTAAGGTAAAGCGGCGTTTGCAGCACATGGGTAGTGCAAATTGAGTTGTTGCAACAACTAGTAAGGCACTCTTTTAAGAAGTGTACCAAATTGCATTGTCGTTGGGTCTTGGGTGAGCCAAAGTGTCAGGCAGCTACTTATTGTCTCAAATACAAGAGAATTGGTCTGTTGTGGATAGAAACACAGCATTGCAGCTAAGAATGTTTGCAATTAGACTCGAATTAACTTCGGAGTATTTTCTGACCATGGTATTTGATAATCCAAATGGATTCCGCAAAAAAAATTTTTTTACGCCACTATCAGGCAGGAATACAGTGTACCGGAGTAGTGCAGAATGCGTCTAGCGTGCCATTGTAAGTTTTTCTCATAAAATGCGATATTAGTTTTCCACTGAGTTCAGTAATTGGCTGGTTTTAAACCTGATAAACTGAGATGGCTCTTCTTGACAAGACTTCTCAGTTAAATGCATGTATGCAAAACTGAATTAAAACACAATGAACACCAATAATCTTAACATGTCTGATTGTTTTTGGAAAAGCTCATGGAAGTCAGATGTCTCACAAAAAAAAAAAAAAAATACTGCGAAAAATTATTCACTTGGAAATGTCTTCAAAAATGCTGTATCAACAAATTTCAAACTCTCAACGATTGTGAAGGATGTCTCTCCTAGATGCTCTTTTGGTTGCGATGCTGATGAAACCATAGAACACATGCTCTTTCATTGCCATTATGCTAAATCTATCTAGGCCTTAGCTCCAATCCAGTGTAGTTTAATTTTAATAACTCAGTTTCATTTTTAAATACTTGCAACACTAGCTTTAGAAACAGTTATGGCCAAAATATGGTTTATTTGGAAGGAAAGGATGTCTTTCAAAAGAAACGACCCATACTAACCCATACTCAAGTAGCTTTAGAAATTCAGGAGATAGATATAAGAAAACTCATTCACTCAACAACATGAAACCTTTGTTAGGATCTAAAGAGGAACGAAACTACCAGATAAGGCTAAATACAAAATTAATGTAGACGCAACATGAAAATCAAGGAATGAACCATCTGGATTTTCTTTAATTCTTAGAGACGATGCAGGTGAATTTGAGCAGAGAAGAGTAGGACCATCCACATAAGAATCACCCGAAGAAGTAGAGTGGGCGAAGGAACTCAACTTGCCTCTTTTCAGCATAGAGGGAGATTGCAAGAATCTTTTTGCCTACTTAAATGGGACTCAAGCTCCCGTCTCTTGGCAGAGTCGAGCAATTATGGAGGAAGTGAGACAAGAAATCAGTTCTTGCTCCAATTTTCAAGGTTTTTCCTTCTTACTTAGATCGGCAAATAATGTTACGGCCATTTTAGCTAAGGAAGCAAAACATTTTAGTTATATTTTAGCTAAGATGGGGGATACCAATCCCCCATCTTGTATCTAGCAGTAGATAAATCTAATGCTAGGAAAGGCTCCAACATTAGATGAGGAAAGGCCCCAACATTAGATGGCTCTAATTCACATATATTAGGGGACACCCAAAGTTAGCTCTTTCAATGAAATACCAATTTGCAAAAAAAAAAAAGTTCGGTAATTGGGTTTAATAGGACATTGTGGTGTAGCTGCCACTGGGGTACAATGATTGTTGCAACTGTAGTGGCTACCGCCCCGACTAAAGATCATAATGTTAAGGGCATCAGCTGAAGGCAAATGCAGATTAATATATTTGTAGTAGTCATGCACATTCTTTTTGGTTCAGCAACTTCAAAAGTTGGAAGCTCCAAAAGTTTCCCGTACAAACTAGATGCATTATTCAAAAATGGAAATGGAAATGGAAATTGGTACATACATTGTCCAAAACATTACTTACTAAAGGGCAAGAAGATAAATAAAAGAAACACATCAACCTGCTTGCTAACCACAACATAGCAATGGCAGCTAAAGTATCAGCCATAATGCTAGTTAGAGTTGGTCCAGCCAATACAACAGTCCTCGGACATAAAAGACTCCACATTTGTTATCCATGTAAACTAATCTTAGGCTACACGCATAACCCCCTAGTAAGATAACTACAAGTTGAGGACACGTCTGGTAAAATTGTAACGGCAACAACATTACCATGAAACAACAAAAATTACTCCTAACCAGAGGCTAATACTAATCAGATTTGGTGCAACCATGTCAACGACTTGATAAAGTACTAAACAGTAGTGTGTGTGTATTGACCATGTGAACTAACCTGTTGCTGTCTGCAAAACCCTAGTAACACTAAGAGAGACTGCATTTGGAGTTCTCTTCCTATGAAATTTCGTCAGTTGTTCCAGTACAAGAAACCATGAACCTTCGAGGAGGAAAATACAGAATGAAATTCTGCAGTTGATTCGCTACAAGATCTAATACAAGCTCAGTAGTTGTAGACTATTATAAATGACTTCTCAAAAGGAAAAAGAGGATTCCATTACAGGCCGAAGGTTTCAGAGAACAAAAATTTGCACAAGAAGAAATATATAAGCGTATTCTGGCCCATTATGAAATGTGTAGAACATGGTTTCACTCTATATGTTATCACATCCAATGAAAAAGTATGCCTTAAGCACGAGCTTTACAAGTCCACTGGAACCTGAGAAACTACCACCAACGCATTGCACCCGACAAATTATAAGTTATCCATCTACAACACAATAAAAAGGAGATGGGTGAAGTCCACTAACCATAACATACCAGAAAAACAGTTTAAAACTTTTCTGAGAGGTTAAATCACGTGGTTGTTGGAGTTGGAGACGTTTTAAAACTCGACTAAGATGGTTCTATTGCAACATAAGGATAAACGAGAATGCAACAGCAAAGCTAAAATAGGAGACACCGATGATGAGAAGATCACAGCACAGCCCAAAACAAACAGAGACCAACTCAAATACAAAGGAACAACTAATTGGCTCGTGTAAGTCATCTACTGAATTCTGATCCGTGTCTTGCATCTAGAATCTGACAATCTTGCAGTAGTTTTCATTTCATGCACAGCGTAATTCTGAAGCAATCAAGTTTGCTTGGAAAATTACTTCTAGACTTCTAGTAAGATTACAATAAATCAATTACTAATTTGATCTTAGTAGGTGTTCTCATACCAAGAGTCCAAGATCTTGATACTTAACTATAGCATGAACCAGAAATCATCTCCAGATTTACTAACTTTTAGGGTAGGTCATTTACATGAGAAGACACGCTACTTGAAAGCTTGACAAGCCATAAAGTTCGCAAGACACATGAGTAGGGCAATGCTTACTGGTCAAAGCACATACATAGTGCCTCCAAGGAAGGGATTCAGTAAATTCCCAGAGAAACGGTAATGATATTGATAATCCGAATATATATATATATATATATATATCTAGCTAACCAGTCATGATAAACAATAATGTATAGTTAAAGATATAAAAAACAATGCACAGTTCCATCCAGATAGTCTTCTTGATGACTATAACTTCATACCGCACTTCAAGAAGAAGAAAGCTGACCAGGTCTTTACATTCAGTGTCTCAAGAGGCATTGTCAAATGTAGAAACAAATAATGTACTAGTTTCTAGGTTAGAAGCTTGGAAAGAAATAAAGCAGTTTTGCAGCTTATGTAGAACATCTAAGAACAGGAATCAGTGTCTTACAATGCACGGAGTTTTGTACATAAAACTGTGCTCGAATCCACTGGGCATTCATCATACGTCATCATTGCAAGCTGATTGAATACACCAGATCAGTATGTTTCTGAACAAAAAATGAAAAAACAAGTAGAGGGAAACTGGTATCCTGTTCAAGTTCAATGGCACATTTGCAATAAAACTATTACATCTATGTCACTAGACTTAAAAATCAAACACAAAACAGCCAAAAATTGTGGCATTAAATCTAACTTGCGCATGTGTCACAGTATCTAGGTTTGAAAATGCGGAAAAACTGACTTAGCTGCCTTTGACTTATTCAATACTTCTAACTTATCAGCCGTCACTTTCTTAGAATGCGAGAGTTTTGTATATAAAACTCTGGTTGAGTCCACTCGACATTCATCACACGTCATCATTGCCAGCTGATTGAATACATCATATCAGTATGGTACTTCATCATCAAAATTACTAATAGAGAAATCAAATATTTAGGACATTAGCTAATTCATGTTCAGTGTTGTGATGCCAAGTGATCAAATAAAACTCATTTAGTTTGTTGATGAATGATAATCACGTATCTCCAACATTGTAAGCATACACAACAGTGTTCATCCCTCCACTTAAGATAAAAAGGATGGCTTCTCATGAGAACGTTTGGAAAGATCAATAAAACTACGCCTAAAAGTTTGACAGACAAAATAAAATCCAAGCGATTCCACCATTGCATGCTCTTCATCTAGTCTTGTCTTGGCCTACAAGAGGAAAAAGAGTATGCACTCTTCTATCAAACAAAAGTGAAAAGAACTACACTACAGCAAATAAAATGAACAAATTTTTCTGTTTTATTATTTTTGAGATCCCAAAACCACATTTATTGAATTTACTGCACATCATTTATGTGTGTGTTACTATCCATGTCCTAAGTTTCGGATCATCAAGGTTGCTCGTGTATTTCAAATAAAGGGCAAACATGGAGCAAAATCAAATTAATGACCCTTCGTAATTGTCAGTGTTACAGATCGGTTTTGTTTTGATTGATTTAATGCATACAACTCAAATGAAAAGCAACCTTTAAAACTCTGGGATAGTCCAATTCAACTAGAACAAACATATAATACCAATTGAGCAACATATTTTTCTTTTTGATGGATGGTAAATTCATTAAACAAATAAGGTGGAATGTACATAGGAATCTGACTAATTTGAACAATAAAATGACTAGATGGTAAGGAAGAAAAAAAAACATTTCTAATTATCAGATTTTTGATTCTAAAAGAATAATTATTCAATTCTAAGATGTTCAAGTGAGTAGAGATCCAATAGCAGATATCAACCATTAACAGTTCTTGTGGTAGAATTTCTCCTGAATCAGATTTTCATCCCTCAAAAAGATACTTTTATCACAATATCTAGTCTTCCTCAACTATTAATAATCATCAATTAAACTCCCTGAAGTACATCGCGAACATACAAATACCAAAACAAATCAATCAATACAAAATTAAACGAAACACAAGATCTTGTAGTTTTGTTACAAATTGAGCAAATATTAAGTACCTTCAGAAAGCCAACCATAGCGGTGAGAAACAGAAAGCATTGAAGTAAACAATGCAGAAGCAGTAGCAGTATGATATGGCATCAACGATTCCACACAGCAACTCATCTCAACAGGTGACCTTTAGAAAACAAAAATCATAATCAAAATCATCATTCCATATTCAGAAAAAAAATGAAAAACCTAGGAAGAGTTAGAGAAATTTCTCATTACTTAACCTGAAAATGGGACTATTCAGAGATTTCTGTTTTGGGAAACGAAACGCAGAACGAGTTGACTTAGCTTCAGAAGCAAATTTCGCAGCTGAGCTACGAAACGTGTTTGATCGAAGAACTGATCTAGCGAACGAAGAAGCAATAGCCATGGCTGACTCTTCTTGATCTCTCCAAATGCTTCTGATGATTCGGGTTTAGGGTTTTTGTGAAGCGATAAAAAGACTTATTAGGTCTCAATTTTGATATGCCCCCATTTACACGTGATAAAAGAGGATAAAATTGGTTTTAAGAAATATTTAAAGGGTATTTATGTCCAAACACTGGGTTTTTGCAATTTATGAGCGCCGGGTTTATTAGACCTTTCGGGAGAACTCTTTAGAAGAAGCCCTTAATAGGGAACAGTTTTTTTTTTCTTTCACTGCCTGAAGAATTCCTTCAGAAGAGGTTGTCATGGCTTCTTTGTTTAAGGTACAAAGTTTTACATCTCTTTAGATACTTATTCATTTGTAGTGTAACATTTTAAACTATGAAATATGTTTTGTATGTTTTTATTGTTGTTTCTGTAACCTAATTTCTCAGATCATACTTTATCTTGCTGAATTTCTATTCGATAGTAATGGTTGAGTAATTAGGGTTTGACGAAATTGTTTAACAACGGAAGTGTGGATTATAGTGCCAAAATAGTGAGAACAAGTTGATTTAGGAAAAAGGGATGGGAGGCGAGGGGAATATGATAGCAAGAATTTTTTTGAGGTAACAATAGTTCCTTAGGCAACGATTGGTTGGGGAAGTGAACATACTAGATGTTATAATCGTCCTAAACAGCTTGAATAGGTTTTCAAATGCTAGGTAGATGACTCTCACTCTACCCTGCCTTTCGTACAAATGGTCACCATGTTGTCTCTCTCAAGAGAGTTTCTCGGAAAAATTTAACATTAAGAATAATATGCAGGTTCCAATATTTTTTTAGGTTATTTCTTTAGTCGATCTAAGGCGACATTTGTTTGGAAGTAACCATTGATTGATATGCTTTTTGGATGTAATTGTGAGATTGTAGTTGGTAAGACTGATTAAGGTATATGATATTGTGTAAATTTGGGAAATTAATAATAATAAATCATGATTTCCTTTATGATTTGGACATGTAGAATGGTCAGTTGTGTATTCGATCACTTCATGTTGTTATAAACTTTTGTATTTTGAAACTTTTGAGTAGTTACTTATAATGAATAACGTGGTTGTTTTGGATGGGTGTAGTTTCATTTATGTTGACCTTACTGCTATTGATTTGATTTTGCGCTTCAGTCTGTTTCTATGTGGTTCTTTGTTATTTATAACATGTTTATCCGAAATTCTAGGATCCGAACTTACTCTCAGCATATCGAGATAGAAGATTTCCTGGGTCACAAGAAGAATTCGATCATGCACTTCAAACTTCAACAACTGTATATATTGGGAACATGTCCTTTTACACAACGGAGGAGCAGATTTATGAGTTGTTCTCTCGTGCTGGAGAGATTAAGAAGATAGTCATGGGTTTGGACAAAAACAGCAAAACCCCCTGTGGCTTTTGCTTTATCATGTAAGATTAAGATTTCTACTTTTTGCTAACTATTTTCTTGATAGATAGCATCTAATAATTCCCTCCAATGATTAAGCTCACATATTTATATACTGTGATCTATCTAGAACCCAATACAATAGATAAACATTTGTAAACAAGAAGAATAACAGAACTAACACCTGTGCAATAGAAGTGTAAATTTATTGCTTTAGTGAAAGAATTTTACGACATCACCTTCACGGTATTCTCTACCCTATGTGTTGTATCTCTCTTCTTCTATTTTCCTTCTGAATTCCCTCTCCCTTCTACAAGGACTAACTCGCACCCTAAATATATATTAAGCCTCCTTTATAATAGTAATTCTGTACAATGTTGGTAATCTTCCAAAAAATGTAGAACCCCTAGCTATTCCTACTAGAAATAGAATTCTACTTCCAGAAGTACTTGGCGAGTAGTTCTCTTGTATGTAAAGCTGGTTATAGGGTCTTTTGATTGGCTATACCTAAAAATGGATCATGATATGAGGAAGCATGTCATTTTTGCTTGTGTTCTTAAATTCACTTCAGTTGTAGTTGATTGATTAAGTGGATGCATGATATGCACACGGATGTTATCCATGGCTTTATTTGAATCACTAGCACCTTGAACCTGATAATCACTATTGCCCTTTCTGATAATGAAGACAAATTTACAACCTTGAACCATAATCACTATTGCCCTTTCTGATAATGATGACAAATTTACAAAATAGAGAATCATGTTTGGTGGTTGCATGTTGTATCTAAAAGAGTTTTAGTTACAAAGATTTCACAATACCTTTTGCCGTCAATGCATTTTTGGTTTTGTTTTGGCAAAATATTAAAAATCTCTTTACTTCTTGGTTTTGTTGGTGTATTAATCAGGTACTACTCCAGAGATGATGCTGAAGATGCAGTGAAGTATATAAGTGGGACAATTCTGGATGATCGCCCAATTCGTGTGGATTTTGATTGGGGTTTCCAAGAAGGGAGGCAATGGGGGAGAGGTCGAAGTGGTGGTCAGGTTCGAGATGAATATCGCACGGACTATGATCCAGATATCCTTTTAAAACAAGTCTTCTTCATTTTATAAGCTTTTGTTTTGGTGTACCATTAAAGGCTATTAATTTGTTTCTGATTCGGCCATTTAAAACATAATACATCGAACGAGTATGCGTGTAGGCTATATTATCATGAGTATGCAATCTCGTCTAACCTCTCCTTTCCGCTTTTAGGTTATAGGAATTTGTTTATTATGAAATGCGGACCTTTTTTCAGTTCTTATTTCCTTAATGAATTTCACGTAGAGGTGGTTACGGAAAATTGGTACAGAAAGAGCTAGAAGCACAGAGGCAGCTAGTAGATTACGGCACAGGGTCGTTGGGCTCTTTCCACCCAGTAATGGCACCACCTCCGTGTAAGTCCTTCAATTGAGGTCCTTAGGTGACATCTTTGTTCCCTGGCTTACGTGTAGCCAGATTTGGTTTACTGCTTTCATGAATCTCTGGGTCTCAGTTATAGGTATTCTTGTGAATCTGAATTTTTAGACCTTGAGGGCGATTTGTAGCAAGCATTTTTTTTATTTGTTTTTGTAATCTTTATCATGTTGGATCCTAGTGCAAATCCTCACTGTAGAGAGCAAGTATGAGAACCTGTTTTATTGACGTTTTCATCTGTCTGTAGATGGTGGTGGGGGTGGTGGCGGTGGTAGACATGGTGGAGACCGTGGACATGGGGGCCACAGACAGGGAAGAGGTACATGCTCCTATTGTTTACAGATGATGACGTTTTAGGCTTTATATCTTGTTGCTGCTGCTTTAATGCGAAAAGACTCATTATATGCATAATTGAACAATTTAAACTGTTGTTAACAGATTTTCACCGCAAGCGTTACCGAGAGGATGATCGACGTCCACCTGGGAACTCGAAAAGGTTTGCTGACAATGAATCACGAAGAACATCCGACCATGAATCTAGACCGGTACTGCATCTGTTATTTGCATGTTGTTTGTCAATGTAGTGCGTATAAACGAGCCTGTATCTCAAGTTTTACATCTCTTTTGATCGTGCAGGAAAAGAATCCACGATTCCGTGAGAGCGGTGATTCTGACGAGGATGATGACGAGGATCGTAAACGACGACATTAGCAATCTTCAATATGGTCTTGTATATGTTTTTAAACCGGGTAGTAATTCCAAACCTGACATGACCATACTCGGTTCTCAACCATGTCTACCAGATGAATTGTTTCAAAAGTTGAGAATTTGGTTGATTTGTAATTGTTATCTTGCCCTGGAGTTATAGGCAGTGATATTAGATAATAGATGTAAGAGGCGTATCTTGCAAGAACCTGAACAAGATTAATGTTCCATGGAATATTGTTACAAGTGTCCGCTAATGTTTGTTTTGTCTCTATTACAAGTTTTGAATGCAAAAGTAAACATGAGAACCAGTGTTTTGAGTAATGTTGATTACTACAGCATCTTGTGCAACTTTTGGAAGTTGAAAGATTCTTGAACCATCTGAATGAATCTTGTTCTAGATAAGTTCTTCTTTTCATTGACCTCTTCCACAGCTCCTACTAGGGCTGATCTTAAAGCGAAAATTTAGGAAGAGTGGAATGCAGATCCCTTTTGACATGTCCATTTCATGGCTCTTAGTTGCAGTGGATAACACCCCATGGGATTCTTCTAGGCGAGTCAAATCTTTCAAGTAAAAATCTTCTCCTTGCCTGGGTTTCATTCCTAATAGCCGTCCTAATGATACGCTGGGATCTTGGAAGGAGGACCTTGTTGACTGATCGTTTTGCATGCAAAGAGATAAAACAAAACATGTTAAAAAGACTAAAAACCCAAAAGTGAGATTCAGGAGGCAAATGGGAAGACAAAAGAAGCTCGGAAGGAATATCACCTCAGTGTCGAGCTCAGAAGATGTGAACGAGGAAAAGCTGGTTGAGCGTGGTTGGGAGGTGTATGGTTCTCTACTGATTTGGAAGTTGTCCACGATTTCTAGTCTTATGTTCATATTCTCTAGCCCCAGTGGCCATCCACCGGACAATTCACCTGCCTGGAAATTAATTTTAAAAAATTGAGCCTGTTAAAAGGGACAGGCCTCAAAGCATCAACAACGGAAATAGAAGAGATGCAAGATTCTCAAAGGAAACCAGTAAGTGCCGGACGCATATCATAGAAAACAAGGTATATATCTAAATGGCAGTTACAGAAATGAAGGAAGTCACAAACTGTCCGTTTACACAACTCCAGAGTAAGATGTCTGCACTTGGTAATACAACATGACTCCATGAGCCGTGGTATACTAATACATACATAAGATCGTACTGAACAGAAGAAGGACATGGAAAACGGAAAATATTTATGGGAAAAATCAATCAAGCAGTAACCCATAAATCGATCTTTCATTCTGACGAAGAAGAAAGAAACAGGTAAACAAGAATTTCATTAATTTATCAAAGTAGAGACATAAATTAGAGACGAACCTCAGTAGCCATGGCATCAAGAGAAGTAGTAGTAGGTTCTAGGAAAAATCAAAGAAGTGAAACTTATAGTAATCAATACAACGTTGGATTTATTGAAGAGAGAGATATATTACATTCTTCCTTTTGGAATTTGGAAGATTCTTACAAATGACTTGTCTTCTACTACCATCTATCTATTGATGTAAAACTTTGAATACTCTAAAGAAGTTGACTGTAATTCTTCTTATTTTCAGGCTTTCAAATTAAAATCAAAATATAACATAAAGTTGTTTTCCGTTGTTTTTTTCTTGCTCCGGATTTTTTATTCAAGCCTTCACTTCTCGACATATGAGTTGCTTCATGGCATAGACACATTACATGTGCATCGTACGCCCCATTAACTTTTGCGCTCATGAATATAGTTGTGTTGTTGTTTGATATAAAACGATTCCAAAGTGAGACATTTTGAAGCGATTTTGTGATATGAATTCGCAAATGATAACAGAGGTAGGACATAGGTGTTGTGGCCAAGAGCGTGGTAACTTTTACAGTGTTACAGTTACTACGAACTAATGAGAAAAAAAAAACGTGGACAACGGTGGCAATGGTAATACTGAAATAGAATCTAAATCTATTCATTCATATCAGGGTCTCTTTGGACTGCATTCATTCATTCATTTGACTCATTCCATATTCGATTGAGGATGAGTCCACAAGAAAAGACAAATCCATAAAAATGCCGGCTACGTTTAGGCCGGGTGGGTGGTAATCAACCAACAGTGGTAAACAGCCCTTTCCAAGAGTCTGGATGAAATCCTGCCACTTATTAGCTTATAAAGCTCTGATTTGGTAGGTAGTGAGTATCAATCAACCGACGTCTCAATTCAATGCTGCCTTGTCTGTTTCACAATAACTGAAGGCACTTAACTGGGTACATTGCAAATGTGAAGAAAAAGTTAATGAAGCATGTGTGATGTCCTCCTAACAGGACTCATGACAGGTCCGGAATGCTAATATGTGCAGATTAATCTTGGGCTGTGGGTGGCAATAGATATTTGCAACTATTAGATGATTTTTACTGAAAATAACTTCATATAGTACAATTTATCCAAAGGAACACCCTGGACACTAGTAATTAAGAATGAAAAATCTATGGAAATGATAAACGATAATCTGGACCGAGGTTTTCCTATTAAAGAAAAAAAAAACTTGACGCATACGCTCCCGATAGGCTCTTCTCTTTACCAGCATTGAGTCTGGCAATTATTTCTTTTGGACTTTCAAATGTTTTGCTTTTGGCACTCTAATTTCATGTTCCTAGTGGAATGAACAGATTGCAGAGGTTAAACCACACTGAATAAGAAAACCATTGTTTAATTCAAAATCACCATAGTACCATATAATGTGTATAGGTGATATCATTTAGCAACAGTAGTAACAAAATACGAAAGAGAGGGCAGTGGGGAGTGGATCACAAAATCCAAAAAGCCATCTTGCAATGGAGGGTGGGGGTGGGGGTGAAACTCGATTGTTATGTGTACTTACTGTGGCTTGGCATGCCTCTGACAAAACGACTTTATCCTCTCCATAGCGTCTTTAAGAGAAGGGAGATCAATTGAAAAGGTTATCCTGAGCCAATTTTTGAGACCCAGTACAATTCCTGCAACAAATTCCAAGTGCTAATAAGAAAAATAATCTTGTCATTGGACTTGATTGGATCCTAGACGGAATTAGGTGATTTGGAAGAAGTTGTTTAAGTATCGAACATATTAGAGCTCGAAGTTTTAGCAAAGACACACCTGGGAGAATAATAACTTTTTCCTCTCTCGCCAGCTTAATGCAGAAGTCCATATCATCAGAAATGTCTTCAAGAAGTGAAGTATCCAGCTTTACCATGACAAACATGGATCCTTCTGGTTTTTGGAGCAAAGTAATGCAAGCTATCTCCTTTATTTCATCAGCGCAAATATCAAGAGCTTGACGAAGCAAGCTAATAGTATTTTCAAAAAAATCCTCCTTTGTATTCTCTAGGATTTGAGGAATTGCTCCCTGAAACACCAAGATTACAGTTTAATAAACGAGCTAAATAAATTTACCCATGTCCCACAATGCTCAATTCCAGAGTGAGAAAATAAACAAATAAGTCAACAGATGCTCTTTGATGCAAGGAAAAATGCTATCAAGCTGTATCTGACACTATAGTTTCCAGGCATTGAGGTTTAAAATATGTACATGTAGGAGACTGGTTTGAAGGTTACACAGAAAAAGATATGTTAAAAGGAAAATTCAAAGATAATATCAGGTAAGAAAAGCCGCAACACTTCTTCCGAATTTAGAAGAATCAAGCAAGCATGCAATGCGGAAAGATACTCAGGGGATGCTTGCTAGGTAGGCATTTTACCAGTACACGCAAACAAAGGGTTTATACCTGAATAACACTTGCTGGGTTATTGCTCATGTTGAGGTATTGCTTTATAGAACCAACAACCTACAAGAGAGGATGGAGACAGAGATGTTAGCGTTATATTATCGGTTCCAGACAAAAAACACCGCGAATTTCTTTCATCGCAATTTGGATTCACACGCAACTAGTTGAAAATTGAAAGAAATTTAGAACATAAAGATCATAGTAAGTAAAATGGGGAGGATAAAGTACCTCTGCATCTTTCAGATAACCTTTTGGGTCTGTAATGACGAGCCAGCCTAGTCGCCAACCAGGCACTAGCCATCTCTTTGATATGGAACCAAGAGTAAATATAGGAACAGTGGATCCGAATACTCCCATTGGAACGAAAGGGTTGCTCCCGAAGGTGAGATGACCATAAACTTCATCAGCAATAACAGGGATTCCAAGCCTTTTTGCAGTTTCAGCGACCTAATATGTTACTTAAAATCATTAAGAACATCTAAGCAACTAAACAATGACTCATGACATTCAGGGATTAATCATCACCACTTCCAAGTACAATGTGTTCATTAGAGAAGATATGGGTTCCAAATTTCCTAGTGAGACTACATAAGAAGAGCATATGTGAAAATTGAAATTCAATGAAAAATAACAAAAACAAGCTCACCTTTTTCAAGTGCTCATACGAGTATACATTTCCACATGGATTTCCAGGGTTTATGATCACAATTGCTATGGTATTCTCATCGGCAAGATCTTCAACAGCCTCTAGATCAATCTCCCAAGCTTTCTCAGGAATAAGATTGAAATGCCTAATTTCGAGATTGTTAGCAGAAGCACAAGCATCGTAATGTGGGTACCCTGGTTTTGGTATCAATATATTTGCACCAGGATAAGATAAGACAGATATTATAACTTCAATTGCCTGTCTACAACCGCTCGTGAGACAAACATCGTCCGCTGATAATGTGTACGGAAGATCACGAGATAAATACTCAGCAACCGATCTGTTCAACAGACAAGTTGACAAAAAAAAAAAACATGTCAGTATTGGACAAACAGACAAACCAGCCTAAAAATTAACAAGAACACAAAAAGAAACAGAAAATAGATATATAGCGACCGACCTTCTGGCTGGAAGAATACCACCAACAGGCGCATAAGAATTGAACTTGGCAGATTTAACTGCATTACTTAGGGCATCATCAGCAACGTGTGTCGTCCTAAAACATGAAAAAGGAGAAGGATCACCATGACCTAGAGGGATGGTTGGTCTTTCATCTTTGGCATTCAGATTACTTCTCAGAATATCAAGAGCGCCTCCTATTGAAATGTCCGAACCCGCTTTTAGTTTCTCATTACGTCTAACAAATTTCTTGCCTCCATTGTTTAGTGAGCCCATATCTCCCTTCTTTTTCTATAGACAAGTTCTAACAGGGAAACCCCGACTCTTATAATCTAACAGGATACCCCGATTCTTATAAATAAGAAGACCCTATTTCTATAATTTGTGCGGAGCAACTTCCCGATAAAGTTCTCCACCAATTACGACATTGTTTTGGAGGAATGAGGTAATCCTTGCCAACCAAGATTGAAAAACTTCCTTTTCTATGGTGAGATGTTGACATTAGAGAAACTTGTTGAAACGAAAACCTCACCAAGTTTGGGGCACGCAGTTTGCGCACTCTACTTGTGTTTGGCATGGGTATGGCACTGTTTCGAATGGAACAAAACTTGTGTCTGACATGGGTCTAAAATTTGTCTTTATTAAGAAAGTAATATCCTCTCGCTCGCGGGCGACTTCATGCCATATCCTTCCAAGGGAAACTACTCAAGTGGCCGAGAATATCCAACAACTCAAACGGACAGTCCCTGTCAAAACAAGAATTGACCAGTCATGTTTGTTGTTAACAAGTGACTAGATTGGTTGTCTTCATCCTCCGCCACTAATCATAATACATTCAAACAATCTTTAACTTTAAGATTTCTTATTTCGAGAAGTTATTAGGCCGACCGAGCGAATCGAGGGAGGACTCTATATATGATGATTTTGTGTCAATATGGGACAGGGAAAAATATCGTTTGGGCCTTTTTTAGGTGGGCCCATGTCTGTTTCCAACAACCTTTGGTCAAAATTGACGCCTTCTTTGTTTGGTCCATAATTATTTAAAAATATTTAAATAGACAAAAATACCCTTCCATGTTAAATTTTTTTTTTGTAAGAGTTCTTCCGTGCTAAAATTTAAAAATATTTAAATAGACAAAATACTACCCTTCCACTTCATTCCCGGAATGAAGTCCATACAAAAACTAAAAAAGCAGACTTCATTCCTGGGAATGAAGTCCATACAAAAAACTAAAAAAACAGACTTCATTCCCAGGAATGAAGTCCATACAAAAGCTAAAAAAACAGACTTCATTCCAGGAATGAAGTCCATACAAAAAGCTAAAAAAATCAAAAAAGAAAAAAAAACATTCAAACACCAGCAGCAAATCATCATCATCTTCATCGTCTTTCTTTTCTTCATCATCATCGTCTTTCTTTTCCTCTCAAATCATCATCTTCATCTTCATCATCTCAAATCATCATCTTTCTTCATCTTCATCATCATCATCTTCATCGTCTTTCTTCATCTTCAACATTCAAATCATCATCTTCATCGTCTTTCTTCATCTTCTTCTTCTTCTTCATCAATAACGACATCAAAAACAACAACATATCCATGAAAAATCGTCGTCATCGTTTTCTTCTTCTTCTTCTTCTTCTTCTTCTTCATCAACAACAACAACAAAAACATGGCGAAAGAAAAAGAAAAAAGAAAAAGAGAAAACAAACTAGATCTGAAAACATGTGGAGAGAGAAAGTAAATCTGAAAATAAAGATATTTTCTAGGGTTTTTGTCTATATATGTGGTCCCAAAAGGGTATTTCTCGCCACCACACAATGAAAATTACATCATCCATGACATCACCCTAGGACCAAACCATAATTTCTAGGACCAAACTATAATATATTTTCCCAAATAGGACCAAACAGACACATGACTGAGTCAACTGGACTAGACTCTCTCTAATATATTATTCCTAGGACCTAATGGTATTTCCTACTATGGGACATAGGGCTGTTCATGGTCGGTTTTGGTTCGGTTTCCAGCCAAACCAAAACCGAAACCAGTACTATTGGTTTCTAAAAATCTAAACCAAACCAATCCATTAACCATTGGTTAGGTTTCTAAATGGTTTCAGCCAGTTTCGGTTTGTTCCATTGGGTTAATGGAAAACCCACTGTATGTCAGTTTTCTGAAACTGATAGTTCAAATCTTTTAAAAAAAATACTAGTTGAATTTTCTTAACCTACCTGCAGAATGTAATTAACACACAAGCGTAGTTCATAACTCAAGTTTATAAGCATAGTTCAAAACATAAACATTAAAGATTCAAAATACATAAACTCCAAGTTCTGCATGCTCCAAATTCATAACTCAGCTGAAGATTCTGGCAAATGGCGACTGGAGACGAAGAAAAGATGAAGAGGAAAAATGAACTCGTCTTGAGTAAGGGTAGAACTTAGGTTTACAAAGAGTGAGATGGACGGGGTAGATTAAATCTATCTGATTTTAATCAACGACCTATACTTATCGGTTTTCCACTGGTTTTTGGTTCAGTTTTCAGGTCAAACCAAAACCGAACCAGTAATGTCGTTTTCAATTTTTTTTACCATAACCAATCCATTAGTAAATGGTTTGGTTCGGTTTCTTCCTAATCGGTTTGGTTCGGTCCGGTTCCGGCGGAAAACCGAAACCATGTTCAACATGATTTTTTTTTTTCAAATTTCACAAAAAAGATTGAATTTGGTTCACGAGGAAAGGACCTCACTGCCCCTCCTTGTTTTTTTTTCTTTCTTTAAACAGACATAAATAACTAATAATGTTAAGGATATTTTTGTAAACTAAAAAAAAAAACAAAAACACGGAACAGAGACAGAGACAGGTCCTGGGGTCGAATCCCGGCCACCTCAAAATTTTACTTTTTTCCTCCCTTTTTCTTCTTCTCTTTCTTTCTATCCCTAATCTATTCTTTCCACCAAACACGATTCGAACAACAGCAGAAATCTCTCTCGACTCCTTTCTTCTTCGTCGAAATCGAAATCCAGTTTCATCTTCATCAATTTTGCCACCCTAAATCTCCATTATTCTTCACTCAATTTCGACTTTACAGTGCAGAGTTTGGATTTGGTTGATTGGATATCCAATCATCTCTAACCTGTAATCCTAAATTCAAAATTGGTAAGTTATTTTAGGATTTTAGGGTTTGTTCATCATCTGTATTAAGGTTCCTAAAATCGATTTTAGGATTCCGTGTTTGTTAATCGATCATAGGCTTTCTTGTTCTAATATTAAGAGGGTGTTAGTTCTGAGATGGAGGAAGAAGAATTAAATCTGCTGCTGCGATTTGGTGTTGAAGAATGATGAATTCAGGGTTCTGAAATTGTGATTGAGATGGAAATGGGGTCGAATCGGTGAATGGTCTGTGGTGAGAATTGAAAGAGGAGAAGTAGTTTCTGCTGTACAAAGTCAAGGAAGAAGATTGGTTTTGTTAATTGAAGTTGCAGGTGGGGATGATTGTTGCATGAGATTACAGATGATGAAGGGTTTGGTGTTTGGAGGTTGTTCGAGATCGAGAATCTGATGATGCTGATAGGTTGGTCGTTGTAGTTGGTTTAGAAGATGGAGATGAATTCAGTTCGGGTTAAAATGGGTTTGAGCTGGATTTGTTTGTTGCAGCTGAGAAGATTTAGAAGCCATGGGTTGGAGTTGGAAATTAGATCTGCTGGTGGTCGATGCTGGTTATTTGAGAAACTTGAGGTCGAGATTCAGATGAAGAAGGTTCTATTGGTGAAAGTGAAGTTAACACAAAGAAGACTTTGTGCTGGAAATTGAGCAATGACTGAAGGGGTTTGTTTATATTTCGAATTTGTGGAGATTGGTTGAGTTCGAGTGTAGAGACACTAATGAAGAAGATAAATAAAAGGGTTTTCAGCATTGAAATGGAGAATACATATGGGAAGATGTGATGCTGTTGCAATAGGGTGGTTGGCTCTGGTTGCAGTTGACTATGGTACATCCAACAAGGTATAAGAGTTGAGAGGTGAGCTGAACTGCAGTGTAAGCAGCTGTAGTAGGAATTTGAGATGGTAAGTGGTTGGAATGAGCTGAAATACAGTGGTTTGTTGCCTTGTGTTGGTGGTACTGTTTCAAGGAAATGGAATGGGTCTGTCGTTGTGTATGAGAAGCTGGGGAGGTTCTTGAGTGCTGAGAAATAATGAAGAATGGATGCTAGATGAATGTGTAGGATTGTGTAGCTGATAAAAAGGCCTGAACTAAAACGGTCAGAAACAGCCAGAACTCGGCCAGAATTCCTTTACTGTGAGTTGACTCACCTGGCCCGATTTGACCCATATAAGGACTTGGACTTATTTGACTGGGCTTGGCTAATGGGATGTGAGAGACTTAATTTCGAAGCGAGAGCAGAATTGAAAGGGTATAAAAGAGGGTTTGAGAACACCATAGTGACGGAACTAAATTGTGAGTACCAAATTTAGTTTTGCGTCAAATTTTTCGGTCGGCCGTTCCACCGTGGCAGCGGTCATCTAGTTTATTTTTAAACTTACTTCGAATTCAGGTTGGTTCAATAGTCTCATCAGATGTATCAAACAAAAAAAATAAAAAAAATAGAATTTTGTTAGATTTTTATGTTTTTTTTTTTTTTTGCCAAGTACAATAATTTATTAAAAAAAAACGTAATTACAAGGAGGGCTCAAGGCCCCCCACCCCATGGACTAAAGGGGTTAAAAAAATAATTGCAAAGATAACTCAAAGATAACTCAAAAAAACTAAAAAAAAATGCTCCAAAAAATAAAGAGTTTAAACTAACACAAAATAAATAACATCAAGATAAAACTAAAAAAAAATTTCCAAGCATCAATCAACAACCTAAAAACTCAATACCATCCCTCACCTGATTAGTTTTACCATTCGCGCATTATATATGGTCCGTTGCATTGATTTTTATTTTCTTAAAAGAAGTAGGAATAAAATAATCTTTTATAATTTAATGAGTTTAAACGACACTATCTTCCTCTACTTTAGGAATATCTATATTAACCATTAAATCTAATTAAACTGGAGACACAACTACGTTTCCAATTTTCTTGAGAATAGTAGTTAGAAGGCCTGGTATGTTGTTGGCCTCTCTTAGAAATTTCACATAACTACATTTCAAGCAAGGGCAAAAAAATCATATTTATATTTTTTAGATTATTTTTAAGGTAAAATATCTATGAATAATTGTTCTTGAATGAATTAACGCAATCTAGCATAACAGAGTTTGTTGTCCATTTCACTATCGACTCTTTTCCATTCAAATTGTCAACCTCCAAATGCATGCGCGTTATGTTCCAACTCACTCCTTGGTCCATAAAATCAATTGCTTCTCCTGCTCCCAATGCCTTAACTTGTTCTTCGTGTTGTTGTTACATGAATACAACTCGTTCCTTTACAACAATAAATTTGGTACTTTTTCCTATTCTCTTTGCATTTTGAATTCAACATCACGTATTAGTCCATGTTTATTCCAAATGTTTTATATATCAATATTTTTTTTAAGTAAATCCATAATCCTAGAATAAATAAATAAAATAACTTTAAGTTTTAGCTTTAGAATTTTGACCCATGTTTGTTTGATATCATTCATCACTATCCTAATCCATCTTAAATTTATAATTGTGTGTGATATATATTCTTCCATTTAATTTTAAAGTGTGTTACTTTGGTATCCATTAAGAGTAGGCAATCATATTAATGGTAGTTATCTACTTTTATGCAATCTTTGTTTCATATATAAGAATGGTTTTCCTTTTTTTCTAAATACTTTATGTAAAAATGGTATATATGGGGATATTGAATATTTCCATTGAAATATGAAAGGAATGAACTTGCAAAGATAACTCAAAAAGCTCCAAAAAAGCTAACACAAAATAAATAACATCAAGATAAAACTAAAAAAAAAAATGAATTAGTTTTACGCGCATTATGGTTGCATTGATTTTTATTTTCTTAAAAGAAGTAGGAATAAAGAGTTTAAACGACACTATCTTCCTCTACTTAGGAATATCGTAACCATTAAATCTAATTAAACTGGAGACACAACTACGTTTCCAACTTGAGAATAGTAGTTAGAAGGCCTGGTATGTTGTTGGCCTCTCTTAGCACATAACTACATTTCCAAGCATCAATACGTGTTAATGAATTAACGCAATCTAGCATAACAGAGTTTGTTGTCCATTTCACTATCGACTCTTTTCCATTCAAATTGTCAACCTCCAAATGCATGCGCGTTATGTTCCACTCCTTGGTCCATAAAATTGCTTCTCCTGCTCCCAATGCCTTAACTTGTTCTTCGTGTTGTTGTTACATGAATACAACTCGTTCCTTTACATGCACCTGTAGTAATAGATCAAATTATTAGACCAACACCAGCAGATTTAGCATTCATTGATACTAGTATGATGTATTCTAGCAACTAAACTAGTATCCGAAAGAGGCTATACACTTCTAATAAAATTACATTCATTGGTGCCAACCTGCAATATTAATCTCAATTTGCATAATTTCTATCTCTCACGCTTCAAATTCCTGTCACAATCATTTACTAGGGGAAACTCTCATGATATGGATGTTAAAACGTCAATAACTAGAGGAAAATACCTATAAATCTCCACAACCAACTAGATGACTGCTTCAGCAGTGCTGGGACGACCAAAGTAACGACCATAGTAGGGGGCCTGTTTTTGTGACGCAATTTGTAACAACTTTTGCAACAATATCTGTAACAGTGATTTTATAACATTTATCAGCGCTAACACTTATATTGTAACAATTTTGTAACACTTCTGTAACAGTTTTACATCTGATGGCTGAATTTTGTTGGCAATCAACGATCAAGATTAAAATTAAAAGTTTAGGTGACGGCTTGCTTTTTGACCATTTTCATGCCTTATTATCCGTCAATCTGGTCGACTTCCATTCCTTTTCATCGCTCCTAACCATAGTCGGGGACGATAACTCCCCAATTGTTGACTCAATTTCGAGAAAAAACAACCAATACCCATTCAATTGAATCGATTAAAAATGAAAAAAAAAAAAGCGTTGCAAGCAATGCATTTTTAGGCCCCATAGTGACATTATAGAAGGGACACCTTTCGGTCGTCCCGAATATTTGTTGGATTCCACATAAACCTTTTTTGTGGACCCACTAAATCTATTAAAAATTATGAAAAAAATAAAATGTTGTGAAACTGATAGAGCAAAAAAGAAAAAATTTAGGGGAGACGAAGGAGCTTATTATCATCCGTGTAGAACTACCAAGACATAAGCCATAGGCCAAAAAGAATTGCTAGACAAGTATGTGGAAACCCCTAAATAGGGGTGTCAATGGATAAAAATCCATCGGATATTGAAAATACTGATAAGGTTAAGGTTAAGGGTTATCGGATATCCGGTAATATCCGTCGGAATTCAAAAATTCCATATCGATAAGGTTAAGGATAAGCTATCGGATATCGGATATTATTCCGATAATTTCCGTTATCTACTCATGATACAAAAAACTTCCAATAATTTCCGATAATTTCCGTTAATATTCAATAATTTCCGATAATTTTTCCGTTAATTTCCGTTAATATTCGATAATTTCCGATATTTACTTAGGAGAGACGTAATCAAATGGCTAAAGAGTAAACCTAAAGGGTATTAGGTATCGAAAATTTCCAAAAATTTTATGATATAGTTATACACCAACGGTATCGGATATTAACCTAACGGAAACTCCCTTAACCGGTACCGTTATGTTAATAAACGGATATCCGTTACGTTAAGGTTATCGGATATCGGATAACCGTTATGTCGGATATTAACTTAACGGAATCCGGATATTCGGAAACGGCTACCGGATATCGAATATCCATTGACAGCCCTACCCCTAAAGTTGGACACAAGGGCATCTTAATGTAAATAAACCAAGGTTTATAATAGTACTTTTCTTGATTACCTCTGTGTCTTACTTGGAAAAATCAAAAGAGCAAACACTTTAAATTTCACAAGCGTATAAAGACTTAAAACAATGCTGGATACGCATATGTTGCCTCGTTAAAACCTTCACAAGGAAAACTCAATAGGATAAAGCCTTGAAAAAGGAAAATGATAACTACGCAGTAAGTCAAATAGTATGATGATGCTCTGTCTGATAAGTACTTCAACCAAATTTTGGCTTGCAAATCTTTAAGTCCAGAAATTGTAGCTTCATTGCAGGAATTTCTTAAATGAAGAAGAAATGTTACTTTCAATTCAAATACAACATGGTTAAACAGGTAAATGAACCCAAAATGAAAATCAAAGTTTAGAAGATGGTTTTTTTTTTTTTTTTGAAGGATAAGGAATGGGTTCGAAGCTATGAACATATGGTTTCAAAACTATGCTAGTCATTATCTTACTTGTTACATAATATATAAGAGACTTTAGAAGAAATCATAGGAGTTGGTTTCAGAACCCAACATTTTATATAGCTTGTTAAGTAACAAGTGGATCGAGAATTTGGAAGAGTATTTTCGAAACCAAGTTTCATGTTATCTAAGCCTTTTTTTTTTTGCTCTTTTTTTTTTTTTTTTTGTGGGGTGGGTGGGGGTGCCGTGCGTGGGAGAGGGGTGGTTTCCTTATTCACCGAAACTTTCTATTTTGAATAATACTTTAGAGCCAAGTTTGAGGGCTATACTTTCTCATTTGAAGAAGACTTTAGAGCCAAATTTGAGGGATGTTTAAGAAGACATTTAGGGTTCAAGACAACATATACGGTGACGGAGAAAATAAAAATTTAGGGTTTTGTTGGGGTCTTGGAGTTATCTTTATCTTTCTAAGGGTTTATTCATAATTTTTTTTTATATATTACCACAGTTTTTTACAAACAGAATCTGCATTGTGACCTAAAAAGAAAAACTGAAACTTAACACTCATGGGTACGAACAAAAATGACAGTGCACGCAGCCTTGTTATGATTAGCTTTGATATGAAAATTTGAGCATCTAACGAACTTCCTACTCTTCTCCCATGCACTTTTCATATTATTCGCCTTTGGCCCCCCTGGTGGAACTCGTGGATTAGGTGGTAAAAGAGTATCCTCTGGATCATACTCATCTGGCCTGTTGTAATTAGAAACATGTTTGGTCGCAATTGAGTACAGCTGCTAAAAATGGGTAACTTTGAATTAGTCTTGGATATAATCTACGTATATATCATCCTTGGCAGAAATAGTTGCAGCAGCATGAGAGCATGGAAAACCATAAACACGACATCTTTGGCAGATGCAAGTCTTGCTCAGCAAATCAACAGTGTGACACCTACATGATGAGTGCCTAATTCTTACATATTTATTACTCAAATTTGTATCTATTAGTTCTCTATTTTGTACATATTTGATAAGTTTGGTTATTTTTGCAGTTTTTAGGAAATAAAGCTCGATGGACTAAAATGATGCGGAGTTCTGCCAAAATAAATGAATGGTGGGTTTGGATGTAGAATTTTAAAGGTGGAATTCATGGGTCCAGGGGATTTGGTGGAATTACATTTCCTTTTGTATGTTTGGTTGTCCGAATCCTTGGAATCACGTTTCCTACGGGATTCAGTTTTCCAGCAAATCCTCCATATGGAGTCCGACCCCTCCCCCTAAGATTTGCTGGGAAACTTATCAAGGGATTTGTGGACCCACTTTTTTTTAACTTTAAATCTTATATATATATGCAATTTTAAGTTTTGAGGGTAATACCAAACGGTACAGAGACTTTAATACAAGAAAACTCTATAAATCCTATGAATTTATATTGAGTTACCAAACACACAAGGAATTTATATGATTCCCAGAATTTGTAATCCCATGGGATTATAAATTCCTGGAAACAATGAATTCTGCAAACAAACCCACCAGAAGTGATTTAGTGGGCTAGTTAGTCCCAAAAGGAAACATGAAGAATTATTGGCTAAATTATTTGGATATGGGAGTGTGGTAAGCGTGCCACTGCATGTGTAGAAGTGTGCCACGACACGTGTAGAAGTGTGGAGACCATGTGCAAGATATCAATTATGATAAAGGATATTTGAAGATATTTTATTTAATGAAAAAAATATTTCTTTATGAATGTGGAGTAATGGAATATACGAAGATTTGGAAAAAATATCATTCTTTGTGGTTATAAATGGGTGCAGATCCCATGTCCCCTACTTGCATGTGCCCTCGTGTCCCACTAGTTAGATTTTGACATGCGGCTTCCTTTTTTTTTTCCATAATTTAATTATCTTATTTATGGTTGAAGATAAATATCAAAACGTAAAAGTATATATTGTTACCTTTTTTATCTCCCGAACCAAAAATCCAAGCTTACAGTTTGGTTCCTTATGAATAACAAAGTTTTTGCATCAAAAAGTGCGCTCTAGAACAGCCACTACCAAGCAGAAAAGAGCTCGAAGAACCCTGTTAGATCCAAAAGATGGTGATTCCCAGCATGTTATGGCTTCACAAAGCCATTTTCCCCATCCACCTCCACATCCACTCGTACAGGTATTTATTTTTATCATTTTACAATCCCTAAATGCATGTGTATAAGTGTGTGCGTAGATAAGTATTAATTAAGATTCCCTAAATGACAGAATACTGCTTGGTATGGAACAAGGTATATGCCCATGCCATCACAGTTCTTTGTTCAGGTACAATTTTTTCTTTCGTCACTTATATGATTCAGCAATGTTAACATGTCTTGCAATGAGGATTGGTGATTAATTATTTAGCTTTGTAATATTTGACTGTATATATTTTTCCAAATAGCAATGTAATACGGGAGCCTACTATCAACCGTACTCGGACGGTGTACTTAACACCTTCCAGGTAATTTTTGTGTGCTTAACTTTGTTTTGAATACCTATTATTGTGAAAAAAAGAAAATGACGTTAAGCTTTCATCGCAGGAACAACAAGGATTACAAGGACATGGATTGCAAACACGACAAATCTATAACTATCGCCAGTAGTTCCACACCGGAAGAGCTGAATTAACATCCAAGTAAGACGAGAAGATATGCTTTGGAGCCGATCAGTGATCAGATGGCCACACTAGAATATTTGGAGTCGCGTCTTATTGTTTAATTGCCACAATCCTTGTAACAGATTTGGATGAGATAAAAAGTATAAGATATTAAGTTTACATTTACTTATTTTATTTAGACTTTGTTGGCTACATTTTATTTTCTTTGATGGAAAAACTCAGAAAATTTTTGATTAATAAGGAGTTAGTAGAGATACATGCAACATATTCATACTCGTCTTAGAGTTCACTATATTGCAGGAGTTCAACTAGAAATCATTCCAGAAACTTTTTTTTTTTATCGATAATCATTCCAGAAACATATTGGATGATGATGATGAGTATTCTCCCAGTAATCTCAAAGTGCAGCGAAAAGAAAAAAGAATAAATAAGATATGTAGATTTTGGTTCGTGAGATAAAAAAGGTAACAATATATATGCTTTTATGTTTTGATATTTATCTTCAACCATAAATAAGATAATTAAATTATGGAAAAAAAAGGAAGCCATATGTCAAAATCTAACTAGTGGGACACGAGGGCACATGCAAGTAGGGGACATGGGATCTGCACCCGTTATAAATAATAAATAAAATATTGATTGTAGTATTTGATACGTGGCACATTTCGATTGGAGATTTTTTTTTTTATTTGAGACGTGACATATTTTCATTGGATGATGACGTGGTGGTGGAAATGGAAAAGGAAAGTGGTTTCCTTTGAAAACTATATAAATAGTGGTGGAAGCAGATGGAAACGGGGGGAGACAGCCAAGAGCCGATAGCCAGAGTTCGAGAAGCATATTAGTTTTTACGTTTATTTTATTTTCCACTCATTGTAGTTTTCTTTCTTTTATTATTATTTCTTTTACTTTTTGTAATAATGAGGTTAATGAAAAAGCCAACTTTATTATATAAGAACTCAAGTACTTTCTAATAAAATATTTTTTTTTTGGATTTAATTGCTTATTAAGTTCTCTTCTAAAAATGCTTCATTATTAAACTGTTTTGAATAGCCTTCGACTATTGATTTTTTATAAGCAAAGGAGATCATATTGTTTTGGTACAACAGAAGTTGTATATATTTATTTTTAACTATAAATTATTCCGAGATGTATCAGTGGAGTCTTAGATAGGCTTATTATAAAATGAATATTTATTAGAGATTGATTGAGTAGTCTGCATAATTAAATTGGTGGAATTCGAGAACCCAGGTTCTCTTTAGTTTGGTTGTTTATTTATTTTATTAGTTTAATATTTTCTTATTCCATTTCATTTTTCTTGTTAGCATTATTTAATTGTAAATTGAAAGTAGCAATTATTTGGTCCCAGTAGAACGACCCGTGCTTGCATACTATCCAGTTGATAGTCGTGCACTTGCGGTTTACATATTTTTATCACATTACTACACATGTGCAAAAATGAAAAAAAGTTGTTCAACACAATATTCTAAAAGAAGTACATATATGCAGTACTGAAGAAAAAAAAAGACTAATATGAATTTTCATATACAGTAAAATTTCCATAAATTAATAGCGTTGGGACCAAAGAAAATTATTTTAGTGAAGTTATTAATTTATCGAGTTAAAGTTTAGCTTATCCAAGCCTAGTTGGGACCAGAGAATTTTATTATTTTAGCGAAGTAACTAATTTATCGAAGTTCTACTGTATACCATAATATATACAAGAAAACACATAGATTATTACGTCTACTATGATTTATCAAAGAATATGTAATAGTTTCAACTACTTTTAACAAAATCATTTATCAGTACATATATGCCATCCCCCAAAAAAAAAAAAAAAAAAAAAATCTTCACAAATATGGTTCATTGGTACATGTATGTTATACCGCCAGCGAACTTGAATTAGGTGGTAACACTAACCTGGGTGAATGAACTTCATTGACATTATCAGATGACGGAGTAACATTCCAAACTCGAACGTATGCTCTTTTAAGTAACCTTGATAAGTATGAGTGAGGAATTCAGGGTCCATCAAAATATTGGGTTCGCGACGTTCTGGCATGAGCTCCATAATGCGTAACTTATGTATGGAACACAAAGAATTTCAATACACTATGAATTTCAGAACATTTGAGAACAAGAAAATGAGCAAAATCATTCATGTGTACATAAAAAAAATGAATAATAATAAAAAAAAAAAAAAAAAAAAAAAAAAAACCTGATCATGTCAACGAGAGCGCATGCAGGAAATTTCTTGTCGCCCAATTATTAAAAGACTCAGTAACACTTGACGTAGTCTAACCAAACCTACAACTGGTGAAGAATACATTGGACCAATTTTCCTTGGGAGTATTACGACAATAGTTTTCCCATCAATTCCATTTCCCTCGGTGATTATTCATATCTAGCCGGTGAAAGAGCATATGTATCTTTTTTGAAAGAAGCCATACCATCTTTATACTTCTCATATGATCTCCTAATGGGCTAGTTGTTCTTCAAGTGGTAGAAACAATAACCATGATGAGTTTCAGGGAAGACGTCAGGAATAGCCCTCAACAAGTCTTCACCACGATCAGTCATAAATGTAATAGGGCGATCATCAACAACTTCATTAAGATTGCACATAAACCAATCCCAATTATCAACATCTTCTCTAAGGAGTAATGCATATGCTAAAGGATAAAACCCTGAAGAAAAAAAAAAAAAAAAACAATACATATATGCTATATTATCATAAATTAAACAATACATATATGGTATACTCTCACAAACTAAACAATACTATATGCTATACTTCACAAAATAAACAGTACATAACTAATAAACTGTAACACTAAAAATGAAAAAATCACTTGCCTTGATTACCGTTAAGACAAGCCGCAACCATTTTGAATCTAACAGTCAAAAAAGTTGCACCGCAAAAGATCATTAGTCGACAAAACTTATAACCTTCAATTCAAGCATTAATTGTAATGAACAACCTTTCGAATCTCTGAGTTGTATCGTTAAACTGAAAATCCACATAAGAACTCGGATTTGTTTCCTTCAAAGCATTAACCCACCAAAACAGATCAGTGTAAGACTTCACATTATTGCCAAAATCTGTTGTTGTGAAAGTTCCAACCCATGGTATGCATGGTGATACTTGATGTCAACACCAACCCCAATTTTGATGTAATCCGCATTCTCCCGAGGCTTGATAAATGGGATGTGCATGACACGATCATGAATAAGGTGATTGCATGTATCATCCATGTGCAAGGTACCTTACTGCATTTCATTGTGAACCTCTCTCGGTCATTGTTCACATTTGTAACACGATATCAGTCCTCAAACAGTATTTTTGACGGGCTAAGCGAACAACTTGAACACCACCACGGAAAAGCTTGTCCGGATCTTCAAAAACATGTTCTCACTCATCTGAAAGAAGAGGTTTGGAAACTTTTTTGCCATCACTTTCAGAAATATCTCTAGCACTTCTAATCAGTTCTGAATTGTTATCAACGTCACTGAAACTGGAAGAACTAGAAGCACCAGACGAAAGACATTCACATGGAACTCAAAGAACGGTGCTTTCTTTGAAATGCAACGCAGCGAGACCGTGAAGTTAAAAATCAGAAATCATAGGAACTTTCGCTCCATTGTCAAAAAAATTGATAACATAAGGACACAATGTTCTCCAATTCTCACATATACAACAATTCCAATCAGCGATACTCGAACCAAAAGTAACTAGGTAGGCAAAATGTTGTTCTTTATAGTAAACAATTGAATAACAGTAAGTATTTGTATTAGAACCATCAACATTAAACATGTTTGAACCTGCAAATGTGACGAAAATGTAACAGTATTAAAAAACAACTACAATGAACATCAAATAAAATAAACTCCATAACAAAAAATAACAGAATGGAAACACATATTTCAGTATTGGATATACGTACTCATGGATCAAACAAAAAAAAGGGTGATAAAACTATGAATGAAACTGAACCAAAAGCAGCTTCTATTAGTATGCCATATATGTACTGCAGATTCATGAACTAAAAATCAACTACATGTCAAGAATATGTAATGAACCTATGAAAATAACAAAATCGAAACACATATTTCAATACTGGATATACGCAATCATGGATCAAATAAAAAAAAAGTGAGAAAACTATGAATGAAACATAACCAAAAGCAATTTCTATCAGTATGCCATATATGTACTGCAGATTCATGAACTAAAAAAATTAACTGCATGTCAAGAATATGTAACGAGTCTATGAAAATAAAAGAAACGAAACACATATTTCAATATTGCATATACATATAGTTAGGGATCAAACAAAAAAAAGTGATAAAACTATGAATAAAATAAAATCAAAAGTGAAAAAGCGGGGGTCTAACAACCTCACCCAATATTTCGTTTAGCAATCTATATGGACAAACTCCAATATAATTCCAAGAGAATCAACTAGACATCCAAACTCAATCAATGGAAATATATCCAAGAGTTGTATCTCTGTTTCACAATGTAATCAGCAAATCAAACAGATAGAAATCCGCAAGCCTGATTATTGTGTGAAACAACTTGAACAGTACCAAAGACCAATGTTCAAGTGTCAATCAATTTATATCAACAACCAAAGGTTGGATTATCTAATTGATTGAACTACGCACAACCTGTGATATTTCAATTATATAGAAAATATAATGCGGAAAAGAAATAATACAGACACCAGAAATTTTGTTAATGAGGAAACCGCAAATGCATAAAAACCCCGGGACCTAGTCCAAATTGAACACCACACTGTATTAAGCCGCTACAGACACTAGCATACTAAAAGTTAACTTCGGACTGGAATGTAGTTGAGCCCTAACCAATATCACACTGATCAAGGTACAGTCGCGTTCCTTACGCCTCTAGAACCACGTCGAATTATGTGCACTTGATTCCCTTAGATGATCTCACTCACAACTAAGAGTTGCTACGACCCAAAGTCGCAGACTTGATAAGCAAATCTGTATCACACTGAAAAGTCTATTGAATAGATAAATCTTAAAAAAGCGGGGGTCTAACAACCACACCCAATATTTCGCTTAGCAATCTATATGGACTAACTCCAATATACTTTCAAGAGAATCAACTAGACAGTCAGACTCAATCTTAAGAAAAGTATATCAAAGAGTTTATATCTCAATCTCTCAATTCAATCCGCAATCAAATAAATAATAATTTGCGAGCCCGATTGAATATAAGAGATATAACTTTAACGGTACCAAAGACCAACGTTCAAGGATCAATCAATTTCAATCAACAACCAAATGTTGGATTTACCAATTGATCGATTCAACGCATAACCTGTGATATTTCAATCAGATTACAAAATATAATGCGGAAAATAAATAACACATACACCAGAAGTTTTGTTAACGAGGAAACCGCAAATGCAGAAAAACCCCGGACCTAGTCCAGATTGAACACCACACTGTATTAAGCCGCAACAGACACTAGCCTACTACAAACTAACTTCGGTCTGGACTGTAGTTGAACCCCAATCAATCTCACACTAATTCAAGGTATAGTTGCGCTCCTTACGTCTCTGATCCCAGCAGGATACTACACACTTGATTCCCTTAGCAGATCTCACCCACAACTAAGAGTTGCTACGACCCAAAGTCGAAGACTTTAATAAACAAATCTGTCTTACACAAAAAAAGTCTATAGTAATAGATAAATATGTCTCCTACAGTAATATCTACGAGTTTTGTTTCGTCTTTTGATAAATCAAGGTGAACATGAACCAATTGATATACCAGACATATATTCCCGAAGAACAGCCTAGAAATATCAATCACCTCACAATAATCTTAATCGTATGGTAGCGAAACAAGATATTGTGGAATCACAAACGATGAGACGAAGGTGTTTGTGACTACTTTTTATCCTGCCTATCGGAGAATAAATCTCGAGCCAATCTTAAAGAAGATCGTACCCAAACACGATAGAAGATGCAAGATCATATCACGCAACTACAGAGAAAATAGTTGGGTCTAGCTTTACAATCCCAATGAAGTCTTCAAGTCGTTAACCTACATGGTTTCGTGAAAAACCTAAGGTTAAAGGAGAATCGACTCTAGCTTATACAACTAGTATCATACAGGAGGTATGGGGATTAGGTTTCCCAGTTGCTAGAGTTCTCCTTTATATAGTCTCCAAATCAGGGTTTGCAATCTAAGTTACCTTGGTAACAAAGCATTCAATATTCACCATTAGATGAAAACCTGATTAGATTCAAGCTAATATCTTTCAACTGTTAGATCGAACTTAGCTTGTTATACACAAATGAAATGTAACTTCATTTAGGTTTGAGTAACCCTACCTAAATGTGTACATTTAGTTGGTTCAACAATAGTTAACCGAGGTTAGCCATATGAACACTTTCATATCAACCTTATTTATCTTTATCACAACTAGTTCAAATGACTCAAATGAAACTAGTTAGAGAGTTATTCAATTGTGAAAAGACGAGGGTACCCAAATATACCTCAATCTAAAACTTTTCCACCTATAAGTCCTTTCTCCGAAAGTGATTGTCTATGGACTGATTCAAGACAATACAACTAATCGGTTCACTTTTCGTGTGATCGTCTATGGATACGAGATCGAGACAATACAACAACGAAGTTTGATTACTTGATAATAGGTTCGGACTTAACCAAACACTATAGGATTGCTATCAAGTAATTAGGAATTAACGTTTGTGTATTTTACTTCTAATTATAATTACATAAATAGTAAAGTAAAAGACATAACAAGATTTTGTTAACGAGGAAACCACAAATGCAGAAAAACCCCAGGACCTTTTCCAGAATTGAATACTCTCAGGATTAAGCCGATATACAAAATCTAAACCAACTTCGTATAGTTGAGACCAAGCAACTAAACATATAGTTCACCTAGTTCCCTCAGTATCCCCGCGCCTCCAACTTGCAATAAGTCACGCACTTGGAACAATTCCTTTGGTTCGTATTCCAAACAATAAAGGAACAACAAATCTGTTCGGTAACAACTCTTTTCAAACAAGTGATATGAGTTTGAAAAACGGCTCTTTCATTTATCCCAATAAACTCCTTTGTCGGGTTCTTAGATCAATCTATTCAACAACTACCAAAGTAATTGTTTAGACTATGCAATCAATATTATAAATCACAAAGAAATATATTGATGCCGATCTACACAACTAATCAATCCAATCTATCAAAAGATAAACCGATTATAGTTGGATCCCCAACCGATCAAGCTTTATGCACACCAAAGATTATGAACTCAAATAAGAAATCTTCTTTGTCTTCAAATCTTCTTAGATCTTCAATAAACACCTGCACACAAACAACTTGAATCTCTTGTGATCAATCACACACAGAACGAAGTCTGTTAACGATGGATTATCACAAGACGTCTTTAGATCTACAAACAGTCTAATGATCCCCGTCGATACTTCGATCTAGTTTGAGTGAATCTTATATCAGAAGAGAAGATTCTCAAGCATAAACAAACTAGGTGCAATCAAAGTTCAACAACCGTTAGTCAATCAAATCAATCGAAAACTAATAATAAACTGCAATTATCTAGTTTCCCACCAACGATACTCGTAGAGCTTCTCAATCCCAAATAAGTCTTTAAAACGAGCGGTCGTAAGAGATTTAGCATAATTAGCGTACTTTCCTCTCCGAATAGACGGCTCCACCAGTAACAACACAACAAGGTAGTTTTGCTGGCTCTGAGGATTAGTTTGCTCGAAATGCAAACTTCAATATTTATAGACCAAGGAAGTTTGTACACCAAGGAATTTCCAAAACCGAATATTCTCAAAGATATGCAATAAACGCCCAAATCGGTTTTCATAATTCCTGAAAATGCTCGGTCCAAATATTGACCGAAATCTCAATAGAAAATCTCCAATTAGTAAATGCACATTACCAATTATTATTTTCTAAAGATATGCATTTAATTGCTGGAAATTAAAAGCATATAAAACTAAAAACCTTAATTAAAAGATTCTCAATTTATTTCGATCCGGGATTCTCCTTTAGTTATTAAGGAATATCTTTGAACAATAATTGATAAGAATTACTGCACGTGTTCAAAGTATGTCGACATCTTTACTTTGTAAATCCTTTTTCATATTTACAATCTTGGAACCGATTTTCCACACTTCCAAACAAGTTTAGAATTGGTTTATCTGATTTTCAAAAACTATTTGATTGATCAAAAATATTCAATCACCATTCATGGGTTTAACGGTTCTACCAAATACAAGTTCGGTTCTACCTCCAAGTGGCTACTAGGATTGGTCACTCTAGTTTCCATAAAATGGCTAATTAAGTACCAGGATCGGTTACCACTTATTTATGGTACTTACTTGTGATCGGTTGCACAAGTTATAGGATCGGTTACACCAATTACTAAAACTTGTTAACCTACTACAAGGATTGATTACACATCTTGTGATTAGTCCCATTAAGTTCTAGGATCGGTTACCCAATGACTAGGAATGGTCACACCAATACAAATATCGATCATACCATCTCAGGTGCTTACTTAAGATTGGTTTACTAATAAAAGTCATAGTGATACATAAGTCAGGCATTGTGATTAGTTTTACCAAGATACATAAACAAGTTATGAGCGGTTATACTAAACACACATATTGGTAATCCAAAGATTTGCAATGAATAACAATACCAATAAGCCTAGCGATTTCCTTTTCGATTCACAAAACAAGTTTATGAATGTACTTCCTTTAAACGAATGTAAAACATTGTTTCCTAGGACGAAATCTTCACCCATACCCATACATAATCACAATAGCATTCATACGATTATGTCGATGTCTTATATACAAAGTTCAAAAGATAGGTGTTATACTTCGTATTATAATTCCTTAATATTACGTCTAACTAAAGTATAATCATTCACAGCTTCGCAGTTATGTTTTTCAATATAGCACGACTTGAAAGATACGTTAGGAATGAAACAGTTCAAGTCAAAATATTACTAACCTCAAGAGGAAGGATGATGTCGTCGTTGTAGCTCTTTACTTCTTCACATTCTTCAAGTCTTTGAGTAATACTTGTATGTCTCATATCCTAATAACTTTCTAGCTAACCTATACGAAGTTGACTCTAGTAAATAATCAAGCGACTCTTTAAATGAGTTTTGGTTCACTAAAATATGACAACCAAACTTGACATACCAACGCTTGGTGGGTTCAACCGAGCTATGCTCTAACAAATTGTTTATATTCTCATAGAAGTATACAAGACACAATTGAAGCAAAATCGATTTTGATTCAATCGAATCTTTTCATGAACATTATAGCCAAGGTTTGCAAAAGATTGCATTCCTTAATATATAAATGTATTAGTTCATGAACAACCCGATTTTAGAACATAACCTACTCAAGTATGCAAACGTGTACGCATACCTAAGTAGCCGGACTTAGTTTGGGTTCGCCAGTATGCGAACGGGCACGCTTACCTACAAACTCAGTTGAATTCCGGAACTTGAACTTACGCCAGTATGCATACTAAGTTCCCGGACTTCCATTACGTGTGCGCATATTATGGTTCCCGGACTTGGACCTACACATATGCAAGTACGCACACTGTGCTTATATTTAATCATGGTTACTTGTTCTAAACTCTCATTTCAATCATTGAAACATTCTTAGAAGACGACAATAGATGTATCACACAACCATTAGCTTCAAAGCAATTTTCAAGTGATCAAATGATCAATACGAAACATTCTGAGTCTACACCTAATGATTGTATCACACAAATCATGTAAGATGTTACCAGGCGATTTTCACATGATTATCTTTTGACTTTCGTCAAGAATAAAAGATGAACTTGGTTAAAGTGAAAGTTTACCAACACATATTTCGATAAATAGATAAGCGAGATAAACTCAGCTCGAAATATCAAATGTGTATAATGAAGTCTATATAGCAATACGACTTTTGTCTCAATAGGAGATAGAATAGAAATAGACTTTCCAAGTGATAGATGAGTTCAAGTCTCCACATACCTTTTGTTGATGAAGTTCCACAAGTTAACTTCACATTCTATCCTAATTCGAGACTTAGCTATAAGTAGACTAGAAATCAAGACTTATAGTTTTGGCAACTAAACTTGACAAACAAGCTTGAGATAGCAACGCTTGCGAGTTCGACCGAGCAGTGCTCTAACAATCCCCCCCTTTGTAAATTTTAGTGACAAAACTATCAATACATATGGATTAAAAAATAAATAAACTTAACTTCACATTTTATCCTAATTCGAGACTTAGCTATAAGTAGACTAGAAATCAAGACTTATAGTTTTGGCAACTAAACTTGACAAACAAGCTTGAGATAGCAACACTTGCGAGTTCGACCGAGCAGTGCTCTAACAATCCCCCCCCTTTGTCAATTTTAGTGACAAAACTATCAATACATATGGATTAAAAAATAAATAAACTTTATAGCTTCTCATCCAAATGCTTGATCTCCTTGGTTCTTCAACATTACTCGAAATCTTCGTCACTTCCAAGTACTCCAGTGATTCTGAACGTGTTCAACTCAGTATCATAGTTGTTAAGGATCCGTAGATATAACAATAAGAAAACAGTTGTTTGATGTAGTTTTTACAAGTGGTAAGAAAGATTCGTTGCTCGGACTCTTTTTAAAGATTTGGTTTTTGATTATTAAAAGAAAATACTAAGACAAACTAATTAAAATTGATTTTTGTTACCAAGGAGAGATGAGTCTAGGGTTTTGGATTCCACTACTTCTAATGAATGTAAACTCAATAATTAAAACTTTGACATAATACTCCTATTTTACTCAAAACAGTTTCGAACCCAATCTCATGCTTTGGAAAATATAACGTTACAAGCTCTTTTTTTATGACTCTCGTCACTATTTTAAGGCCTAATCCTCCTTCGCTTATAAAAGAACGGTAGAAACTACCCAAAACAATTATTACGAAGCATGTAAAGAAGAGAGAATTTTTAGACAAATTAAAAACACAAATATGGAGTAAATATGCCAAAGAAATTAATTACTAAATATTACCCATCAAAAATAGTTTCCTCCAAAACCCTAGAGAATAGATTTAGCTACTCATTGATCGAAAATTGGAGAAAATTTCATTAATCATTGTATTAAAAATAATAATAAAAATGCTTACAATGATTTCCAGTCGCTAAAGGAGTTTAACACTGAATTGAGCACTTTAGTGAATAAACGACTGTTTCTGAGGGTCCTTTGTTTTTCCACTGTTTGAAGAATGATAGAGGATTCTCTGTCGTTGTATCTAAGACTGCTGTCTGCGACCGCTTTTTACAGGTGTTGTTCTTCGTGTTCTTGAGCTTTTAGCAGCAGCAGTGAACTTTCTAACTTATGATTTTCTCGACTCCTAGCTCTCTATTCTTCCCCAAAGTATCCGTATCCTTTCTCTGCTTCCCTACGACCCTTTTTATACCCAACAGGTTGAAAATATGTCAATAAAATCTTCTTTTTCTTTCACCCAAAGTCTCGGACTTTATTTCTTCTTTTTGTTCTACCTGTACGTGTCGGGGTTGTTTTATTCCTTCTTAAACTCTCTTCATGACATAATAAAGCAGATATCTTCCTTTTAGTCGCACTTACTTTCCGTACAGAGATGAGATTCTTACTTTGTTACCGTTGATACACTTTTCTTCCCTGTTTAAGAAAATTACCAAACAAACGAAGATTTTATTCCTTCCTTTTAGTCCCAAAACACGTCATTACTCCTGTTTGATTAAGTAACATGGTAACTAGACCATAGAACCCTTGAACTTCTCCCAAACTTTCTAAACTCACCAACAGAGAGCCGTGTATATTTCTTCCCCTGTTTACTCCAATCCGACGTTGTGGCTCAATTCAATCGATTCCAACACACGAACCACCCCTGTTAAGTCGTAACAGGATAACTGTAATCCATTTGACCGGTTCAATCTCAGTGCAAAGGTCCAAATCTTCTCAACAGAAACCCCGAGTGTATTACCAACTCTGTTTTATCATCGGTGATTATCCAGCCCAGCTGGATTGAATAAATCACCCTTATCCTTCCTGTTTAGCCTTAACAGGCCCAATGAAGCTAAACCCAACGATTGAATCTCATTAAATCTCGGCCATAATTCGAACCTTAAATCTGGTTCATGAAGAAGAATTTTCCCGCCAAAATCCATGAACCCTGATTCATCTTTTGCCGATTATCTAGCCAATTCTGTTCGAAACAAAGACCATTAACAGCCCTGTTTAGACCTTAGGAACAAACCCATTCAATTCCAGCGATTTAATCTCAATAGAACACCATCAAATCTTCAACCCTAATTCTGGTCATCTTTTCCCGCCAAAATTCAAAATTCAAAAGGTTGAAGATGACTACCCCTTATCCAACAGTGGTGTCCCTTTAGCAATTTGGGCTACATTTAGCAATTCTTAGGGTTGCGAATAGCAATTTATGGGGTACAAAGATAACTTTTGGGCTGTATATAGTGAAAAACTCCTGGGTGACTTTATCAACTCCTCCGAGCGCCTTTATCGACTCTTCTGGGACATTTCCGGGGGTGCCTTTAGTAGTTTCTCGAGCAGCCATCTCTTACCTCTCATATTCACTTCTTTTCTTCAATTTTTATACATCACTAAGGCTGTAACATGCTTTTCAAACATAATCGCATCACTAAAGCCGACATGCCTTTCAGATAGAAAAGAAGTAAATAATGAGAAATAAGCCGCCTCCAACAGTAGTTACACATGAAATGACACTTTAGCCCCTTTTAAGCGACGTTTCCTCTTCTTTTGCTCCAAAGTACCTAAAACTCAAAATCAAATAAAAGATACATAATTTACAAGAAAACATAACAAAGAAAGCATAAGCAATAGATAAATATCAAGGTGTTTTAGACACCTATCATTGTTCTCAATCATTGTTATACAGTGTCATAGTATTATTACACAGCATCAAAGTTCAATTGTATCACAACTTTGACAATAATACTATGGTGATATGTATCACTCCCCCTTAGTCAATACTTCATCTCACAATGAAAACCACTCCCCCTTACATAATGATTCGTAAACCATATGTATTTGTAGTGTGAACTACACAATAATTCTCCCCCTTTTTGTCAATATAAATTGGCAAAGGTACGAAAACTAGTGGGATCATAATGAAATTCTCATAGAGATACTTCATGACTAAAAGAGAAAACATATCAACTTTGTTTCGATGATTTCACATAGTCGAAACTTAGTGTATTCATCAAGGCGTTTATAAAGATACAAGATAACTGCTACAATATTCCACAACCGCACTCCCCATAAGGATTTGGCAATTAAGCACAAGTTCAATTAAGAACTCTCCCCCCATAAAATGTCATTCCCAAAGGAACAACAAGAGCAACCTTACTTTTACGAGAAAAGAAAGATTTCTTCGGACATTAACAAATTACATGAAACATGAATTTGTATCCAGAAAGCTCAATTAAATTAACCACAAGACAACCCATGATTAATTTAATCGGAAATGCTCAACATAAGAGAACTTACGGAGCCACACAGTACTTTCACATAAAGTGGATCAGGGAAAGATCAATACTGCGGAATATTCAAAGATTAATTCTATTTTTCATCAATATTTGCATAATGATATCATAGACTTAATCTTTGTGTAGATGGGGCAAAACGAGTTGCTGGTTTTTAAGGAATTGAAGAGACGACCGTGCGGAGGAACTCCTTGAACCGAGCGAACTGTCAAACCTCACACAGATGCACTGCAAGAAGGGAGTGCTTTGAATTCAAGAGATCAATCTGTAGTACTCTGGCCTAAACCAAGACAATTGTCGTTCCAGAGTAAATTCGGTCACAAGAGAGGATGGGTCGATCTGTAGGAGGGAAGCTGAGAAATGTGTGAGATCAATGGTGATCGAAGATTGTAGGTGTATTGTGTATTTTGAAAATAAGATAAGTTCTAAATGATTGAATTTGCTCTGTTGAGAGTAATTACTCAAATGTTGAGTTGTTAATCTCGTGTTGTCTGTTTGACGTGAGATTATCCTGTTTTCAATCATCATTCAGAGACTTATTTATATTGCTAGAATTGTAAATACCATGATCCCATGAAGTGTGACAGTTGATGAAATCAAATGGTGGAGAAGTGGAAATCGTGTTAAAACCAGTTGCTCAAGGTGTGGAGACTTGGTCGATTTTCCACCCACTACTTTGTTAACTCCTTCAAATGATTGCACGACTTGCTCACATTCTCATCGTGTGTATGAACACACGTGCCGTAGACCGCCAGACCAAAACCCTAGTTAATATCCCCCATGTGACACGATTGATGTCTCGTGATTAGTTAGTCAGTTGCTGACTTCATGACTTCATGGGACGATGAGTCCATGTATTGTTGAGTCTTTAAAAATGTTCTGAGATTCATGAATTGAACATGTCTGTTGAGACAGAGGTATAATGTATGAATAAACATAGTTAACATGAGTAAATATTGCTCATTCGATGAACTGTTGAATATTGATGGTTGAACCAATGTTCCTTGGTTTGAGCAAATATTGCCCATCTGAGCAAATGTTGCTCATTTGATGAATTATTGGTAGCATGACCAAATAAAATATTAATTTAAATACTCGCAACCAACCAAGTATAATTAATAAAATGTTGACCATGAGATCATCGTAAAATTATTAGCGTTTGAATATGGAATTATGAACCTTGGACTCAAAACCCTAATTCGATCAATTGATGGTTTATTGAAAATTAACCACTGAGTGAAGGAGGGACCGGCTACATGGGATCATGGGTCGACCATGTAGCGCCCAGATGCTCAAGTGAGCAAATACCAAGGTCTCTTGAAGACTTGTTGATTTGTTGATGGAAGAATGATTAAATGCTGGTTTAATCATTTATTAAGATAATGCTCGTCTGAGCCTTAGGTGATAAAACCTAATTAATTATGAAGAGATTAGGGACCGACCAAGGGGTCATGAAACCAGCCCTGGGTGATCACGGGATCGAATGACGATCGTTTCATGAAATTCCAAAATTGTTCGGAAGAGTTTGAACCTAATATGAACAAAAATAGGTCAAATGATGAAAATATGAGGGACCGGCCTCTTGTAAGCCAAAGAGCCACCCCTGGTCGGTCAAGGTAATATGCTCATGTCACCAAAGTGTTCGTGTCTCAGTCCTGAGAATTTTGATACTTTCTGATGTGCGTTTGAGCAATCATTTGGAAAAATATGAAGAAATCAGGGATTTTTGTTGAAACTGAGGAAACTTCATGAGATGAAGGAAAATAATTATAAAATGAAGGAATCATGAAGTGTGGGACCGGCTGAGGCCAAGGCATGGCCGGCCGGCCAGCAGCCACGGTCCCATGGTTCTTTTCCCATTTTTATATTATTTTTTATGATTTTGTGGAAATATCATGAAATCAAGGAGTTTGTTGAAACTAAGGAATTTTGTTGAAATCAAGGAGTTTCCTTGAAGTGAAAGAGTTCCCATGAGATAATAATAATAAAATAAGGGTGTGGGACCGGCTTGAGCATGGTCGGCCGGCTAGGGCCCGGTCCCGTGAGTTTTCCTTAATTTTATATAATTTTATGTATTATTTCCATGATTTGAAGGAATTTTCATAATTTGAAAGAAATACCATGAAATCAAGGAATTCCATGGGATCAAGGAAACATAAAAAAATAATAATAATAAAATAAGGGGGTGTGGGACCGGCTAGGGCATGGCCGTCCGGCTGGGCCCGGTCCCACGAATCTCCCTAATTTTTAATTATTTTTTCATGGTTTTATGGAAATACCATGAGATTAAGGAGTTTTCATGAGATTAGGGAAATAATAATAAAATAATGAGGAATCATGAGGTGTGGGACCGCCAGGATCAAGGCATAGCCGATTGGCTAATAAACACGGTCCCACGATATTTTTCCCAATTTTATATCATTTCCTTGATGCGAAGGAAACACCATGAAACTGAGGAGTTCCTTTAAAACAAAGGATATTTGTTTAAATGAAAGGATCTTCATAAGATTAAGGAAAATAACAAAAATATGATAAAATATAAAATCAAGCGTGGGGCCCGGTCACGGCACGACCGACCGGCCGGTAGGTCCAGTCCCCAGCGCCTTGGCTAATATTTTATTATTTATTATTTTCTTTCCTATTTTGCATAGGTTCATCGTCTCGTCGTATTTTGAAATATTCATTCGTGCATTCAGGTGCTCGTTAGTGCATTGAATACACTTGCACCATTTTAGTCGGGGCTTACTCGATAATGCTCAGATGCCCGTGTGTTAGATATTTATTACTAACCCATGGAATTATGCTGGGAAGGACCATGAATTGAAGTAACGAAATATTATGAAAAATGTAGAATATCTTTCAGGGATTCAGTGAATGAATCTAGTGATTTAGGAATAATTAATTGATGGCTCTATACTAATACGATCGTCTAGGAGCATTAATTGTTCAGGAGTCGAATGATATGAGCTTGTTGAAGCGTCAGATTTCTTTTATATATAGTCAGGGAAAATATTGTTACATCCTGAAGACGTTATTGCTCTATACTAGCAGGCAAGCTGTCTAGGAGCCGTCCAATCTTTCGATTCCATATAAAAATAGTTACTGAACTTGCTCAGTATTTACAAGATATGCCGTTGCCTCAGCTGAGAGACTGCACATCCGTATATTCTATGAGAGATAGTAGTCTTAGTCAGAAATGCTTGCGGCACGAGCTTTCATGCTTTCGTCGAGAGACATGAGTCTCAATACTCTTCTGATTGCTGGATCAGGAAAATATATAGTTATGGGTTTACGATTTTAGCCTTTGTCGTAAATCCACCATGTACATTAAGTCCCCTGCTTAGTGAGGGACAGTCATGTTCCTCATTCAGCACTAAATTTTGATTTTCCAACATACGAACGAAACAAGTAATTAAACTTAGTCGTAAGATAAGATGTTACCGGATTTTCGATTGCGCGAGTGATCCACGGCTTGAACGAAGATCCCAGATCCCAGTGGCACGATAGAGCATCGTCTTATGAGCATAAATTGGTGTTGAACCGCTGATTTGGTGATGGAACCTTGGTCGGTTTAGAATTCATGGGCCGGGCCCGAAAAGGAAATCCTTGTGAACTTAGGTTTTGGAAATAAAATTTGATATAAAAGGAATGAATCTCTTTTTTCTTATTTTACCTACAACAACCGGCCACCACCTTCATCACCTCTTCATCTTCCTCATGTCAGCAGCAGGAGAAGGAAAATAAATTCGCCTGAGCACCACCGACTGTTGATGTAATTTTACAAGTGGTAAGTATAGGGTTTGATTCTCGGACTTGTGAAGTTGATTTTAGACTTAAATTATAAAATTAATCTAGTGAATAAAACAAAGGATGATAACAATATTGAGAGATTACTGGGAATCAGGATTTCACCAAACTCTAATTCTATGGTTTCAATATTAATTCTTAGACAATTATAGCTCCAAAAATAACAATTATTGACTCTTAATCTTTGCCAAGGTAGATTTTATAAAACATTAATTGTAAATCGTAAGCATGGGTTATCAAAACACTAAAGCTAAGCATAACCCATCAAACCAAATGACAACTAATTAATTTAAAATCATAATTCAATTTATATTAATGCAAAAGTCATAAAAAGAATTAAATAAGTTACCACGATGATGAGAATTGGCTTCTCCGTCATCTCGGTGATGGGGTTTAGATCCTCATGGTGAAAACACGTTCAAAATTGATATTCATAGCTCAAAAAGTGTTTACAAGAGGTGAAAAATAATAAAGCAGTGAAATCGCAACAGATATAAGTGTTACAAAGACACTGTTACAGAGAACGATAAATCTTTTGTGTAGCAGAATACACGACTGTATGTATGAGTCTGTTCTTCGTGTTCTTGAGAACGACACTTCTCATTACATCATCAACGCAACTCTTCTTCTTCCTCTTCACCTGCTGCTGCTGCAACTCCTCCTGCAGCGTGATTTTCTACCTCTGCTTCAGCCCAAACTCTCGACGTTTCTTCTAAAGCACCAACCTCTCTTATTTATACACAACAACACGATTAAACCTCCAAGAAATCTCTTATTCCTCTTCCACAAGTCTCGGCATTATTTTTTTCTTTCTTCATCTTCTTTACGCGGATTCTGAGTGTAGGATCAGAATATCGCAACACCAAGATTCTCGCGAAACCCATAAACGACACACTGCGAAGACATCGTGGGCTGAAAGTAAAAACGACGTAACAGATGACGACAACCAAAACACGAGAAAGATGTGAAGATGTAGCGGATTGAGGAGTGTCGCGATATTTGACATTTGTACATTTGCGATACTTCGCAGGACATACCCGAAAATAAAGGACAGCTTAGCTGTCATCCACTATATAATGTCCTATATAAAGAGCCGAATAGGCTTAAGGGTAGAGATCTTTTTCGAAGTGTTGAGCAAGCCATTAAGAGAGGGAAAGTTTAGAGTGGTTGTAATTCTTTAGTTTATCTCCTTTTCATCTTGTAACATTTTCTAGTGTTTGATCAATAAAAATTATAATTGTTCATCTTAAAATGATTTGATTGTGTGGATTCTTGTGAGGGGTGTAGTGTGGGATTTCCTGCAACTACATAATGGTACTAGAAACAGGGATGAGTGAAGATTGATATTGTGATTTGGAAGAATTTGAAGTAGCAGAGAAAGAATTTCATATAATTTTCAACAATTCATTAAGATTGAAAAATGGCAAGAAGAAGACATACATCAGAACAGCCAACGACTGTTAGAAGGAGTAGGAGACTTGCTGGAGAAGAAAGAAATGAAATGGGAGAATCTTCAAGAGCAAACGCAAGAACAATGGAGAAAATCGGGTTCAATCGCTAATTCAGCATACACCAATACAAAATAGAACTGAGGATTATGACAGAGTGAGCGTACACACTTGGCGATCAGATTCTGTAGATGAAATAGGGGAAGAGCAGCAATTAGGAGGTAATGGACAAGAGGAGAGAGATCAAGAAATGATTGGAGGAATAATTCATGGAAACGAAGAGATTACAGCGTTAGAGGCATTGAGACAAACAATACGCGAAGAAAGGCGGATAGAAACAGAAGAACGTGAAAATCTGACAAGGCAAAATCATGAGCTAAGGATGGAAAACATGAGGTTACTGCACGTAAGGTCAAGGAGCACTACAAGGTCAAGATCGGTAAAGGGAAGAAGTAAGACGAAATATGCCTGTAGAAAATGCTAATGAAGAAATTCAAGAAGAAATACAAAATTCAGATGAGGAACGCCGCGAAAGAAGAGAAGTAAGGGAAGATGGGAAAAATGATGGAAATCAGAGAGATAGACATCGCCAGAAACGAAATAATCAAGAGGATGGAGAAAATCAGGAAGAAGGAAGGAGAATATTACATGGGAGAGAAGTACAAAGAAATCACCAAGCCATTCAGGATGAAATTGAAAGACATTATACTGAACAAGCGCATTTAGCTCGCGAGAGGGAAAGACTAAGGGCAGAAATGGAAGAACAAGAACTACAAGAGGCAATTCGCCAAAACAATCATGATAATCGAGAAAGGAGGCGTGAGCGTAATCGCAATAATGTTAATATCAATGAAGAATACGATAGAGCACTAAGGAGAACTGAAAGACGGCAAAGAGGAGAAAATGAGAGATATAATGGTGTGCGAATTCATGAAAGGAATGAAAGAGAAGATCGCAGAGAAATACGAGAAGAAAATGATGACCAAGAGAATCAAAACGGATATGAACGCAGAAGAAGAGAGGCGGAGTTAAAAAGGCCAATGGAAGATAATTCTAGTATAAATGAACAAATTTTGAAAGAGCTAGCGGAAATGAGAGGAATGTTAAATAATAAGAAAGAAGGAGGTAGGAGACAAATTAGATGAAGCTATAGAAGAAGCTGCGAAAACCCCATTCACACGGGAAATACAATTAGAAAGAATACCCCCAAAATGCAATTTTCCTACATTAACCAGCATTTTTGATGGATCAACTTGTGAAATACAACATATCAAAGCTTATTTGAGATGTATGTTACAATGGGAAAATCATGACGCTATATTGTGCAAATACTTTGCATCAAGTTTAACAGAGAAGCTCAAATGGTTTGAAGGCACTGCCAAAAAATACTATAGCATCCTTCAATCATTTACAAAGCTATATTTTTAGGGGCGTACATAAGTAACAATTTCTCGCGACCTGGCATTGAAGATGTATTTGGGTTAAAGCAAAGGGTTGGAGAAAGTTTGAAACATTTGACCATGAGGTGGAAGACAATGTGTAGCGACATGGCGGGTCGTGTTGATGAGAGATATCTCATTTTATCATTCTGTAGTAGCAGGATTTCCCACACTACACCCCTTACTCGATTTTGCTTAATTAATCCATTGGAAGATGTAAGATCAAGAACATTTATTGATTGAATTCATGAAGTGTTTACACAGGAGAATAGAATTACACTTAGAAGTTAAAACACTCTTAAACTTTCTCTCTCCTAATGACTTGCCTAACAATTCCCAAAAGATCTCTCCCTACAGACTCATTCAGCCCTTTATATAGGGTAATACATAATGGATGACAGCTAAGCTCCCCTTTATTTTCGGGAATGTCTCGCGAAGTGTCGCAGATGCACAAACATTCACTCTCGCGACACTTCTTACCCTCGCTGTGTCTCACGTCTTCTTTATGTTTTGCTGTCGTTATTCATTGCGTCGTTTATTTTAGCACCTCGCGACTCCCTCGCGGCCTTCGTCGTTCATTAATCCCGCGAGCCCTGTATGTTGCGAGATTATGATCCTACATCTTGCCTCTTTTCCTTGAATATTGCTTGAAGAGCGATTTAAAGGAAAAATTCATTGTTGTCATATTCCTTGGTTTCAATTGGTGAAGTGAACGAGCAAAAGAATACTTTCCTTGAAAAGTACGTACTTGCCTCTATTCTTTTGCAAAGTTCCGAAGCTTCTTTCGAGATATACGCCAAGTATCGTTTCTTATCTCTCCTCATATTTCTCGCGAGGGAAGAGTATCATGAGATTTTACAATATTGTTTCCTTGGCCTTATCTTTATCCTGTTTCAGTTTTGTACTTTTACACGGATTTTGATTATTAATGTCTTTTCTTGACACGTTTCTTTCAGCCGCTTATTCTTGACCATTCATGTCTCTTCGCATTAAATGACCTCGTTTTTCTCGAGGATCTTTTTTCCCCTATATATAGTTTTCTTTTCCCCTCCTTTTCATTCTTTAATTTCTCTCGCAACTTTTCTTTGACTCTCTCCTTCCGCAACTTGCGCTCCTGCCACTGCAAATCTTTTCTTCATCCTTTCTAGCGCTGATCTTAATCTCCAATCTCCCATCCATTCCCATACTGATAAATGGCTGTCATCAATCGTGCATACAAAGCTTCTTTTGAAGAAGTTCAACAAAAGTTGCTTGAGAAGGGTTTTACTCTATCAACCATTCCTGATCAAGAACCTTCATCAATTCTTTCTGCAAGGATATTTTCTGATCATCAATGTGATGATCAAAAAATTATAGTCTCGCTAGGTTCTCCAGCGGGACTTCCCATTCCCTTATACAATCCTGAGATGCCTTTATTTTATGAAATCTTGTCCCATGAAAAATTCTCTCGGGCTGTTTATCAATTATGTGGCGATTGCATTCGCCTGATGCTTGAGTTCGCGAATCGTGGTGCTGGCAAAGGATCTTTATACCCTGATACTGTTAGAAACCCCGAGTTCGCAGACTTGGAAATAGATCTTTGAGAAATACACCGTAGAGAACTTTTTGAAAACTATTCAGTGATACAGATGATTAATACGAAATCTCGCTGGGGCGTTCGCTTGAAAAAGAAGGATAATGTCCCTGAGGATAAATTGCTCATGCAGGATATTGATTGGCACCCGGGTAATAACACTACTCCTCGCCACTCCAAAGATGAGAAATGGTGGGTTGTACCCTTGATTTTAAATGGTCCTTATATCGTGGGTCCACACGTTCTTCCTGCGAATCTCGCAGGGTATCATCCTTGGGAATTCAAATGGCCTGATAGGGCAAAAGAGGTATGTTCTCTACTTCAAATCTTGCTTTCACTATTTTCTTTTTATATTTGAGTTTGTGGAATTTTTTTTCAGATCAACAAATTGAGAAAAAGTTTCAAGGATAATCCGTTGGAGAGTACTCTGACGAGACTTCGATCGCTTACGGGTGAAGTAAGAAACATTCCTTTTATTATTTTTACAATATTGTTGCCTCTGTTTCTTATCTTTAACTGTATGCGAAGGTTGGAGTTGAAAAGCTGTAGTCATGAAGATTAAAAGTATGGGTAAAACTGCCGTTTCACAAGGGTAAATCTTACGCTCCATTAACTAAGAAGCGAAGGGTCCAATCTTCTTCTCGCCTTAGCTCAAGCTCGAATCTCCTCAACGAGGATAACTATGATTCGAATCCTTCTCTCGCCAAGAAGATTCCATCGACCAGTTCTTCTTTGGATCGTTATCTAACATCTTCTCCGATCGTTTCCAAGGAATGGGAGATGCTCCCCCAGCTTCTCTTTGCGGGACTCTCGCAAACGTGTGTAATGCTACTTTATTAGAGGGCAATAATTCTTTCAATGGAACCTCTAGAACTGTGTCTCCTGACTTCTTGAATGCACTTGGATCTTTGGTATGTATGCAGTCGTATTTCCCTGTTAATTTTAAATTTTTAAATATATATTAATGATTTTTCTATCTTCTTTTATAGGTTGGAAGAACTTCTTTTGTAGTTGCCTCAGATCTCGAAAGAAGACGCAACAATCTTGAAAAGAAGAATTTGCAATTGAGCAAGAAGATTCAAGAATTAGAGACCGAAGCTGCGTCATCTCGTGATAAAGATGAGAGAATTCAAAAGTTAAACACCGAACTTGACTCCCAAAAAGATAAGGTGTCCACTCTTCAAAACGCCAATCAGCAACTTTATGGTATAAAATTTTACCTCCTTTTACTATTTTTATTTTATCGGTCGCATATTGCTACCTAACTTATTACTTTCGAGATGTATATAATCTCTCCGATGAGGCTATTCTTCTCCATACATTTCCGATCCTATGGATAATAATTCTTCTCGCTCACCTCAATGACTCTTTAAGTAGTTCATCGAACAAAATTAACTCTCTTTCATTAAATGAACTTGGACCAAATATCGTCTTTTAGAAATTGAGCATAGATCTGGTTTAAGTGCTGCCAACCAATTTAAACGAATGTTTCTTGAGTCCCATAAAGAAACCAAAATTTTGAGGAAGAAAATTAGTGACCATATAGATGATAAAGATCGCATTGCTAATAATGGTGCACGGGCATTAGCAACATTTCAAAAATCTCTCCTTGAATTACAAATTGAGCGAGATGAATTGCTTCGCGAGAATTCCTTGCAATTTCTTATTTGCGAGAATCTGAGAAGAGGCTTCAGGTTAGAATTAGAGAGCTTGAATCGAAAGAACAACTCGCCGGGAATTTTCCAATGAGAATTGAAGAACTCGAAACCGAAAAGAATAAAAAGAATCTCTCCTTCGCGAGAATAGATATTCCAGTTGAAGAAACAATTTCTAACGATAAAGGAGAACTTTAGTAATGATCTTTGTTCGTTTCGCAATGGGAGCATGGAGTATGTTTGTAAGGACCACAATATCCTCTGCGCATTCATATCCCTGTCTCCTTGAAAAGGTTCCCCGAGAATCTGCTGTGAATCAGATGAATAGATGTATAACTCTTTCATCGAAGATGAATAACAATATTTCATCTTTTCCATTCCCATACTTGCCTCTCGTTATTTATCTTGAGATGGAAGATTTTAGTTGTCATCATGTATGTTGTTGAATATTTATTTTATTGTTATTGAAATATATCGTTGCGGCAAGGTCGCAAGCCGCCTTTACACTTTCATGCAATGGCCCATTGACCTTGCCTTATCATTTTTGTGTGGTCTTCCAAGTCGACCTCCCTAATTAGAGGTCTTCCCACGCTTACCTTTCATTGCGACAAAATCGCGGGGACGTCTTTACACTTGCATATAAAGACCCATTGATCTTGCCTTATCATTTTCCAAGTATTTTTGCCTCTCCAAGATATTTTAGTTGCGACAATATGACAGGCCTATATATCCTTGCGAACACATAGCCCCATGATGACATTGCCGTCGTGCGACGAAATCGCAGGACGTCCGTACACTTTCATGTAAAGACCCATTGATCTCGCCTTACCCTCGCGTTAGTATTATTGCCTCTGACAAATATGACGAGTCTAAATTCTCTTGCGAGAACAGAGCCTCATGACATTTGCGTCTGGACACCCCCCTAATGGAGGGTGCCGCATCCCTTATACCTATATGGTTTATGGTTACGAGACTCACCCTAAGTGGAGTTTTCTTCGGGCGAGTGCAACATATGCCAAGACTTGCCAAGAATGGCCGGGTAGGTTCATCCATCCCGGCACTCGGCTCAACCGTGTACCTCGGCGCCTTGAGCATACATCGACTCCTAAGAAGAGACCCTCGGTCGCCCAACCAGGTATAACCTACATATATAGTTGGGAATCCAAGGTACTCTTCCTGATAGGCTTTCATGGGCCCCAAATTTCCATGACTCGGGCTTCGGGAGCGGTGTAACCTTCCCCCCGAGCCATGTCGAGATACCCCCTTATATGACGCACTTTAGGTCTTACATTTGCCTCTTACGAAATGTTATTCGGGTTCGTCCCATTCATTTACTCATTCATCTTTGTTAAATCATTCAATCATTCATGTTTCATTATTTGTTAATATTTGTTTGCGAAGTATTCGCAAAATTCCATTTCATTTGTTGTGTCTTTATCTCTTTCTTAATCGAATTCTCATTTTCCCTTGGCGACATTCTTTGGCCATTTGGATGTGGGAATTTTATGCATTGATGATATGTTGATGCGAAGCCATGGCCTCCCAATCGGCGCATTATATGGAGATTCCACGTCAACCACAGAATAAAATATCGGTTGATAATCCTTGTAGAGTGATTAAAGCCATATATCTTGTATGTCGAGGGATCAAATCCTCATCTTTTCCTCCCATCGAAGTATGGTAAAAGAGAATATTTACCGAACTTCCGGTGTCGATTAGAGATATCTCATTTTATCATTCATTAATGCTATGTTAGTTCCTTTCGGTCATGGCTTCCCATAGCTACTATCTTCCGCTGTCTCTCATCATCCTTCCCACCTTGCCGTCCTTGCGAAGTGCTCGCCAACGTATTGATGAACTCAACCAATTCGCCATCGTGATTGTATTTTTGACTCTAAAAATTTGAATGTATAACAAGTTAGTCGCGAAGAGAGCATTCACAAATGAGAGGATGAGATATCTTTCCTCAACCTGGCCCGTCCGGCCATCTCGCTACACATGGTTCTCCATACATTCAAATTTTTCCGTCAAAAAATCAAATTAAAATTGAACACAATCACAATGATGGCTTCGAATTGTTTCCTTCCTCCTTCCTTTCTATTGTTCAACAATCCTCTCATTTCAAATGAATTATTCATCCTTCTACGAGGAATATATTGCTCTTGAGGAAAAACAAAATGAGATGGAATCATACCCCTTGATTTTCTCTATTCCGTTCATCTCGACACAAAGTTCGAATTTTGTGTTTCTTGTTGGTTTTCTTCCTCGGTACTTTCGAAAACTGCAAGCTTGTTACCTAAGTTGATAAATACAAAGATTCATTTCTCCATTCATTTCTTGCTCTCCTCCTCCTTGTCCATTGTTCAGCACCTCGCAAGGACAACTTCTCCATCATTTCTCCTATTCATCCTTGAGAGTTGGTAATGGGTGATAATCAATCTTCTCCCAGTGGTTATATGTGGTTATTGGAAGATGTGAACATTTATTGATTGAATTCATGAAGTGTTTACGGGAGAATAGAATTACACTTAGAAGTTAAAACACTCTTAAACTTTCAAGAAGAATACGAGAGAAAGAAATTTCTACAATTCATTAATGGTGGAAATAACAAAATTCAAAAGACTTGGTAATGGATGACAAAAAGTTCAATGGGGAGTCGTGAAGAAAAATTATGGAGGTCAAAGGCAAAATTATCATAGGGGACAAGGAAGCCGCAGGATAATATGGGAAGAAATCGAGATGCCACCTCCGAATGCTAGCGTGGAGAAAATATGGGAAGTCAGAATCTTGATGGAAAATATACCAACACCATGGAACATGGGAAAGGAGCCACCTCCAAGCGAGAGAAGCCATGAATTTTGTTCTTATCACCATTTCCATGGACATACAACAAATGACTGCAGAAATATAAAGAGAATCATTCTCAGGATGATAGATCAGGGAAAATTAAATCATTTTCTAGTGAGGAAAGCTCAACCTCAAGCATTACCACCTCCTCCAGAAATTCATTGGGCGAACACAACTAAATAACGTGAAACATTTGTGATAGAAGTTAGGGCAAAAGCAAAAAATCTGTTTTGTAACTCTATTGTACACTCGTACAAGACAATTGAAGATTTCCACGATATTACTCTCAGCAAGGTTTTCGCAAGGGATGCCAATGATAAAGAAATAATGAACACCGCGAAGACGTCGCAACTGGAAGAATGTCAGAAGCAGATCATTTCTTTTACCGCAGAAGAAGTACATGAAGGTGGAGGAATGCATGATAACCCATTGGTGGTGAGATTGGAGATTAACCCAAAACCTAGTGATGATGAAGCTGAGAATTCTTGGGCAATCAACAGAATTTTGATTGATACGGGGAGTTCCGTGAACATTTTTTTTTATCATACTTACAAAACCATGGGAGGGAAAGATGCAGATTTGATACCTTCAAACTATAAAATTTATGGTTTTAATGGTACTGCAAATAATCCTAAAGGAGAAGTTCACATGAGAATTCCACTGAAAGGATTGTCTTCTGAAATTTTATTCTGTGTTGTTGATGTGGAATCACCATATAACGCATTAATTGGGCGACCTTGGTTACATGAGATTCTAGGTGTAGCATCGACTTTTCATCAATGTATCAAGTTCCCTCATCCAACAGGTATTGGGATTATAAAAGGAGATTGGATAGAAGGGAAAAGGTGTTATGAAGTTGACATAGAATCCTGCGAAGAAAGAGCTGCGAAGAAGAAAGATTGGAAACACAACATCAGAGAAAAAAAATATGAAAGGTTGATGGTAGATACCATAGAATGGAGAGAGGAAGAATGCTGAGAAATCAATGTTTGTTGAAGAAAAGAAGTGGCGATAATATCGCAAGAGATGGAAAAATAACAGAAAAATTCAAAGAGAATGAGGCAGAAAGTAGCAAAAATAAGAGGCCTAAAGATTGAATGTGCTTACTGATCGAGGGAGTAGAAATTGGAAAGAAAAGTGTAAAAAAAAATGGCAAATATGTTGCGAATGGCGAAAATGGAGTTGTGTAAGAGTTGATATGAAGAAGAAGAAAATATATTTTACAAATGGCAAATATATTGCAAAAGTACAAAAGAGCTTATATATGCAGAAGAATCAACAAAATAATCAGAAAGTGGCGAACTTACTATGGCGTACACCCTAGTTCGCGAACACAATTTCGCAAGAGGCAAAAGAACCTAAAGTGTGTCATAGTAGGGGGTACCTATTACATATAACAAAGAATTAACAAAATAATCAGGATGTGACGAACCTTCATGGCGTACACCCTAGTTCGCGAATAAAATTTCGTAAGAGGCAATGTACCTAAAGTGCGTCATGCAAGGGGGTATCTGTAACGTGGCTCAGGGAAAAGGTTACACCGCCCCTGGAACCTGAGTCATGAAGATTGGGGGTAATAAAACCCATCCAGGAGAGGTACCTTGGATTTTCAATCTATGCTAGTGACTTAGATTGGACGACCAGGGGTCTCTTCTAAGGAGTCAGCATTTGACCAAGGCGCCGAGGTACACGGTTGAGCCAAGGGTGCCCGGGACATTTGAAGTGTCTCGACCATTCTTGGCAAGTCTCGGCTTATGATGCACTCGACCCGAAGAAAACTCCACTTAGGGTGCAGTCTCGTAACCATAAGCCCTATAGGCAAAAGGGATAAGAGGTCACGAAAACAATCTGGTTGTTGTTAAGACCGGATGGGAGGAGCTAGCCTTGTATGGCAGAAGTACGCCTCCTTGAAGGGGCAACCAGGGGGAAGATAAGGGCGGCACCCTCCATTAGGGAGCTGATAGTGTCAAAAAAGACGCAAATGTCATGAGACTTTATGTTCGCAAGAATATTTAGGCTTGTCATATTTGTGCAACAATCTTGAAGAGGCAAAAATACAAAAGAGTAGATAAGATGAGATCAATGGGTTATTGCATGCAAGTGTAAGGACGTTCTGCGATTTCGTCGCAAAGACGGCAATGTCATGGGGCTTTATGATCGCAAGGATATTTAGGCCTGTCATATTGTCGTAAGAAAAATATCCTGCAGTGGCAATAATACTAAAGAAATGATAAGACAAAATCAATGGGTCATTACATGAAAGTGTAAAGACGTCCTGCGATTTTGTCGCAAAAATGAGAGGTGGCAAAATAAGACCTTTAACTAGGAAGGCAAAATAAGACCACATAAGAGAAATGATAAGGCAAGATCAATGGGTCATTACATGAAAATATAAGGACGTCCTGCGATCTTGTCGCAATGGTAAAGTTCAGCAGAAAATATCTGCGAAATTATGCTTAATCTCCCATTCGAATACAAATAACAAAGGCAAGTATGGGAATGAACAAGAACATGTTATTTGTCTTCATATGACAGATTTATGCATATATTGATTAACCACATTGCAAAAAAGAATTGCTCTTTATGTGCAGGAAGAAGCAAGACAGATATAAATTGTATTCAAAGACTTAAGAAATTCGCAGCAAAAGAATAAATCCAAAGATGGGAGATTGAAAAAAGTGACTGTACAAATATTACAAAGGGAGAAAAAGGAAAATAAAATTATTTCTCATTTGATTTTTCCTCTTCTTTATCTTCATCAGATCCTTCAACTTCTTCATCTTCATTAGATTCCTCTTCTTCTTCACTAGCATCGCTATCAGAAATATCCAAATAAGGCATATTTTGGGGGATTTCATCAAGAAGGCAAGGGTACTTAGACTGAGGGATGTTATTGTCCTCGCAGACCATCTCAATAGTTTGATTGCGAAAAAGAATAGCATCATTCTTAAAATTCGCGACAGTGATCTTCAGTTGGTTCTTCAGCCTAGAATATTTATCATCCCGAGAAGAAAGATTTTTGGCAAGTTGCTCTTTCTCAGATTCAAGTTCTTCAATTCTCTTTCGGAACCTTGCTTCAGCTTCTACGAACATATAATATTGAATCAACAACTTGATGACAAGTTTATGCAAATAGTTAGATGAAGAAGAATAATTAACAACCTTCTCTGTCAGAAATCATATCTTTAACCAAGGCCGTGTGCTCAGCTTGAAGACTAATGTTAACACCTAAATTATTTCTGGCATCATCTAGAACCTTCGCAGCCCATGCAAATTCATCATCATTGTTTATGAGAAGAAGGGAACGGATTTGATTCTCTCTTTCGCCAAGAATAGTATTTTGACGGATGGATTCATCCCGTTCAATTTGAACTTCAAGAAGAGTCTTTTGGAATTCGCTAATGCTTGAGCACCTTGTCTAGCAATGCGATCTTTATCATCTATGAGATCACTAATTTTCTTCCTTAAAATACTAATTTTCTCTTTAGAACTAAGATACAGACGTTTAAGATGGTTGGCTAAGCTTAAGCTAGATCTATGATCAAGTTCTAAGAGGCGAAATTTGGATTGAAGTTCATTTAGAGGAAGAGATTTAATCTTGTTATTTGAAAAACTGTCCAAAGAATTATTGAGATGAGCGAGAAGAGCATCATCATCCATAGGTTCAGGAAATGAATGAAGAAGAATGGCTTCATCAGAAAGGTTATAAATGTCTGCGAAAATGATAAGTCAGATGAGGGAAGATAACAAGAGAACAAAACAAAGGAAAAGGGAAAAAGTTTCATACCATAAAGCTGTTGGTTGGAGCTCAAAAGGCTAGAAATCTTATTCTTCTGAGTGGCAGAGTCAGCTTCTAATTGCTTGTTCTTCTCGCGAAGAATGACAGATTCAGTTTCCAATTCTTCATTTCTCTTGCGAAGAACAGTAGCTTCAACTCCCAATTCTTCATTTTTCTTGCGAAACTGAAGATTCCTCTTTTCGAGAATACTGCGCCTCTTTTCAAGATCTGAGGCAACAACAAATGAAGCTCTCCCGGACTACAAGAGAAAACAAAGAAATTAAAAAGACATAATTTAAAATCAAAACTATGAAAAAATAAGAGAATGAAAACATACCAAGACACTAAGTGAATTTAAGAAGCTTGGAGTTACTGGTCTGGAGACCCCATGAAGAAAACTATCACTCTCAAGTAAAGGTGAATCGCAAATACTCACGAGAGCCTTGCATGTACTAGAAAGGCGATCGTCACCCATCCCTTGCATAGAATCATAAAAGATGCTAGACAGCTGTGCCATAGAAGATCCAGCTGGAGAATTTGAAGAAGGGATATCCACATCATCATATTCCTCATCACCAGAATTTTCACCTGACTAAGGATTCGAAGGAGAGGGGAGATGAAGTTTTCGCTTCTTCAGAGGCGGAGCAACAGACTTCTCCTTGCGAAGAGGATTTTTACCTTTACCTTTGGCCCTCGCAGCTTCAGGGTTTTCTTCTTCTCCAACAGCTACAACACCAACCTTCGCACATAAATGAAGATAAGAAACAGAGGCAACAATATTGTTCAAAATATATGAAGTGTTTCTTACTTCATCCATGACGGAGCGAAGAGCAGCTAAAGTGCTAACTTTCCCGGTCCGGTTGTAGCTCAATCTTAACTTTTCAATCTAAAAATTTTCGCGAAAATCAAAGGATAAGAGAATAAGCAGCCAATGAAAGATTACGAAGTACGCGAAGTTAGAAGACATACCTCTTTATTCTTCTCGGGCCAATTAAATACCCAAGGTCGATAAGTAGGGAAGTTCGCAGGAAGTACATTCGAGCATGCGATATAAGGCCCCTTTAACACTAAAGGAAAAACACACCATCTATCGTCTTTAGAGTGACGCGGGATGTTGTTTTTACCAGAATGCCAATCAATGTCTTGCATAAGGAGTTTATCGTCAGCAACATCATCCTTTCTTTTCAGACGGACACCCCAGCAAGTATTATCTTTTCTCATAGGAATGAATTCATAATTCTCGTAGAAACTCTCGACTGTGTATCTTTCAGCGAGTATCGCCAATTCCTTAAATTTTGGGTCCCTAAATTCTGTTGGGTAAAGAGACCCATTACCAGCGCCACGATTGGCGAAATCAAGTATTAAGCGGATGCAATCCCCGCCTAGTTGATAGACAGCACGCGAGAAATTCGCATGAGCAAGAATTCCATAGAATAACGGAAGGTTAGGGTTATAAAGAGGAACGGGAAGGCCGGCGAGAATTTGACCAAGCGAAATTATGATTTCATGATCATCACAATGATGATCAGTGAACAACTTGGCAGAAAGAATGGATTTAGATTCCTGACCGGGAATGGTGGTTAAAGTAAAACCTTTTCCTTGAAGATTTTTTGAATTTCTTCAAAAGAAGCTTCGTATTTGAGACCGGTTGGAGCCATTTTCAGTATGGGAATGAATGAAAAACTGAAGATCAAAAGAAAGAAGAAGAAGAAGATTTATAGTAGAAGAAACGGAAATTACGGAGGAGAATTGAAGAAAAATTGCAGAGAGAAAGTAAAAAAGAAGAAGAGGAGGGTGAGAAAACTATATATAGAGAAGAATTCTCGAGAAGATAAACGCATTTAATGCGAGAAGGGACGTGAACGGTTGAGAAATAACGGTTGAAAGAGACGTGTCAAGAAATGGGTGGAAGAAAAGATACGTGTAATAAATTCTGCGTAATAGTAAGGAATCATACAAATACAAAAAAATATGAAGAAATGAACAGCTGCGGCATTTTGAAAATACTAGTTCTCATGACGTTCTCTTCTTCGCAGAGAAGACATGAGAAGAGGCAAGATGTAGGATCAGAATATCGCAACACCAAGATTCTCGCGAAACCCATAAACGACACACTGCAAAGATATCGTGGGCTGAAAGTAAAAACGACGTAACGGATGACGACAGCCAAAACACGAGAAAGATGTGAAGATGTAGCGAGATTGAGGAGTGTCGCGAGATTTGACATTTGTACATTTGCGATACTTCGCAGGACATACCCGAAAATAAAGGACGGCTTAGCTGTCATCCACTATGTAATGTCCTATATAAAGAGCCGAATAGGCTTAAGGGTAGAGAGATCTTTTTCGAAGTGTTGAGCAATCCATTAAGAGAGAGAAAGTTTAGAGTGGTTGTAATTCTTTAGTTTATCTCCTTTTCATCTTGTAACATTTTCTAGTGTTTGATCAATAAAAATTATAATTGTTCATCTTAAAATGTTTTGATTGTGTGGATTCTTGTGAGGGGTGTAGTGTGGGATTTCCTGCAACTACACTGAGTTCATCCAACGCCTCTAAACTTTCTCTAGGATCGTATCAAATCCAGCAGAGTAGATATCATCACATAATTTCCAAATACACCAGCAAATACCCGAGATAACTCCTCCCTGTTTTTAACAAACTACCAAATATAAAGAAGATTTCGTGCCCTGTTTTTGATTCCAACACGTCACTCATCCCTTCCTTGTCGCTTCAACTTCATCCCAATCCATATGCACGATTAACTCGCACAAAATCTCTTCTAAAAATACAACCATGCAATCCCGTAATATCTTGTTCCCTGTTTAACTAAATCTTGAAGATAATTCCTTTGTATTCGAATTTACACCGATTACCAAGCCTGTGTTGTCCTAACAGTCCCATCTTAATCCTAGCCTGCAAGAAAATCCGAGAAATTCCCGACCAGAATCAACCCAAAAAAATTACGCAGTGACAGAATTATTTCCCGCCCAATTCTGTTTTCAAACCATGAAGAAGATAGGATGCCTCCTAACCATAATATGAGTGCCTTTAGCAGATGCCTTTGGGGATTCCCTGGGGTGCAAATAACGATGGGTTTCCCCTTATCGACTGGGTTCCACTTATCCATTTAAGGGGTGTAAATAACACATGTCTTAGGAGCTTTTAGTAATTTTCTCCGGAGGTCCAAATGCCACTTTTCGAGCCAATTTCTCCACAAGAGCTTATTTCTCCGAAAACACCTACAAAAACATAAAAAGCCAAAATAAGTACAAAATGAGCACTAACAAAATAGATAATTGAGATCAAAATAGACACATAAATGCGTCTATCAAATACCCCCAAACTTATTATTTGCTAGTCCTCGAGCAAATCAAATCTACAAAATAAAATCCTAATTCACTGTCGCAGGCATCGCCGGTTGCATTTAGCGTATGCAACAAGCCTTTAAACCCCTAGGTGGCCCTAGTAGCCGAGTTATAGTCTCGGGAGGGATTACTAGAGATATACCCACAAAACCTTTACTCCAGACCCTATCTATCTACGCAGAACCTTGGAAGGCACTAAAGAATCTCCTTGGTTGGCATACTTATTGACTACAGGAGGAAGTACCCTGATGCGAAATTCCAATTGATGTACACGAGTTTGCACTCAAGCATACTAAAATTCATATATAAGTGACAGAGCTCTACTCAGATAGTTTCTGGACATCATAACCGGAGTCAACCAATCACATGGATAGATTAAGAAGATGGATGTAGAGAAAAACATAGATGGTTTTGATGTGGACTAAGGTGAACGGTGTTTCTCATATCTGTCTGAAGGCCACTGCCCAAATAAACCTATCCTAATGGACTGAGATACTGGTCTGGACCAATATCAACACACTGGCATATACAAGGGAACCAATGGTCGATAATCCTAACTCTAGATCAACTCGTCTGGCATATACAAGGAAACCAGCAGTCGATTTTATTGAACACTTTATTCTGTTTGGTCTGATGGTCTGGTCTCAATTTTTTTTATTTTTTGTATCTCAATCACTCTACTTCACCCTAGCAGTGGTAACAACTTGAATCGTGAGCCCCACCTAATCACTTAGAGAAACATATTTTAAAGAAAACAAAATAAAAATAGAAGTAAAAAGGATTCAACGAGATATGGCGAAACTACCATGTTTTTTTTTCTTTAATTCTAACACCTGAGCTATGTGCTTTTATGAATAGACTCTTTAGATGTTTTCTTCTAATCAGATTGGTTCCTCAACTCCTACAACCAAAATGCTTCCATCCACTTAGATTGGTTAGTGCCATCCTTAATAAGCATAAATTTCTAGTCTCTGGAGTTTAATAATGCAACTAAAATGTTTCTCTCATACCCCCAAACTTAAATCTAACATTGTCCTCGATGTTCTAAAGATAAAATTAAAAGCATGAACAAGGAGAAATTGTTACCATTTGAAGCAAAAGAGTTAAGGAAAGATATTACCGTGTTGCATGAGCATGGGTTATACCTCGCAAGAAGTGCTAAGTTTAATGTCTTCAGCCATACTAAGAAAGGATTAGTCACCTCATAGAATCATAAAGTAATAGCCGAAATTTCTGCGGGTCATCAAAAACAAATAGAGCTATCACAAATAAAAGGAATCTGCAACCTGCCAAGAGAATAAACAAATAAAGCACACCATTGTCTAGTTTCCTGTTTAATACAACTACATCTAGCTATGGTTCAGGTTCAGGTTCTATAACTGGGTCCAAATAAAATATTTTCATGGGTTGCATTTCCTCATAGCTAAGATATGATTCAGGTATTAGAATCTGGAAAAACTCAAATAAAAACTTAGAAGCACATAATAATAACCTAAATAACTGCGGATCCTTAAAGTCAATCAGGTTTGACCCACACAATTGACCACGATGAAAGTGGTGGTCAATTTTAGGCAAATGTGTCGATTTTATTTTCCTAAAATAATTAGGTTTAGTCTCAGAACTTAATAACTGACACATTTGGAATTTAAACATTCCCACAATTGGAAGAAAAAATTTTGGTGGGAAAACAAAATCAATCTGGGTATCAGAGCCTGGGTAAACCACATCAACCATAGGATGGGTTTCTAATAACTGAACTTCCTTATGGACATCACTAGGTTTAGGAAAACGTGTATGAAGAGAATCTTTTAAAATGGTTGAGGCACATATGTCGAGTCCCAAGTGAGAGATCTCTGTAAGAGCTAAAGGTAAGGCACAAGGAGAATGATAATCACCCCCAAACTTAGAGTTTTGGGTGTCTCTAGATAGACTAGCTACAATTTCCCTAATTTCTAGATCATTGGAATCATGAAAATGGTCAATTGCTTCTTCTAGGTTATACTCAGGTGATGCATCCTCACTCATATTTAAAAGCTCTACGAGTTCATCTTCTTCGTCTAAGACTATTGTTTCTAAATCCTTGGACTCTAAAACAGTATTCTCAGGATAAACCCGTTCCTCTAAACCATTATCGGCTTTGTAACTAGGAAATTCTACATCGTCTAAAACGGAGATACTTCTAGTCAAATCCTCGTCCTTTTGAATATGTGAATAATTATTAAAATTATTTGGATTTGAACTATAAATAACATGATCATTATAAAGCTCAGTTGGAGTAACAAATTCCTGTTCACTATGCCCACATATTTCAAATTCTTCATCAACACTATCCTCATCATAATCATCATTATAATAGGATGAAAATGGTTGAACCTCATTTAAAGTAGTGTTACCATTCTATCCTCGTCATCCTGATTATGTGAGTAACTATCCTCATTTTCAAGGGTACTATTGGAAACACTATATTGGAAATTAAGATTATTTTGAGCAGTTCTTTCCTGGGCCTCTAACAAAAGATTCTGAGTCGACTCACATGACTTCCTGATTGAATCTAGGAAAGAAAATTCACTCGTTGCATTGTTTTCGTCCATAACTAAGTTATTCATTTCTGCTAACTTACGTGTCGACTCAGCTAACTTACGTGTTGACTCTAGTAGAGAGGAATTTTGCTCGTACGACTAGTTGGCGTGTGGAGAGTAATTGGGCTCACCATGGTATGGACCATATCCTTCAAAAGGCTGGCGTTCCCAACCACTATCCACACTATGGTCATAATAAGGATAATGTCCATGTTGCTCAGTCGAATAATCATTGTATTGGCTATTATAATACCAGTTCGACATTCTATTGTGCACGTTCAAATGCAAGGTTGACTAAAAGGGGTAGGCTCAGGTTACCACAGCAAAATATACCCAAAGGTACGAGGCTGAGGTTTGTGGACTTTCAGCTGGTAACTCCCATAAGGCCCAAGGCACGGGTTCAGCTTACTAATCCACGAGTTTTCCTAAAATCGGTAGTCTGACGATGCAATCGGTGTGTGCACGTGTTTTTTTTTATAAATAAAATACTAAAAAAATAAAAAATAATAAAAAAACAATATATACAAGTCCAAAAATAAAGAAAATAAGAACTAACAAAAATAAAAGCTTCGGCTTTCTCCTTTTATGGCAAGTCCAACTTTTCACCTTCGTTTCAAGCAAAACCTGCACAACAAAAGCAAAAATACCAAAGTAAAATCAAAGAAAATAAAAATAAAAATATATATACAAAACCTAAAAAAAAAAATATGCAAAACCTAAAACCTAAACCGAAATACAAGTCTGCGTCGGCGGCGCCAAAAATTTGATGTAATTTACAAGTGGTAAGTATAGGGTTTGATTCTCGGATTTGTGAAGTTGATTTTAGACTTAAATTATAAAATTAATCTAGTGAATAAAACAAAGGATGATACCAATATTGAGAGATTACTGGGAATCAAGATTTCACCAAACTCTAATTTTATGGTTTCAATATTAATTCTTAGACAATTATAGCTCCAAAAACAACAATTATTGACTCTTAATCTTTGCCAAGGTAGATTTTATAAAACATTAATTGTAAATCGTAAGCATGGGTTATCAAAACACTAAATCTAAGCATAACCCATCAAACCAAATGACAACTAATTAATTTAAAATCATAATTCAATTTATATTAATGCAAAAGTCATAAAATGAATTAAATAAGTTACCACAGTGATGAGAATTGGATTCCTCCGTCATCTCAGTGATGGGGTTTAGCTCCTCATGGTGAAAACACGTTCAAAATTGATATTCATGCTCAAAAAGTGTTTACAAGAGGTGAAAAATAATAAAACAGTGAAATCGCAACAGATATAAGTGTTACAAAGACACTGTTACAGAGAACGATAAATCTTTTGTGTAGCAGAATACACGACTGTCTGTATGAGTCTGTTCTTCGTGTTCTTGAGAACGACACTTCTGTTCTGTTGTCTGCGCAATTCTTCTTCTTTCTCTTCACCTGCTGCTGCTGCAACTCCTCCTGCAGTGTGATTTTCTACCTCTGCTTCACCCCAAACTCTCGACGTTTCTTCTAAAGCACCAACCTCTCTTATTTATACACAACAGCACGATTAAACCTCCAAGAAATCTCTTATTCCTCTTCCACAAGTCTCGGCATTATTTTCTTCTTTCTCCATCTTCTTTACGCGGCTTCTGATTTCATCCAACGCCTCTAAACTTTCTCTAGGATCGTATCAAATCCAGCAGAGTAGATATCATCACATAATTTCCAAATACACCAGCAAATACCCGAGATAACTCCTCCCTGTTTTAACAAACTACCAAATATAAAGAAGATTTCGTGCCCTGTTTTTGATTCCAACACGTCACTCATCCCTTCCTTGTCGCTTCAACTTCATCCCAATCCATATGCACGATTAACTCGCACAAAATCTCTTCTAAAAATACAACCATGCAATCCCGTAATATCTTGTTCCCTGTTTAACAAAATCTTGAAGATAATTCCTTTGTATTCGAATTTACACCGATTACCAAGCCTGTGTTGTCCTAACAGGCCCATCTTAATCCTAGCCTGCAAGAAAATCCGAGAAATTCCCGACCAGAATCAACCCAAAAAATTACGCAGTGACTGAATTATTTCCCGCCCAATTCTGTTTTCAAACCGTGAAGAAGATAGGATGCCTCCTAACCATAATATGAGTTCCTTTAGCAAATGCCTTTGGGGATGCCCTGGGGTGCAAATAACGACTGGGTTCCCCTTATCCATTTAAGGGGTGTAAATAACACATGTCTTAGGAGCTTTTAGTAATTTTCTCCGGAGGTCCAAAAGCCACTTTTCGAGCCAATTTCTCCACAAGAGCTTATTTCTCCGAAAACACCTACAAAAACATAAAAATCCAAAATAAGTACAAAATGAGCACTAACAAAATAGATAATTGAGATCAAAATAGACACATAAATGCGTCTATCAACTGTCGCCGCCGTCCGATCACCGTCCGGCCGGCGCCGACTAGGTAATCAGATTTTTTTTTTCCTTTTTCAGAAGTTGATGAGTTCCATGAGTTGTTCATGTCTTGACCATGCTAAAATTATATATATGTGCATATATGAGTGTGAGTTTTGTAGAAAAACCCCTTGTTTTTTGAAAACGTATGTTCGTTTGATCATTAGTTTAAGAAACTAGCAATAATCCCTGACTTAGGAGGGATTTGTTTTATTTATACATATAGACTTGTGTCCAGTGATAAAATTTTATTTTGGTTTTCATGAAAACCAAAACTTTACCTTAAAAGATGTGAACTTTTCACAAAACCGAAATAAACCCTCGTTTTAAAGAAAGATGATGATGCGAAGGAAAAAGATTTATTTTTTTTTTTATGAAACCATGGCCTGTTCATGGATTTTTTTTATTATGAAACCATGAAATATCCACACTTTTATTTATGTGAGCTTTGCTCACATCAAAATGTTTTTTTTTATTTACGTGAATAATTCACGTTTTTATTATTTATATATATGAATATATATAAAAATCAAGACTTGAATTTTTTGTGATCATTAGAAGTAAACAGTTATTTATGATGAAATAATGTTTTAATTTTTATAATTTCATGGTGAATGTTCACACAGTAGAAATATTCATGATTTTATGAAAATATGAGTTTTTGCTCATCTTTTGTAGGTTCGAAGAAACGAGCAAGTTTTGAAGTGTTAACTCTTACGTTGCAATCACTCATTGTTAGTGGAATCGTAAAAAAGGTAAGAGTTGAGAATTACCATTTTGTAGATGCTTGCGTGAGCATTTTTCCAATTACTTCATTCCATTGATGTTTGCATCTTATATGAATGATATGCTGAAGCGGAGCATTGTGTGCATGTTATAGCTACTTTGCAAGGATGTCTGATTCCCAAGTCAATGATGCTTCCAGAGATGATATGCGTGTGAATAATGATGCCTCCAGGGAAGATTCATACATAGATAATGATGCTTCTAAGGATGATTCATGCACGGATGAGACTTCCATTGGCGAAGATGAAACTCCTGGAATTAAGAACGTTCCAAACATAGAGGATGCATTCTTCATAGATCAAGGGCCTTAAAAGCGTCTCAAAACTCCAGCATTTCGTCTTCTGATAAATCCCAGAGAGGTTACTCAGAAAAAATTGGTAACTCCTCAGGCATCCCCATTCAGTTCTGTCTTGAACGAGGATATTTTTCTGCATCAATCATCGAATTCAAGCTTTCTCGACGGCCCTTGGAAAAGTTTTCTGGATGGGCGAGGTACATGTTAGGTTTTCCTCGTGTTCGAGCCAAGTTGCATGATGCACAAGTAATACGGGCTATTCAAGCTTCTGGAGATTTGTTCATTTTTCATGATGCGCGAGGTATAGTAGCTCTACTTGCTCGCTGGTGTATTCCAACTCACTCTTTCATATGAAGATGGGGAGAGTTTACCATTACTCTAGAAGATGTAGTTTCTTTGTTGCATCTTCCAATCACGGGTAATCTTCCTGAAGGTCTTTCTTCATTAGAGGAAGTCGCAATCTCCAACACCTTGACAACCACAATGGAGGAGATTAATAAGGCATCTGGAAGCAAAGGTTGCTATGATCATTGGTTAATACACTGGTGGCCAAGAGATACTCTTCTGGAGTGGCATGTTGACGGTACGTTATCTATTGCTGCTTTTTTGTGTTTATGGATGTCCAGAGATGTATTTGAAGATGCTGGAAATTTGTTGAAGCCGTTTGTGATTCCCTTTGCAATTAAGATGGCTCAGGTGAGCAGCTCCCAATAGGCAGTTTGTTCCTTGGTTCTTTGTACTCTAACTTGGACTCCTTGATTATAGACTCCAGCATCTCAAATGGTTTTATGAAGATTGAATGTTATGCCAATACAATGTTTCTGCAAGCTCTGATGTGGGAGCGTTTCAATAATTACGCACCCATTCCACGTACCATTTTGCAAGGATTGAACACTGATGCTCGCCATGTTTTCTCTGATAAGGCCAATGCCAGGATCATGCGCTGGTCTACAAAACAACCTCGACTCAAGACTCGCTTCGTTGATGTCTTAGACCGTGAATCTGAGTTCAACTTCCGCCCATGGGTGTTGGTTCCCCCTTACATCTCTCAGTTGACAACTTTTAATACTGAAGAGAGTAAGACTTTGAAATCTGGTGCTGATTTGAATGACGACGAGAGGTCTTTTATGTTAAGTTGTACTCCCGGTCATCTGATATCCATAATACATGGCGAGTTCTTGGTAGAAGAATACAATATTGATAGGGCAGCTCGGCAAATGGGCATGGATCAGTGTGTTCCGACTTTTCGAAGAAGGAAACCCTCAGTTGAACAGCTCATGACCCGTCTGGACCGCACATATGTGGAAGGAAGTTAATTCTGGTTCCCCAGCTCTGAGAGAGTCACATATGTAACTCCGGGTTACATAAACTTTTGGGATCAACAACTCAAGTGTTTAATTGATTTCGTGAGAGTTGATCAACCTTTAGTGAAGGAGCCTCCTTCTGCTGAGATGATTGCTACTCGAACAAGATTGAAGTATTTCCTTGGTAGTGATAAACGGAAAACATCTCCAGGATGTTCTAAAGTAAGTATTCTTTACGAAGTCTTCATAAGATTATGATAACTGTCTTTTGATTATTGCCTCAAAACTTTCCATAGGAAGGTCGTAACGTAAGACTTCGAATCGATGTAGAATTCTCAGAAACTGAAGCAACTATTCATGGTGGAGAAGGCAGGAACAATAATTATAAGATGTTACCTAACACCATAAAGTCCCCAGTGATTCGTTTGGTGAGTCATCGATACTTTTTTACCATGAATTCTTCTCATCCGTGTAATTAGGATCATAAAAACCAATATTTTTTATCTTGTTACAGAATTTTACTCCATCGAGTATTGACGGTCTTCAGTTCTCTGCTGCTGGGCAAACAACTTCTGATTTGAATGATGAAGAAGAGGCCGTAAGTGTTTCTCCCTATAACGAACCATGATGCTTTGTAGACAAAAAATGCTAATTGTTGAGAATATGTCCAAGAGAATGTCTCCATGGAAGTGGAGAGTACTGATGATGCTCGTTTGGAGGATGGTGATAAAGGAAACTCCCAAAGCTTGAAACCGAATGAAACTAATGGTGTTATCGATGTCGATGCGAGCAATTCTGGTTCTTTGAATGCTTCAGAGACCACCCAAGTAAGTATTTCCTTTGAATTTTATCCATAGGAGCATAAACTTGTTGATTCATGAGTGAATGAATGAGAATGTATGTGAATATATGAAAAGCTTTGCCGAAAATACGTCACCATAAATTTCAGAACTCAGCCTTTTAACAAAAACGCCGTAAAATCTTCGTACGATATCAGATTTTCGCGATCCGCATATGTATCTTTATGCCCAGGAAATTTCCAAGCTTTATCTAAGAAGATTTGTAAGTTTTGAGCACGTTTAGGGGTCGAAATCGACGAAACAGTAAACATCCAGGAGACTTTCAGGAAGTTTTGAGCTGTCATGTAGTCGGATGTTTTGACCACATCTTTTTGCTCGTTTATCCGATTGCTATGAAATTTTGATATGCTGTATATAAAATCCATACAAAGAGAATGGTATATAACTCAACCCTTGATTCTTCACCAATTGCTCCCAGTTCATCATTTTGTATAGGGAAGTGTAAAGTCTTCTCAGGCGAGCTTGTTGTAAAACGTGTTTTTTTGTGACTTTCACGTTATTTGTTGACATCTAGCATGTAGAATGAAGAACCTTTATGATGTTAGACCCATATGCTGTGGTTTATGATTTCTTTTGGTTTCATGCTTGGATGATCCTAATCTCATGTAATCTTCGTATTAAGTGCAAAATACTGAAGTTGAAAATGAAGGAGTCAATAATGATGAGACGAGCAACCCTGGGGTTATTGACAAAGATCCAACCATCTCTGCACTTCAAGGCCGTGAGAGTGTTGTCGTTGAAGCAATTAAGGAGATCGAGACTTCGATTGTTGTTGCTTCAGTGATGAAAGGAATTGAGCCGCAAGTAGAAGAGACTGAAGAAACTGCTGTTGTAGAGATTGCCCCAGTAATTGAAAACCGTATGGTGGTGCATGAATACCAAAGTGCAGGAGTTGATTTTGATCCTCCTTTTGACGCATCACTCCCATATCATGAACTAGTTGGTGGATTCAGCGTTCCCATTGGATATGCCAACTTGTACGAGAAAATATGGAAGAAATTTGGTCATACCGTCGTTACTAGAGACCCAAAGCGTGCTTATTCCTTAACCATGCAAGTAAGTGTTATCTTGCGTGTTGTAAGATATATATGCACTAGGGCCAGAAATGCCGTGACTCCAGATGTACTCTTTGATTGGGAGTTCAACTCGGAGAATTCTGAGAGACTTGGCTTCAACGTGAAGTGGCTTCGTAAGAAGATAAATGCTATTAAGAACTCATGTGAGAAGAACATACACTTTCCAAATGATGCTGTGATAGAGAAGGAAGACAAGATTGCTAGGCTGACTGAAGAGCTGAACATGGAGAAGGCGGCCTTACAAGTCTTGAAAGATGCAGAGGAGCAAAAGTCTTTCTTTGCTGATTTTCTTTGATTTCTTTTCATAATCTCTTGAACTTCTGAACTTCTGAGAGATGTGAGGTTTGGTTTCTGGTTTTGATTGGTTTTGGATAAGTAGATGATTGAGGATTTTCTTAGGGTTTTGATTGGTTTTGGTTAAGTAAACTGAATTTTGATAAATTGCTGAATTTAAATTACTGAATGCAAGTATTGCAAACATTTTGGAGGAATTGAAATACAATGAAAGAAAATTCTAAACACCAAATGTTTGAGGTGTTCGTGCCTTGAGCATCCGATGCCTCGAATATCCAAAACCTTAAACGTCAAAGGCCTTGAGCCAATTCTCATGTATCATGGCCACAGTCTCCTTGTTGTCCATGTTGATCAACTTATAGTAGCCACCAGCAACAAACTTAGAGATCATAAAAGGTCCTTCCCAGTTGGAGTTCTTTGCAGAATGAAAGTTATGCTTAGTTGCTTTGAGAACTAAATCTCCTTCCTGGATTTTGTTAGATTTGATCATCCGTGCCCTGAATATTTTATGCTGATTTGGAATTCTTCGTGCAGTGGAATTCCATGCTGTTGAAGTCTTCCAAACTTGCGGCCACATGTGGACATTCGTGCAAAGGAGAGTATTTGGGATACTGTTTGTCGAACTCAGCCATTATTTCGGCAATGACTGTATTAGTGAGGTGTTCGATTCGGAGAGATTCTGCGTCCAGCCACTTGGTGAAATATTGCTAAGGTGAGATTATCCACTCATAGCATTTTGCAATAGCTAAGTTGTTGGTGGAGTGAAGCCCTCGGACCAGATAAACATATTTAAAAACTGATGATATGGACACATGAGGGGGAATAAGACTTGCCTGAGTACAGAATCTTTTGACGAAAGCGTTTGCATTTTCTTTAGGATTTTGTGTCAGCTCTGTCAAGGCTTTGACCTCCTCCAGATACTCAAACGGTGAAACATCCTCTTTTTCTTCCTCTGAATCAGAGGTTTCTTCGACAGAGAAGTGTGCAATTGAAGGTGTTGGTGTTACCTTTCCAGCATGAATCCACGTGCGTCCAAGAATCATATCATATCCTAGATCTTCTCCGATTATATAAAATTTTGTTTTTGTCCAGGATGAGTTTATGTTCACCTTGAGAGTAATGTGGCCATAAGCGTCTCTGGGTGTTCCTTTATGATCTGTGATTGTCACTGGAGCATGGATGGCTTCTTGTCGTGTGACACCAGCGGCTCTGAGAGTTTTCATAGGGATAACATTGACAACAGTGCCAACATCAATCAATGCTCGTTTGAACTCGTTTCTCTTGAGATGGACTGTGGTGAGAAGTCCCCAGTCGTGCATTTCTTCGTCTGTTGTTGAAGGCTCTTGAATCGACAAACGCTTCCCTGATACGATGTGATTCAGTGCAGCAAACATATCTCCACTTTGAGCCTTTGATAAGTATAGCAATTCGCAGACATGCTCGATTAAGGACTGGACTGCTTCCTTGACAGGCGGTTCAGAAAGGGTGAAGGTTCCGAATGGGAGAGGATCTCTGTGTACTCCTTCAGTACCCAAGTTGATTTCTCCTGATTCAATTTTTTCTTTGAATATGCGCTTCAAAGTTCTACAATCACTTGTGGGATGGTTGACGAACCTATGAAAGCGACAGTAACGAGGATTTTCCATGGCTTCTTCAGTTGGTTCTTTCTTGACATATGGCAGTTTGATTGCACCGTCTTGAATCCAGGCATATAGAAGTTCGATAACTTCTTCACTGGATCAGCTTCTGTGTGTTGAGCAGGAACTTGCGTATTATCCTTCTTTTGCGCCTTTGAAGTAGTTGAGGAAGTATGTTTGCGCTATGGCTCGGCTTTCCGTTTTCTCCCTTCTGCAATAACATTTGTGGAAGGTTGGAGGTTGTATTGTTTGTTTATTAAACGTATGCTTCCTCGATTTTCTCGTGATTCTTCAGCTTTTGTAGTCTTAGCTCTCTCCAATAAGGCAGGTGCAGTAGTTGCCGATCTCTTGGCTGCTTCATGAAGTTCTGAGAAAGTCCGAAACCTGAGATTTTACAATAAGACTCTGTAGACTGGAATCATTCCATTGATGCACAAGTCCACGAGTTGTTGCTCTGTGACATTTGGATCATGGCAGTCCAAAGCTTGAACTCTGAACCTTTTCACATAATCGTTAGGATGTTCGTTGCTCCTTTGAAGCATCCTTCCGAGATCAGAGAGGGTGATTTGCTCTGAAATGAAGAAATACTTTATGTAGAAAGCATTGACCATCTCTCCCCAACTTTTGATGCTTCCTGGTGCGATGTTGTTGTACCAGGTATATGCCTTGCCTTTCAGAGACTTGGAAAATTCTTTCAGACGGACAGTATGGTTGTGCTCATGTTCACCCAGTGCTTCCAGAAATCGAGAAAAATGTTCTCGAGCATTGCCTGTTCCATCATAAAGTGTGAAGGTTGGAGAGGTATAACCTTTTGGCAGAGGATTCCTTTGTGCAGCAGGAGGGTATGGAGGTTGGTGACGATGGACATAGGGTGTTTTGTCTTTTCCACGATCTTCCAAAAGACGTTCCAGGTCTTCACGGGTGATGAAACTGGATGGTTCTTTTGCTGGTGGATTATCTGCAGCCTTAGGAACTTCCTCATCGTCTACTACATGGATTGGAGTGACCTCGGGATCAGCGTCTGAAGATGTTTCTTTAGCTTTTCCTTTCTCCTGAGTTTTCTCTGACATCTTGTCTGTAAGAGTCTTGAGATAGTTGAATAGTTCCTTCTGAGTGGAAGCCATGTCAATCTGATTCTTGGCAAGAGTTTTTTGCACCTTCATAAGATCACCTATGGTAGGTGGATTTTCTCTGATTTCTTCAGGAGACCGTCCGAAGAGTGGATTGTTGATGGCTCCGGTATCGTCACTTGCAGGGGTGATCACTGGAGTACCAGTGCTCGGAGGGGTAGTAGTGGTAGGCTGCGCCGGAGGAGTGGTAGTGGCAGGTTACGCCGGAGGAGTAGTGGTGGCAGGTTGCGCCGGAGGAGTGGTATTGGCGGTACCACTAGAGCTTGCAATATTAGATCCGGGTTGGTAACTGAACCAGACCTAAGACCGACCATGTTTGTGAGAAGTGAGATTGCAACCGAGAGAATGATCTCCCACTGTGGTCGCCAATCTGTAGATGGGGCAAAACGAGTTGCTGGTTTTTAAGGAATTGAAGAGACGACCGTGCGGAGGAAACTCCTTGAACCGAGCGAAATGTCAAACCTCACATAGATGCACTGCAAGAAGGGAATGCTTTGAATTCGAGAGATCAATCTGTAGTACTCCGGCCTAAACCAAGACAATGGCCGTTCCAGAGTAAATTCGGTCACAAGAGAGGATGGGTCGATCTATAGGAGGGAAGCTGAAAAATATGTGAGATCAATGGTGATCGAAGATTGTAGGTGTATTGTGTATTCTGAAAATAAGATAAGTTCTGAATGATTGAATTTGCTCTGTGGAGAGTAATTACTCAAATGTTGAGTTGTTAATCTCGTGTTGTCTGTTTGACGTGAGATTATCCTGTTTTCAATCATCATTCATAGACTTATTTATATTGCTAGTATTGTAAACACCATGATCCCATGAAGTGTGACAGTTGATGGAATCAAAGAGTGGAGAAGTGGAAATCGTGTTAAAACCAGTTGCTCAACGTGCGGAGACTTGTCGATTTTCCACCCACTACTTTGTTAACTCCTTCAACTGATTGCACGACTTGCTCACATTCTCATCGTGTATATGAACACACGTGTCGTAGACCGCTAGACCAAAACCCTAGTTAATATCCCCCATGTGACACGATTGATGTCTCGTGATTAGTTAGTCAGTTGCTGACTTCATGGGACGATGCGTCCATGTATTGTTGAGTCTTTAAAAATGTTCTGAGATTCATGAATTGAACATGTCTGTTGAGACAGAGGTATAATGTATGAATAAACATAGTTAACGTGAGTAAATATTGCTCATTCGATGAACTGTTGAATATTGATGATTGAACCAATGTTCCTTGGTTTGAGCAAATATTGCCCATCTGAGCAAATGTTGCTCATTTGATGAATTATTGGTAGCATGACCAAATAAAATATCAATTTAAATACTGGCAACTGAACCAAGTATAATTAATAAAATGTTGACCATGAGATCATCGTAAAATTATTAGCATTTGAATCTGGAATTATGAACCTGTAGATAGGGGAAAATGATTTGCTGGTTTTTACGGAATTGAAGAGTCGACTATGTGGAGACTCCTTGAACCGAGCGAAATGTTGAACCTCACACAGATGCACTGCAAGAAGGGAGTTCTTTAAGTTCGAGAGATCAATCTGTAAGACTCCGGCCTAAACCAAAAACAATGGCCGTTCCAGAGTTAATTCGGTCACAAGAGAGGATGGGTTGATCTGTAGGAGGGAAGCTGAGAAATGCGTGAGATCAATGGTGATCTGAGATTGTAGGTTTGTTGTGAATTCAGCGTAAGAATGCTCTGAATGATTGAATTTTGCTCAATTGAGAGTGAATTCTCAGACGATGAGTTCGTGTAGACAAAAGATTGTCTGTATGAACTTGCCGAGAATTCCTTGTTTTGACAAATGTTCGAGTGTTCGAATCTTGTCCTTTCAATCAGGATTCAGAGACATTTTATACTGCCGGAGTTGAAAACACCATGATCCCATGAAGTGTGACAGTTTGCTGGAATCAGAGAGTGGGTAACTGGGAAATCGTGTTAAAACCAGTTGCTCATCGTGCGGAGACTTGGTTAATTTTCCACCTACTACTTTGCCGACTCTTCCAACTCGATTGCACGACTTGCTCACATTCTCGTCGTGGGTGAACACACGTGCCGTAGACCGCCGTACCAAAACCCTAGTTAATATCCCCCATGTGACACGATTGATATCTCGTGATTGTGGAGTCGATTCTCGACTTTGTGGGACGATGAGTCCATGTATTGTTGAATAGAACATGTTTTGCAAATGTTCAAATTCATGAATCAAATATGTCTCGCGAGACGAGGTATTATTATGTTGATTACCTAAGACGAGCAAACCGTGTTGCTTTGAATTGTCGAATAATATTGATAGTTTAACCAATATTCTTGAATCCGAGCAAATATTGCTTTGGTTCGAGCAAATATTGCTAGTCCGAGGAATATTGCTAGTTTGAGCAAATATTGCCGGTTTGAGCAAATATTGCTCGTTTGATGAATTGTTGGTAGCAGGACCAAAATAAATATTAATTTAAGATACCGACTGCTGGGTCGGGTAAAATAAATAAAAATGTTGATCATGGAATCAACATAAAATTATCAGAGTATTTGAATCTGCTCAGAATCATGTTTCTGCAGAGCTCTGGATTCAAAACCCTAATTTTACTGAAATGATGATTTATTGCAAATCAATCTGCAGAGTGAAGCAGGGACCGGCTACATGGGATGACGAATCCACCATGTAACGCCCAAATGCTCGAATGAGCAAAGTACCAAAGTCTCTTGAGGACCAGTTGGTGAAAGAATGATTAAATGCTGGTTTAATAAAAAAATTTTGAAATAATGCTCGTGTGAGCGACAGATAATAAAAACTAGCCATGAAGAGATGGGGAACCGACCAAGAGGTCACGAGACCAGTTCTTGGTGTCCGTGGGACCAATGGATGGTCGTTTAAGCAAACTCTTAATTGTTTGAAAGAAGTTTGAACCTAATATGAGCAACTGAGCAAATTAGGTTAAAATCATTAAAATATGTGGGACCGGCTGTTTGCAAGCCCTAGGGTCACCCTTGGTCGGTCAAGGGGATGTTCCTAGTGTCACCATGACGTTCATGTCTCAGTCCTGAGAGTTTCGATATTTTCTGGTGCGCGTTTGAGCAACATTCTTAGAAAATATGCAGAATCCAGGGTTTTGCTGAAACTAGGAAAAATACATGAGATGATGAAAAATAATAAATAAAACAGGGAATTGCAAGGTGTGGGACCTACCACGGCTAGGGCATGGCCGGCCGGTTAACAAGCACAGTCCCACACTTTCCCAGTTTTATGTGATTTTATGTATTTTCTCTGATTTGAGGGAAATTCCATGAAACTGGAGAGTTTGCTGAAATTAGGGAATTTCCATGAGATGAGAGAGATAAAATAATAATAAAATAGGGAATGGTGGAGTGTGGGACCGGCAATGGCCAAGGCATGGCCGTCCGGCCAATGGGCACGGTCCCAGAGCACTCTTCCCAATTTTATGTAATTTTCATGATTTTAGGAAATTTTCATAAAATCAGAGAGATTTGTTAAAATCAAGGTATTTTGTTGAAATCAGGGAGTTTTCATGGAATCAGGAAACTAAAACAACAAACAATAATAAAATAATAGGCATGTGGGACCGGGCTTGTGGCCGACCGGCTAAAATCCCTGGTCCCACGAGTTTTCCTAATTTTATAATAATTTTCATGATTTTAGAGAAAATTCATAAAATTAGGGAATTTTCATGGTTTTAGGGAAAATTCATAAAATCAAGGAATTTTCATAATTTGAGAGAAATAATAAAATAATGGGGAAGTGAGGTGTGGGACCGGCCATGGCTAGGGCATGGCCATGGCCTAAAATCCCGGTCCCACGAGTTTTCCTAATTTTATAATAATTTTCATGATTTTAGAGAAAATTCATAAAATTAGGGAATTTTCATGGTTTTAGGGAAAATTCATAAAATCAAGGAATTTTCATAATTTGAGAGAAATAATAAAATAATGGGGACGTGAGGTGTGGGACCGGCCACGGCTAGGGCCTGGCCGGCCGGCTGGTGCTCGGTCCCGCGACACCTTTCCATAATTTTATTATTTCTTTGATAAAATCATGAGATTAGAGAATTTCTTTGAAACGAAGGAGATTAGCTCGAACGAGAGAATTTTCACGAGATCGGGGAAAAATAGTAAAATATGACAAAATATAAAATTGGGCACGGGACTAGTCATGGCATGACCGGCCAACTGATGAGCTCAGTCCCCTAGCGCCTTTGCTAATATTTTATTATTATTATTTTTCCTTCCTATTTTGCATAGGTTCATCGTTCATTCATATTTTTGAAATGCTCGTTTGCGCATTCAAATACTGGTCTGTGCATTATTGTTAAGTACACTTGCACCATTTTAGTCAGGGCTTATTCGATGCTCAGATGCATGTCTCGTTGAATATTTATCACTAACCCGTGGAATTCTCTTTGGGAAGAACCACGAATTGAAGTGACGAAATATAACGAAGAATCGTAGAATATTGGCTTTGGATATTCAGGCGATTAGAGATAATTAACTGATGGCTTTATACTAGCAGGGCTTCCTATCTAGGAGCATTAATTATCTGAGGGTTGAGCAATATGAACTTGCTGGAGTGTCATATTCCTCTTGTATAGTCAGGGAAAACATGGTTGCATCCTGAAGACGTTATTGCTCTATACTAACATACATGCCGTCTCTAGAGCCGTCCAATCTTTCAATTCTATACAATATGAGATGTGTCGTGGTCTCAGCTGGGAGACTACACATCTTCATCTTCTCTGAGAGACTTTCTCGATCAGAGGTTTTATGGCATGAGCTTTCACGCTTAGAGACATGAGTCTCAATACTCATCCGATTGCCGAATCCGAAGTAATTACTGAAATTGCTCAGTATTCATGAGATGTGCCATGGCCTCAGCTGGGAGACTACACATCTACATATACTCGAGAGACAACCTTCTCGCCAGAGATCTATGGCATGAGCTTTCATGCTTTAATGAGAGACATGGGCCTCAATACTCATCCGATTGCCGGATCCGGAGTATAGTTTTACAATTTTACCCTTTGTCGAAAATCCACCATCTACAGAACCTTGGACTCAAAACCCTAATTCGATCAATTGATGGTTTATTGAAAATTAACCACGGAGTGAAGGAGGGACCGGCTACATGGGATCATGGGTCGACCATGTAGCGCCCAGATGCTCAAGTGAGCAAATACCAAGGTCTCTTGAAGACTTGTTGATTTGTTGATGAAAGAATGATTAAATGCTGGTTTAATCATTTATTAAGATAATGCTCGTCTGAGCCTTAGGTGATAAAACCTAATTAATTATGAAGAGATTAGGGACCGACCAAGGGATCATGAAACCGGCCCTAGGTGATCACGAGATCGAATGACGATCGTTTCATGAAATTCCAAAATTGTTCGGAAGAGTTTGAACCTAATATGAACAAATTAGGTCAAATGATGAAAATATGAGGGACCGGACTCTTGCAAGCCAAAGAGCCAACCCTGGTCGGTCAAGGTAATATGCTCATGTCACCAAAGTGTTCGTGTCTCAGTCCTGAGAATTTTGATATTTTTTGATGTGCGTTTGAGCAATCATTTGGGAAAATATGAAGAAATCGGGGATTTTTGCTGAAACTGAGGAAACTTCATGAGATGAAGGAAAATAATTATAAAATGAAGGAATCATGAAGTGTGGGACCGGCTGAGGCCAAGGCATGGCCGGCCAGCCAACGACCACTTTCCCATGGTTCTTTTGCCATTTTTATATTATTTTTCATGATTTTGTGGAAATATCATGAAATCAAGAAGTTTGTTGAAATCAAGGAGTTTCCTTGAAGTGAAAGAGTTCCCATGAGATAATAATAATAAAATAAGGGTGTGGGACCGGCTTGAGCATGGTCGGCCAGCTAGGGCCCGGTCCCGTGAGTTTTCCTTAATTTTATATAATAAAATTTTATGTATTATTTCCATGATTTGAAGGAATTTTCATAATTTGAAAGAAATACCATGAAATCAAGGAATTCCATGGGATAAAGGAAACATAAAAAATAATAATAATAAAACAAGGGGCGTGTGGGACCGGCTAGGGCATGACCGGTCGGTTGGGCCCGGTCCCACGAATCTCCCTAATTTTTTATTATTTTTTTCATGGTTTTATGGAAATACCATGAGATTAAGGAGTTTTCATGAGATTAGGGAAATAATAATAAAATAATGAGGAATCATGAGGTGTGGGACCGGCCAGGATCAAGGCATAGCCGATTGGCTAATAAACATGGTCCCACGACATTTTTCCCAATTTTATATTATTTCATTGATGCGAAGGAAACACCATGAAACCGAGGAGTTCCTTTAAAACAAAGGATATTTGTTCAAATGAAAGGATCTTCATAAGATTAAGGAAAATAACAAAAATATGATAAAATATAAAATTGGGAATGGGACTGGTCATGGCACGACCGGCCGGCCGGTGGGTCCAGTCCCCAGCGCCTTGGCTAATATTTTATTATTTATTATTTTCTTTCCTATTTTGCATAGGTTCATCGTCTCGTCGTATTTTGAAATATTCATTCGTGCATTCAGGTGCTCGTTAGTGCATTGAATACACTTGCACCATTTTAGTTGGGGCTTACTCGATAATGCTCAGATGCCCGTGTGTTAGATATTTATTACTAACCCATGGAATTCTGCTGGGAAGGACCATGAATTGAAGTAACGAAATATTATGAAAAATGTAGAATATCTTTCATGGATTCAAAGAATGAATCTAGTGATTTAGGAATAATTAATTGATGGCTCTATACTAATACGATCGTCTAGGAGCATTAATTGTTCAGGAGTCGAATGATATGAGCTTGTTGAAGCGTCATATTTCTTTATATAGTCAGGGAAAATATTGTTACATCCTGAAGACGTTATTGCTCTATACTAGCAGGCAAGCTGTCTAGGATCCGTCCAATCTTTCGATTCCATATAAAAATAGTTACTGAACTTGCTCAGTATTTACAAGATATGCCGTTGCCTCAGCTGAGAGACTGCACATCCGCATATTCTCTGAGAGATAGTAGTCTCAGTCAGAAATGCTTGCGGCACGAGCTTTCATGCTTTCGTCGAGAGACATGAGTCTCAATACTCGTCTGATTGCTGGATCAGGAAACTATATAGTTATGGGTTTACGATTTTAGCCTTTGTCGAAAATCCACCATCTACACTTTGTTATCTAAAGTTCATTCTATTTTCCATCAATATTTGCATAAATACATATAATAGACTTAACTTTTGAAATATATGGGACAATCATAGTTCACGGACGCAAACACACATATCCCATAAATTTTTTGCAATATATAAAACCAATAAATATTAATACTGCAAAATCATCTTCCAAATAAACTTTAGAATTTAAATAAATAAATCTAAAAACATTGCAAGATAAAAAATGTTGGCAATAGCTATGTGTACTCACAATAATTGTTATTCCAAACCCTAGTTATCTTTCTTAAAACACAAGAATAAATTCTCATAAGAAGTTTCCTAGACATCATAGAGCTTTATCAGAGCATCTACAGAGAATTCCTTCTCATTATTGAAAAATCCATTAATTATGGGATCGTTCAATTCCTCCAAATCTTCAGAAATATCAGTTAACTCACTAAGTTCTCTTTTTAGTCCACACAAGTTGTTCTTTGTTAGAGACAACATATGTTTGTAGTGAGCTATCTTTTCCAAAGAGAAAATGATTTGGTATTTTAAATCATTTCTTTTGTTGACTAAATCCTTCACCATAGCCCTAAAGTTATTATCAACATGACAAACAGACAAAAGGCAGTTAGAGGAAGAACCTTTTTCATCATTTGTAGATCTCTCCTTTTTCTTCCTTGAGGATTGGATCCCTTCACAAAAATACACATTAACTGCTTTTAATGCATCCCTTTTCGTGATACCTCTAGTTATAGGAGCCATGAAACTGTATCTTTCAAAGAGAGAGGAGTGAAGGACATTTTTGATCACAAATGAATATAAATAAACCAATGGACAACCAAACCCTAGAAGAAATTTGAAAAAGTCTTTTACGGTTCATGATCCATTATCTAAAAAAGTAAATATTCAAAAAGACAAGAAAATACCAATTATACAAAACTTGAGCAACCTTGATGCAATCCTCACACTCTCAAGTTAATAATGAGGATGCAGACATCACTAGTATTACATAGTGACAGAATGAGCAAAGTGCTCACACCCTTTATCACATGGTGATTTATCAAGGTTTGTTGTATAAACAGATTTCTTACCTCATCTGACTCTGGTTTTCTTAGAATTCTTCTCATCTTTAGGAATAACATGTTGATTACCCAAATCCAGATTCATTCTTTGCATGTCATTTTGAAGTTTGGTAATTCTTTTGTTGTTCCTCTTGAATCTCCAACACTTACTTTGAACATGACTTGCATTTCCACAAAATGAACAAATCAGTGAAGATTTTTTGTTCTGTTGATTTGCCTCCTGTTTATCACAACATTCATCATCCATTATTCCAAAACTGGCTTGAACAGGGGAGTTTTTTGTGCTCACAGTTTTGCTTTTGAACCATAAACCATTTATGTTTCCGAAGGACCTCTGACCGAATAACATTGTTGAGATCTTGTCAGAACTTCCAGACAGCCTTTGCAGGTCACACTTAAGAGTATTAATCTCTATTTATTTTAGAGATAGGGTTCTGGTGAATTCATCATTAAGACAATCTATCACAATATTTTTCACCTGAAGCAATGATTCAAGTTTCTCCAAAGAAGCCTTCAGTTGAAGGTTTTCTTGGTGAATTTCTTCACTATTATCCAAGAATTAAAAAATCTCAGTATCAGAATCATACTCTGAATCAGAATTTAAGTTGGTAGAAGTTTCTGCTACGAGAGCTAAAAGTTCATTGCAATCATTAGAAGTATGCAAGTTTTTGACAACCTGAGATGATGTTTCTTGCACTGAATCATCGGAAGCAAAAACGAGGGAGAGACGTTTCTCACATCTTTTGCTTCGTTTTAAAATATCCTTGATCTTTTGTGTAATCAGTGATTTATCATAATCAACATGATTGGAACAACATTCATCAGCCCAAGACAAGTTAGAAGATTCACTAGTATTGGTCACAACATTAAACGCAGATGTTCTGACTGTGTTCTCATCGAGATCAAGTATTTTTAACTTTCCAACAAGAGTATTTCTGGAAAGCGTATCAAGGTTATTTCCTTCAACGATGACATGTTTCTTAGAATCGTATTTGGCTGGCAACGATCTGAGAATTTTCATCACAATGTTCTTTTCAGGAATAGTCTTACCCAATGCAAAAGATGCATTAACAATTTCAGACACTTTGTGATTAGACTCATCAAATGAATCTTCATTAGCCATACAAAGGTTTTCCCAATCAGAATTTAGGTTGTGAAGCCTAGCTTCTTTCTCAGAGGAGTTTCCTTCGAATACCGTTTCTAAGATATCTCAGGCTTATTTAGACTTAGTGCACGTAGTCACATGGTGCTGAAGATCTGGGGTAATGGCATGAATGATAGCATTTAATCCGTCAGAATTTTGCTTTGCAGCGAGAATCTCGGCAGGATCGTATGCACCAATATCCTTTGGAACAGTTACATTGCCTTCTGTAACAACCGGAGGATCATAGCCATTAACAACACGAACCCATGATTGAAAATCACGTGCTTGAAGAAATGCACGCATAGCAATTTTCCACTATAAGTAATTTGATCCATCGAAGACTGGCGGCACGTTTATGGAGATAGTGTTTCTGTCCATAGAGTCAGATTGCTACAAACACAGACTTATAAGGTCTTAGCGTGTTTGCCTGCTCTGATACCAATTGAAAAAGATGGGGTCTAACAACATCACCCAATATTTCGTTTAGCGATCTCTATGGATAAACTCCAATACTTCCAAGAGAATCAACTAGACAGTCAGACTCAATCAATGGAAATATATCCAAGAGCTGTATCTCTATTTCACAATGTAATCAGCAAATCAAACAAATAGAAATCCGTGAGCCTGATTATTGTGTGAAACAACTTGAACGATACCAAATACCAATGTTCAAGTGTCAATCAATGTATATCAACAACCAAAGGTTGGATTATCTAATTGATTGAACTACGCACAACCTGTGATATTTCAATTATATAGAAAATATAATGCGAAAAAGAAATAACACAGACACCAGATATTTTGTTAACGAGGAAACCGCAAATGCAGAAAAATCCCGGGACCTAGTCCAGATTGAACACCACACTGTATTAAGCCGCTACAGACACTAGCCTACTACAAGTTAACTTCAGATTGGAATGTAGTTGAGCCCTAACCAATATCACACCGATCAAGGTACAGTCACGTTCCTTACGCCTCTAGAACCACGCCGGATTCTGTGCACTTGATTCCCTTAGATGATCTCACCCACAACTAAGAGTTGCTACGACCCAAAGTCACAGACTTGATAATCAAATTTGTATCACACAAAAAAGTCTATTGAATAGATAAATTTGTATTCCACAGAAATATCTATGAGTTTTGTTCCGTCTTTTGATAAATCAAGGTGAACAGGAACCAATTGATATACCGGACATATATTCCCGAAGAACAGCCAAGTAATATCAATCACCTCACAATAATCTTAATCGATTAATGAAACAAGATATTGTGGAATCACAAACGATGAGACGAAGATGTTTGTGACTACTTTTTAATCTTGCCTATCGGAGAATAAATCTCGAGCAAATCTTATAGAAGATAGTACTCAATCACAATAGAAAATATCAATATCAGAACACGCAACTACATAGAAAATAGTTGGTTTTGGCTTCACAATCCCAATGAAGTCTTTAAGTCGTTAACTTACTGGTTTTAGAAAAACCTAGGCTAAAGGAGAATCGAATCTAGTTGCAACTAGTATCACACATGAGGTGTGGGGATTAGGTTTCCCAGTTGCTAGAATTCTCCCTTATATAGTCTCCAAATCAGGGTTTGCAATCAATGCTACCTTGGTAACAAAGCATTCAATATTCACCGTTAGATGAAAACCTGATTAGATTCAAGCTAATATCTTTCAATCGTTAGATCGAACTTAGCTTGTCATACACAAATGAAATGCACCTACATTTAGATAAGGGTAACCGTACCTAAACGTGTACACTTAGTTGGTTCAACAATAGTTAACCGAGGTTAGCCTTTCATACCAACCTTACTCATCTTTATCACAACTAGTTCAAATGACTCAAATGAAACTAGTTAGAGAGTTGTTCAACTGTTTATATTCTCATAGAAGTATACAAGACACAATTGAAACAAAATCGATTTTGATTCACTCGAATCATTTCATGAACATTATAGCCATGGTTTGCAAAAGAATGCATTCCTTAATATATAAATGTATTAGTTCATGAACAAACCGATTTTAGAACATAACCTACTCAAGTATGCAAACGGGTACGCATATCTAAGTAGCCGGACTTAGTTTGGGTTCACCAGTATGCGAACATGTACGCATACCTCCAAACTCAGTTGAATTCCGGAACTTGAACTTACGCCCTGGACTTCCATTAAACCAACCAGTATGCATACGTGTACGCATACTATGGTTCCCGGACTTGGACCTACACATATGACAGTACGCACACTGTGCTTATATCCAATCATGGTTATTTGTTCTAAACTCCCATTTTAATAATTGAAACATTCTTAGAAGACGAAAATAGATGTATCACACAACCATTAGCTTCAAAGCAATTTTCAAGTGATCAAATGATCAATACGAAACATTCTGAGTCTACACCAAATGATTGCATCACACAAATCATGTAAGATGTTACCAGGCGATTTTCACATGATCATCTTTTGACTTTCGTCAAGAATAAAAGATGAACTTGGTTAAAGCGAAAGCTTACCAACACATATTTCGAGAAATAGATAAGCGAGATAAACTCAGCTCGAAATATCAAATGTGTATAATGAAGTCTATATAGCAATACGACTTTTGTCTCAATAGGAGATAGAATAGAAATATATTTTCCAAGTGATAGATGAGTTCAAGTCTCCACATACCTTTTGTTGATTAACTTCCACTAGTTCCCTTGAGTAGTTCTTCATCTTCAAAGTCTAAAGCTCAACTACACATTCTATCCTAATCCGAGACTTAGCTATAAGTAGACTAGAAATCAAGACTTATAGTTTTGGCAACTAAACTTGACAAACAAGCTTGAGATAGCAACGCTTGCGAGTACGACCGAGCAGTGCTCTAACAAAAAGTTACTTCTATCAGTATGCCATATATGTACTGCTGGATAATACCATCTAAAACAACAAATAAGCATGATTTTGAGGGGAAAAAAAGAAACGAAAACAAAAAAATAATCAAATAAAAAGTTAAAATAAGATAAATACATAATGATCTAACCAAAAAATTGAATAATTACGAACAAGATTCATAAAAAAAACAACAAAAACAAAAACGAACAAAAAACTAATCGATAAGTATACTAAACATTATAGATCAAGTTACAAAAATGAAATAACTCTGAAAACATCATATGATCTGATCTTCATGATTCAGTTGTAAACATAAACAAATAAAATCAGCAGTAGCTGAAAGAGGAACGAGAAAGATTACTAAACATACCTGAAAAAATCAATCACAAAATAATCTTCAAAAAATCCTAGTTCGAAATCCAGAAGCAGAAAAAGGAGAGAATGTATAATTCATATTTGTGAGAATTGGTGGAAAAAAATTATGGCAACATTTAAGTAACTTGCTGTTGATGGTGGATTTTAGTTCAGGGCTAAAATTGTAAAACCAGTATATTTATGCGTTGTCACCCTGCAAAGGGAAAGGCCATTTAAAAGTGGCAGAGTACGGAAAACCTCTTCACTTTATTTATTCGAAGCAATTCAATAAAATACACAAGATTCACCCAGAATAGTGCGTGCAACAACAATCCCAAATATTCTGTGGATCTTATTAGCATTAACAATTAATGCATGATTTGCCTAGTACCTTCCGTGCTATGTTCTCAGCCGAACTCTCATTATTGGCATGACATGACGACTGAGTGTTCACTCTCAGCAGAGTAACACGAATCTCCGTGCCAATATTGAGACATGCACGAAGTACTCACACATGCTACATCATTCTCTGACAAAGAGAGTCTCGCATCGACGCGCTTTAGTTAGCCCGATCGAGCATACTTAATTTCCGTAAGGAAAATCTAGACTGTCCATATCAGTCTCAGAAACGATCGCGGCCACACAAGTTGGCCGCACAATTTAACAAGCCTAGCCAAACCTTGGCAAAAATAGGCGATTGTCATGATGACCACCGGTGGGCCCACTTATGCCTTAGCTGGTCGGGCATCACACGAACACCTCCTAGCATCATCAAACGCCAACCCTAAGTAGGATGGCCGTGCTGCTTTTTAAAGGTTCGATCGAACATAGACTGATCAAATCAGTCTTAAAATCATCACGACCGTCCAACTTCGCCAGCCTAGCTGGACGGATTAGATCATCCGATGGATGATTAGGGAAACGCTAATACAAACGTTGGTGGGCCCACTTTTCCCTCACTTGATCGGTTTTCTCACGACAAGCCATGGAGTAGTAAAAACGTTTGCTCAAACCATGGAGGGCGTAATGCTTCTAAGGGTCGCGGAATTCCACTAGTGTCTTAAATTGATCACAACCATCCAACTTAGACAGCCTATTTGGATGACTTAGATCAAACATGGGACCATCAGGAAGGTGCACACACGTTCACCACTATCCCAACGTGGGCCCCGCCCGATCGGCCTCCCCAAAGAGAAGCGCAGCTTGCCAAACCGTTTGGCCAAAGTCACATGCGCGTGACTGTTTAAAACCCTAATTAGGGTGTGCGGCGATGCATATCTGTCGCAGTTTGATCGTGTCCATCCATCTTCGCCAGCCTAAACGGAGGGTGTAGATATAGACTCAAGAGGTCCCAAGGATGTCGACATGATCACCGTGGGCCCACCTGTGCGTGTGACTGGTCGGCCAAGGTGGGCCATGGCCAGGTGCCTCAAAACACGTGCCCAAAGATGGCTTGCAGTGGCCCTCTAAAATCCTTTGCCGCAAAGGATTTGTGTCGCAAATCGATCACGATCACTCTCCTTTGCCATACAAATTGAGTGGCCTAGATTGCACCTCCGCGAGACAGAGTGGCATGGACTTGTACACCGACAAGCCGTCTACACGCGTGCTCGGTCGGTCTCACCAAAAATTTTGTCCATGCTTGATTTCGGTCAAGCTAAAGAGTGATGCTTGCGCACCTCTTTAAAACCCTAAAATCCATCAACGGTCGCAAACATGTGCCGCAGATCATCTCGTCCGTCCAACTTTGCCAGCTTGGTCGGACAGCCTAGGCTAAGAGTTAAACGGCCAATGAGGCACCTTGGTGATCACCGTCCGTCACTCCTCCACAGGGAGTGATCGGCCAAGGGATGGCCCGCCCATGTGGCCTCCAAACGATCACTCGAAGATGGTTGGACTTAATGTTATTTTAAGACGCTTAATCCGTGACTTACTCCGTTAAGCCTTAAAACAGCGATGCTTCATACATATTAATTGTATTCGATGCATTACATGCATAAAGTATACACGATATTTCATGAATATCGATTTCCTATAACTTAGTTATTTAACCTAATAGCATCACGTGCTATTTCCTGCGGGTCCCACGACTCGACCCACTCACTCGAGACATCAAACATGTCACAAACTGGGGGATACTCAGTGGGGTATTGGTCTGGCGGTTTACAGTGTGCAGCGTGCAACGCGCCATTACAAGAACATGTCAGGGAGAGTGGACGGTTAACAGTGATGAGGGAAGTGGGCAAAGGTGTGATCGTGTAACAATCAACACTCCTGCACGACCCCACTACTCCATCACTTCACCTCCTCCACTTCCTATGAGATGAGGGTTGCGCTTAATGACTTGTATAAATAGGTCTTTCACCTATTTCCAAAACAAGACAGACGAACACAGAAAAAAAAACAAGTGTTGTCATCAGTATCCAGAAATCACCATTCTGATACAAGTCATAAACATCCAACACCTTCACAATCTCAACACCTTCTTCGCTTCCCTCCCTAAGATCAACCCCATCTCCTTCACTTTGTGACCGAAGCAAGTCTGGAACGGCCATTTCTTGGTTTAGGCCAGAATTGTACAGATTGATCTCTCGAATCAAAAGCACTCACGTGCAGTGCATTTGTTTGGGATTTAGATTCACTTCTCATCCACACACCCAAAATTACCAAAACCAGTAGAAATAGTTTTCACCCATAAAAACTTGCATAAATATCTATTAGTATAGAAGGATAGTTTAGGTATTTTCAAAATGAACATAATATGTCCCGCACGTGTACAGGACCCGAGGATAAAAAATTGGTTCCAATTTTTTTTTTCTTTTTTATCATGAACCTCCGGTTGATGGACTCTTAATAGACGAACCTGCCATTAACTAGGCCCATAATAATAACATTTATTGGTAATTCCTTCTTCAAAGAATTGGAGGACCTCTACACGCATTTATGGATTCCCTCACTGCCCAATTAGAAATCTAATCAAGGTTGCAGAAAAGCTGGTTATGTGCACAAAGAAGGGCTATCAATGGGTCAAAAACGGGTCCTCCCCCTTATCTCAAATAATTGTGTATGGACCCCTTATTTATTTTGTTAATTTTAATTAAATTTAATTATTATCTAATTAAATTAAGAAGATGAATTTTATATATTTGTAAATGCTTTATTATTTGAGTCTAGGTTTCATGGCAAATTACGGTTGGGTTGGGCTTCAAATTTTGTGGACCCACAACCAGACCAAAAAAAAAATAAGAGAAAATTTCAGTTTGGTCCTATTTTAGGTGGTCCCAAGTTAGTTTGGTCCACCATAAAAGGGGAGTTTAATTTGGTCCTTATTTATCTAAAAATCTATAATATAAAGCAAAATGAGGTTGGGTACCTGATAAGACTAAAGTACCCTTCCTTATTTTTTTCCCTAACTGAAACTGGCGTAATTTATGCCAAATCCAGGGACAAATCCGACTTTGGAGCTTAACTAAAAGCGAGAGGAAAATATGTATCGTGTTTCACTTTTGTTCTTCGTCGTTCAACCACTATAACCAGCAATACCACTACCGCCATCTGAAAACCAGCATCACCACCACTGTAACCATCGACGCAACCATCAATAATATCACCACCACCACTTCTTCTCCTCTTCCTCCTCCTCCTCCTCTATTTTATCTCTTCTCGGTTTGGTTGATTGAATACTAAATCATTTTTACCCTGTAACCCTAAATTCGAAATTGGGTGAACTGATTGAACCACCACCACCATTACCAACTTCGTCCTCTGCTTCTACATCGAAATTGAGTGGATTGATTGAACCACATTCACCAACTTCGTTAACGGTAAGGGTTTCATCAACTCTAAATCTCTGCTTTCAATTCACAAACCCGAAAAATTAAAGTTAAATTCTGGATATGAGTTGAAAAGTTAATTATGGGTATGGGTTGATTAAACCCTTAATTTGATTCGATTCTATTAAAGAGCAGTGGCGAATTTTGAATTTGGATACTAAGTTTTGGAATTTCAGACACTTGCATATTGATTTTTAAGCTTTAGAGACCCAAAAAATGTACATAGACAATATTTTGCTTATAGAAGTCTACTTGCTATATTCTGAAAGAAAAAGGCTCTAATATTCAATTCAAAGTCATATTTACTGTGTATTTTCTATGCTATACCTTCGCGGGCTCATTGTAATATTTTGTCTAATGTCTATGGCTGCCATTACTTTTCCCTGGATGGTTTGAACACACACTTCCATGAATTACATTTGTGAGGATATCTGTTGGTGCAAACTTGCTCAAGGGCCCTGCCTTTTTTTTTTTTTTTTGGGGGTTTGCACTTTCATTTTTTTTCATCTGATGTAGGATTTCACACAATAATGTTGTAGAATTCTAAGCACATGAGTGTTTATGGCACGTATTTGGCAGGTTGCGTAAGTTAGTTTTTATATTAAGTCTCAACTGTGTATGCTTGCGTTGTTCTTTGAGATAGTTGTTTTACCAAATCAATTTATAGCGTGATCAGTGCATAAAAATGCAGAGCCTCAACTTTGACTAAGCGGATGTTTTTGCTTTTCTTACTCAGGTTTTTCCTTTATAAAAAATGCAGGGGTAGGGGTAAGGATACATTTGTGTTAAGAGTATCATTAGTGTTTTTGTTAAGTTAAATAATTGAAAAATAGTGATGGTTGAAATGATTTGTTCTCTTTATCATTCCTTTATCCAGTTTGATTGACAATGTTCCACTACACTATTCATATCAGATGTAAAACCAGGTTTAGCTATCAGGATTCATAATTTAAAGCATCAAATTAAAGTTGACCCATTTTGATTTTTCAATTGCATGGGGTGGTGAATGAAATTGAACTGTTGTCTGGGTAAGATGTAGTTTATGGCGCTTCTTATCCTGCCATCTGCGGGGTATGTATTTTCTTTTCTTTATGTTTCAATTGTATTTAGCACATTGGGTTCCTAAAAGAAAATGTTTTATCTTTTGTTTTCGTTTACCTCAAGTGTGTTAACTAGAATAGTTATTGCATTTTAATTCGTGTATTGGCCAATGATTATAAGAATTGGGGTATATGTATTGCAGGGTTCATTACCAGATGATTGGCATAAAAATGGTAGCAACCATATTTGAAAGCTTGAAGAAGCATGAAATGAAAGATCTCATTTCAGTTAGTATGGAAGGGTAAAGATACCCACGGACTCAAAATGATCAAAGAGAAGATTTGCACATGCTTTATTAAAGATACTGCATTCCAATCTCCATATATGATGGATAAGTTGGATAATTATGATATTTGGCGTAGGTGTGTATGTATAAGCTCTCTGTGAACCCAATCGAATGTGATTTACCTACCTGTCAATATTTAAAATCTTTTGATTGACAGATAAATAATCAAGTTTTCGAAAATTGAAGTTTATTGTAATACATTTTGCAGGGGTCTTAAAAGGAAACGGCTGCACATCGCGGCGAGCGTCCTTGATAAGATTGTTCAACAATCTCTTCGCAAGTACAACTATCGACTGTGTGTTCTGCCGAAGTACAAAGAAAGCTACTGTTGGTGATAACATTGTGGTGATTCTTAACATTTTCAAACTGAGCACAATTGTATAGATAATGTAGCATTCTTTATTAGTTTGCTGTTCATTTTTGTTGCGAGTCTTCCGACTAACAACTTGCTTTGGCAGAGAGATAAGAGTCTAGAATTTGGAAGATATCACCAGTGGTATTTATGTTTTGCATCTACAGGTTACCATTGAAGAATTTCTCTTTTACATTCATAATAAAATTTACATTTACACCATGTCTTTGCTAGAGAAGACATTTTAGTAACATGTTAATGAAAGTAAGAAGTTTGGTGACTGAAAATAACTCGACCCGATATACCGACGAAGGCATTAGCCATAGCACTAGCACCCCTCCGTCCCCGTGCCATCATGGCACGGGCAATCCACTAGTATTAAAATATTTAAAGTACCCTTTTCCCTCTTATTTTCTCTCTTCTTCATGTGATATACAATCTTGTTTTTTTAATTTCCTCTTTCTTTTTCTCTATACTAATTTCTCTCTCTTCTTAATATAACAAAATAACAATTAAAACTAAATATCTCTCAAAATATAAGTCGAAAATTAACAAATTTTATATAATCGGAAAGGTCTCGACGAGATGTACGCAACGTGTACCCGTTGTGCTATATTTTGAAACTTTATTTTTTATTCGGTATAATGGTAGTTCATATCCAAGAATGAACATCATTTTAGAGCATATTTTTTTTTTTTTTTTGATGCCAATTATTTTAGAGCATGATAGTTCATTCTAATTCTAACAGTTCATTTTATAGAATGAACTCGTAATAGTAGTTCATTATTGTAGTTCATAGAATGAACTCGTGATAGGTATTCATACTGTAGAATGAACTCATAATGGTAGTTCATATTGTAGGAATGGTAATTCATTTTGTAAAATGAACTATTAACGATACTTAATTATGGAGGTTCATATTGTAAAATAAACTTGTAATAGGTGTTCATCATGGTAGGTCACATCGTAGAATGATCTCGTGATAGATGTTCATATTGTAGAATGAACTTCTAATAGTATTTCATAAGGTAGAATGAACTCGTAACAGTAGTTCATTATATTGATTCATTTTGTAGAATGAACTCGTATGTTAGTTCATCGAAGGAGTTCATTTTGTAGAATGAACTCATATGATAGTTCATTCAAGCAGTTCACTTTGTAGATGAACTAGCTAGTACGGTAGTTCATTCAAGCAGTTCATTTTATAAAATGAACTCGTATGGTAGGTTATTTTATAGTTGATTTTTAGCTAGAGAATAAGGTAAAAAAATAAAAGCTTCGAGATATTACAACAATCGTACTCGCTGGAAAGGTGTCTTCGTTTGCTTTCCGAATATATAGAATTTATTATTTTTGACTTTTAGTTCAAAAAATATTTAAGTTTTAAGTTTTTTTCATTTATATTTATGAAGAGTGAGAAAAAAAAAGAAGAAAAAAGAGTATTTCTGCCACTTTTTAAAAAATAATGGCGTCATTAATGACATCATCCATGTGGACAACATTTATCCTATGACCAAACAATAAATTTTGGACAAACAGTAATGTATATTTAAAAAAAGGACCAACTAGACATTTGACCTAGTCAACGGGACTAACCTCACTCATTTATATTAATACAGTAAAACCCCTGTACAAGAATATTTTGGGGACCATAAAAATATATTCTTATATGGAGGTCTACCTCGAATAGCCAAAATAAAAAAATTTATACATGTACTTGAAAATATATATATATATATATTGTTATAAACGACAGTTTATTACGTAGATGCCCACTTTAGTGGGACCCTATTATTTGGGCACCAAGTATGTAAACTATATAAATAAAGTCCTAAACATTTGTATTCTACCCACACATTAATAAGAAATCTCTCTCTTTTCTTCCCTCTACTTTGTGTCTTCTTCTCTCTTTCTCTATTTCATAAGACGTTATCAGCCCGCCACTGAGCTATGCGGTTATTTTCAAAGAATGAAATAAAAAGAAATCGGTAATAAAATATTTTATTTTTTATTTTATTTGATGTAATTATTTATGATTTCATCTTTTGGAACCGTGTACTAATTGACCTCTTCTCTTTCTGTTTCATCGTTGCATGTGCTCACCTTGGATTGATATAAGACAAATGCTATCCCACACGACTTTGCGGGGTAGCTTTCCGCAAAGCGGCTTCTAAGACGTTGGATGAGCAAATAAGTGGTTAGATTTGCATTCAGTTTAGGACCCACCACTTCAACTTCGGGGCCCACCATTTTTCCTAAAGGGTTCAAGGCTTCTGGATCTGGGTTTTAGTTGTGGGACATAGTGATCTAACGACTTAGAAGCCGCTTTTGCAAGAAGGCATCCCGCAAGGTCGTGCGGGATAGCACTGCTCTTGATATAAATGATGGTGATATTTTCCAGTAGCAAAGAATTCACTTTCCAGATACTTACGGGGTTAAATGGTTAAACAAGTGGAGGAGACACCTATACTTGGGCTGATTGGATGGCGCTGTATCCAATTTTTTTTTTTTTTTTTCTTTTGATGCAAAGAACCTTTTCAATAATGGAAATTCAAGGTTACAATGGGTTTAAAATCAAAATTAAGAAAATACAAATAGACACGCCATACAAGTATACCAACAAATCCGACAAGAGAAAGAGAAGGATTGCCGGTGTAGAACCAATACAAGCATGAATAAGAACCGATCAAGTCGGAGGAATAATGGTTTTTCTCGGAAGTATATTCCAACCATTTTGTTTGTTTTTCTTCTTCATAAAGATGTGCTCCAAAAGTTGGAGTGATTTTCTCAAATTTCTTAAAACTTGTGATGGAGATTTCGTCGTCAAAAGCATCAATCATGAAATTTCCGTAGCCGGATAAATAGATGATGAAGATTCCGGTGAAGATTCCATCGCCGGAGCTAACAATGATGAAGTTTTCGTCGTTGAAAATCATCTCAAGTGATCTTAAAACCCATAGAACACAAGAACGACCATTAAAACCGAGATAAACCTCTCTAATAGAGGAGATAAAAACACCATAAGGGTGTACAAAACTTACCAAAAGGTAAGAGAAAACCATAATAAAACTAGTTAAGAACAAAGATCTAACCTAAAGCAAGAAAAATGAAAGAAGATCCTGCTCAGATCCGGCCCCAAAAGGACCAGATCTGAGCCGGAAATATTATCGGTGAGAAGCTCTTTTTTCTCTGAAAAGGGGGAAAGAGGAGAGAGGAAGAAGTGGAACAGAGAACTCCAATTTTTTTACAGTATTGGTACTTCAGTTTTGTATCTATTTTTTTTAACAGTCGTTAAGGTGTGGTTTTATATTTATTTATTTTAGTTTATATGCTCGGTTAAGTTATCTATTTATGGGTGATCAATTGTTCAAGTTTGATTTCCTTTCTTCTCTAGTTCTTTTTATAGAGAGAAAATAAATCCATTGAGAAATGGTTTACATTTTCTATTCCCCTAATGAAACTGTAATCACCAAAAATTGGTGTTTTCTTTCTTTTCTATTTTTTTTTTCAATAAAGAAAAGAAAAAAAAAATCCATCCAAAGATGGTTTATAGTTTCTATTCGCCTAACGAAACTGTTTTCTTTCTTCTCTAATTTTTTTTCTTAGAAAGAAAAACAAATCCATCAAAAAATGGTTTACAGTTTCTATTCCTTAATGAAACTGGAATCACCAAAATCTGGTGTTATCGCAATTTAATTATCTTTACGGTAATTAATCACGTGCATGGTTGAAAAACCTACGGCTAATCAAGTTTGGTATCTTCGTCCATCGGATGAAGTTCATGTGATTCTTTTATCTGGTTTCTATTCCTTTACAAGAAACCATCTATTTACCACAAAGTGGATTATCCCTATGCGATGACTAACAAGAAAACAATTTTTTCTTCCTTTCTTCGTCATTACTATTTTCATGAATCGTACAAACGAACTGGTGTTGGTTTTCTCTATCGCGTATATGAGATGCCAATATAGTTTTGTTCTTTCTTACCGGAAACCATGGATTTTTCTAAATTCAATAACGAAAATGATTTCTTTATCTTTCTTAAGAAGAAAAATATAAGCCAACTAGATTTGGTTTTTCCCTATCGATCCTAAAGGGATAAAATATCGTTATGTATTTTCAATTGCAAAAGCCGACGAAACACGGAATTTTTGCATTCTCGAGGGATATTGAGTAATTTTTATCTTTCCTCGCCGTAATAATCTCCAATTTTCAGACCACTCCACTTGTAGCCGGAATACAATTTGACACAAAAGATCAAAGGGTGCGCACCCTGCTTACCAACCTATTATTAGTCCTTTTAGTGATTACGTTGATCTTGAATTTAAATTCTTTTAAAAAACAAGTGTCCAGTCCAATATCTCATTCTGAATCATTATCTTGTTGGCCTTCTAGGTCACAATTTTTATTTTTTAGAGTTTTATTTGCATATTTAATATGTTTTTGGTTGAACCAATAAAATCTATGGTTGATGTTAAATTTGTATGTCAAGTAGACTACAATTTTATTTTTTTAGGATCATTTTTTATGGATCTGGAAGTCATTATCTACAGTCCAACTGGTACTGTTGAAATTCAGAAATTATTAGAGTATATGTCCTCGATTTAATCGGATAATACTCTACGAAACTTGTTTTCGTATATGAGATGAAAATATTTCCGCCATAATCAGGGGGAGACTATACACTACCAGAAGTTGGTATTCATTAACTTAAAAGTTATATCAATTTCTCCCCCATCATGATAAATTCGATAAAGGCTATCATTATATGATTGGCGTGAAATGTCTCATTTAGCTTTTCCATAAGCTTATTCCGTTTGGAGGAAAATTCAATCACATCTAGCAAGCATACAACGATTTAATACAAGCTAGAGATAGTGCTCAAATAGAGTCTATCATAATACGATGCACATTCTCAAAATTAATATCTCCTCATTTGAAGAGGATAAGATTATAACGTCGTGGGTGCTGGTACCAATAAATTTTGAATTTATGAAAGTATGCATACACTTGAGAATTATGTGGGATCATCGTAAACTAATGATTGTTGAATATTCATTTATAGTAGTGTTAATACCCAAAAATCGCTCCTAGGCAAAACAATGTACTGTTGTATACTTTCTTTAGGTTCGAAAATCAAAATCATACAAAACGAGCCTAAACCAAGATATTGGCCGTTCACGTTTTGTTTCGGTTAAAAAGAGGAAATGGGTTGATCTTAGGGGAGGGAAAGCAAAGAAGTTTCAGGAAATCAGTGGTGATTGAATTTGGGTGTGAGGTTGTTAACTATGGAAGAAGAAGGGCTTAAGAATGATAAGCTTGTTCAGTCTTCTGAATAGACAAGGTAGTCTATTTATAGTTGTAGGGAACACTCACTATTTCCTCATAAGTAGTGGAGGTTGTGGAGAGATGGAGAGATGGAGATAGTGGGATAATGGTATGGTTACGCCCATTATGTTTGGGAAGTTTCTGGAAACCGTAAACCATCATTCCATTACTTAGCCACTTCCTTTAACCGATCTCAACCGTTTCCACCACTTGTAACTTCCTTATCATGGGGTGTTTCCACGCCGCACGTTGTTGTAAACCACCAGACCAATACCCATAAATAATTCCCCCATGTAACGTGTTTTGATTTCTCGTAGGAATCATGGATTTGTTTCTAGTCTTGTCTAGATTGTTAGCCTAAGCTAGCCAGACTTTTTGTCAACATAGCTTGAAGAGACAACTCGATCCAAGGGTATGCCAGCACCAAGCTAATAACTAGCTAAGTCGTGGCGCGAGCGCAACCTAATTGATTAGCTAGCCGAGTCGGCATGGACATGGGTACTGGGCTTAGAGAAATATATCCGTGGTCGTATGGCCAGGCTATGCCGGCTAGCAAGGAGGCTGTGGCTGATTAGAAGCCAGGCTAGGCCGGCTGGTAGAAAACCGTGGCCATGATTAGCCAGGTCGGTAGACAGGGAGGACATAACCACTAGATATACCAAGCCGGGAGATAGCGAGATCGTGGCCTGACTATCTAGTTGTCTAGATAGGAAGCTAGGCTAGGCCAAACTAAGAGGCAAGGAGGTCGTAGCTATACGGATAGTCTAGGCGAGTCATGACTAGGCCGGGGCTGAAGACAATGAGGTTTTGGCCTGAATAGCTAGGAAGCTAGGCTAGGCCAGACTAGGAGGCCGTGGCCATGGTTATCCAGGCAGGGAGATAAGGTGGACGTAGCCATGGATAGGCTAGGCCTGAAGACAAGAAGGTCGTGGCCTGACTAGCTAGTTGGCTAGCTAGGACTCTAGGCTACGCCAGACTAGGAGGCCGTGGCCATGGTTAGCCAGGTTAATAGATAAGATAGCCATGGACAATGGCCAAGCCAAGGGACCAAGAGGCCGTGGCCAAGACAAGGTGGCTATGGCCAATTGGGCTAGACTAGGAGGCCGTGACTAGTTATGGAACTAGTGGCTCCGATCTTAGCTAGGGATAAGAATGACGTGGCCAAAGACATGTCCAGGCTAAGAGATAAGGAAGTTGTGGCCTTGATAGCTAGTTGGCTAGCTAGGGAGTTAATGGCCACGACCTGGTTATGGAGCACGACCATGTTGGCGCTAGCACTTCATTTGTAGCATATATAACATACTCGAGGAATTCTGCCGTGAAAGTTTTGCGACTCGAGGTAATATTCTAAATATTATGCTTCTAGTAATTCAGAATAGCGTAATATCTTATTCTGAATATTTATAATTGAAGCATCAGTGTAGACTGCTCATATGTGCATAAAATAATGAGAGTTCAGGTGGGTGAAGCTCTAAAATCTTTCAGGCATATTGAAGGCCAGTATGGCCCTTAGCAGGATACGCATTCTCAATTCTCTTGCGGAATATGATGTAGAAGTAAAAATCTACAATTCTGATGTCGGGTTAGGAATTTATAAATATTTATTAACATACATAGAATGCCGAGAGTTCAGCCGGGTGAAGGCCTAGTATATATATGATTATAGATACGTCTCTATGTAAGTTCATAGGCTATTTTTCACAAGTTTTGCCCTTGTCAAAAACCACCATCTACATTAAGTCCCCCCCTTAGCGCGGAACAATAATGTTTCGTGGTATGCACTAGATGGTGACAATGACGCTAAAGGATTTTCGAAATTTAAGACTCAGTTAAAGAGTACTTACTTAGCTTTATCTCCCCCGGCAATGTCCTTGGCTCGGGATTTAGGATTAGACTCTTTTGTGAGCAAGTAATAGACTCCGGTGCTCAGTATTTGATTATATAGTGACAGGCACTAGCAATAACATCACCGAGGCAGCAATGTGATGAATATGGAGCCCGAAATCATAGCCCATTGTAGCAAGACTGGAAATAACGATAGCCATCATGAGGAGATGATGACATACTGGAGCTCTGGATGAGGCTGGACTCCAACATTTTCTTTTGAGGTAGATTTGAGTACGTTAACTCCTCTTGAAGTATAGAAGATCCATCGACTTTGTTTCCTATCAACTGATCGCGGTCGTAAGCGTCAAAAATAAATTACACTTTCTTACTACTCAAAATATAAATATAGCAAGGGCAAGAAAGGATCGATCCCACAGAGAGGTCTAGGTTGTCAAATTGTTATGGTTTCCTATATAAGTAACACGGAAGAATTTCTGATTATGTAAATAAAAATAAACAAAAAGCAAATAAAGTACGCAAATCAAGGATGTGAAAATATTGGATAAAGGTTTCATCTTCAATTGTAAACAAGTTTATGAATATATGAATAGAATTCTTATTTAATCTCGCTATCATCAAAAGCCATAGAATACCTTATTGCAAGAATACTCCGTAATTTCCAAAGTTATCAACACACACATTAGGGCTGCGTATGTGAAATCTACCTAAAGAATAACCTAACGCCTTGCGCTAATCAAGTTCAATTCCTAGGAGCATTAAGTTTCGGAAATAGGCTAATCAATGCAATTGAAATACATTGCGCAAAACAATTCGAACAAAGGTCAATTTCTACATATGACTACGAGGATGTATCACTACAACCTAGAATCATATCATGCTACTCGTATTCAAGGTTATCGCTTGATGAAAAACCCTAAAATAGCTATAGATATGGATGTGAGTTCAATCAATTCTAGACTTAACTAAACAAACATTCAATCATATTGCAATACTTCAATCATGCAATTATTATAACCCGTAGAAATCAAACGATAATATTGAGAGAAAACTAATTCATAAAAATCATAACTTGGTTGCAAAATCCAACTACATCTTCAACCAATAATAAAAACTTAGTTACTTGTGTTTTTGGAAATCATCATAGAAAGTTTAGAAGAACCTATCATGTGAAACCCTAGAACAAAAGTAGAAGTCTCCCTAATGGAGATATATCTAGGTTTTGAGAAAAAGTTCTATTTATATGCCTCTCCCAAAAGGATACCCAAAAGTAGGTCAAGTCTTCTCCAAACCCATCTCAAATTCGTCCACCAAGCCCATGTGTGAAAATAAGTCTCTGGAATTTTGGGTCTAAAACTGGTCGCCGGATTTGTCGACGTCATCACCGGAATCCGGCCAATGGCCGCTTAAAAAACTTTCTCCGATCACTTGAAGTACTGGAAGACGTCACCGTGCAAGTGCACTCCCGGAAGCTCAACTCCATTTCTCTGCAATTCAAACATTCACAAAATACCACCTAAACCAATTTCTTGTTCTTGCGAAAACGCGCCTAAAAGCGTGACTCGTAGCCCATATGTCCGGCGGCCAACTCTTGTATCCGACTCATACCCCCTTTACGATTCACTGAATCATTGTGATTCCCACTTACGGTTCCAAAATCCGGCTACTGGAACTAGGCTCACCGGTGCACCAATTTTGCTGCGTTTTGCACGGTCTCTGCGGCTTCGGCTCCATTTGCTTTCACTAACTCAGTTCAAGCTTTCCAATTCTTCTTCATAGCAACAATACCAGATTCCTTATGCTCCATTCTTAACCACCAGGCAGCAGCCTGCAACATCTCAAACTCGCAACCTCACCAAAGACTTTGCCTATCCAGACCAACCAACAGCTGCAACTCAACAAATTGCATCTCAAAAACATCTTCCTCCCTGAACTGCACATCATACTAGCACCAGTCTCTCTATCTGCTTGCTTCATTCCATTCCCTGAGTACAAACCAACTCAAACTCATGCCATTGATTTAGCCAATCAACCCAAGAAGCTCACACAGCGCTTGCTCCTGAGTCCCTGTCACCTATGCGATACTTCATTCACAGAACCCACTGTCTCAAGCCTGCACCTGCAATTTCAATTCTCAACTCAATCACTACTCAGCTTCACCACCAACTCATTTCAATTCCATCTGAATTCACAAAGCCTCATCTCGAGCACCACAGTTCAACAGGCAGCCACGACCACCTCACCGACCCATTCAAACTCATTATCCCAGCAGCACTCGAGTGATCGATCAGCCACCACTCTCTCGAGCTCCAAAACTGCATTCGAACCCGAGTTCTTAATCTCCACCATTGCTATCTGAAGCCGCTTCAAACTCATCGCCTCCTTTCTTCCATATTTTCTGTAGCTCCATGTGAAACAGTCACTCGTCCTGCTTCCTTGCATTGCAGCATCACTATCCATATTGCTCCCCTGCTCGCAAACTCGTGCCTGGTGCTTCTCTTGTAACTCACTCGCAATGCCACCATCAAACTGCTCAGCTGCAACACTTCTCTTTGCTCTGCCTAGCCTTCACTGCACTGCCACTTAGATTGCACCCAGCTACCCGAAAGAATGGCTCCCCTTCACCGCCTCATGTGCATCGTCTATCTTTTCACCGCCAAGCTCGAGTTCATCTCCTACACTCAATACTCGAGTCTCAACTGACTTTGCTATCGAACCCATCAATACTGGCATCACTGACTTGCTCACTGCCAGCATTATCAATCTTCCTTTCTAACTCAGTTGGCTTCTCAGCCGTAACTCAGCATCAACTTCCCTGTCTCGATCACCAGCAACACCATCAGTATCCAGAGCTCCAATTGCAGCGCCATTCTGTAGCTCAAACCACCTGACATTCCATCAATCTGTACCCATTTGCAAATCTCAGGCCAATAGACTCTTAACAGCTCATATTTCACTTCATTGCCTCATACAAGCCACCTAAATCAGCTGCTCCTGTAACTTCATAAGCCTAGCATCGAGTCCTAGCTGCTGTCAGTAATCCCATTGTACCCTGGTTTGTTGCTACACAGTACCAAGGCACTCCCTTCCTAGACTGCAGCCATGAAGCTTCACCATCAAACCCTGAACTGCCTCCAATGCTTGATCACTGCGAAACCACCAAAACAGCCACCAGCATTTTAGTTGCGCCAGAACCACGGCTAACTCTGCCATATCATTCATGCCACCTGCATTTCAGTTGCGCCAGAACCCTTGTACCAGCTTCAACCTCTTCGCATATCTCTTGCAAAGCACATGCCATTCAACATCACTGTCAAGCTCATGTCTTCATCCTCCTGGTTGCGTCACTCCCATCAGCAGCTCAATAGTAGCTCCATCTGCAGTTCAGCTGCCTTCTCAACCAGCCAGCATCATTCCCTTGAGCAACACCTGCAACATCAGTTCACAGCTTCTGTGTTGCAACTGCAATAACCTCCAGCTCTAGTTCAACTGCAATTCTTGCACTTGTTCATAGCCACTAGTTCCATGATAATCACCAGAAACACATGCCTGCAAGACCAACTCCATTCTACGTTTCAGCTCATAGCACCTTCCTCCAACCATGACTAACATCTTCATCAGCTCAGGCCACCAGCTCAATGAGCTTTTATCCCTTCTTGTTCACCACCAACCACCAGCTGCACCTGCATCTCTGCTCAATATATCATCTGCCAACTGCCAATTCAGCTATGAATTCCACCACCAGCTGCCATTCAACTCCACTGGTAAGTCTGGCATTTTCTCAAACACTTTGCCTGCGACTTCTGGTGGTGAAGAAAATATGGATATGCTGTTGCTTTTAATCCTCATTCTATCTCCTTCCCTGTAAAACATACAGAACCCATTCATTATAATCATCAAAAGACTCGTTCTTGACTGTAATAGCTTGAGTTTCTTCTCTGTATTTCTCCCGAGAGCTCGATTTCGCCATTGTCGTGTTCTCGTGCTTCATCAATTCTTTGTAGAACCCTAATCCGATCGTTCTTCCCTCACCGATTTGCCGGTGAATGACACAGACCCAAGCCTTGTCTTGACCAAAACCCCAGCAAATCTGAGCCAATGCCCCTAACTCATCGCCGGCGTGAATCCTTGTTGCACAGGTCTTGGTCTGTGTTGTAAGAGGGGAAACATAACTGTATTTGTTTTTGAATTTGAGCTCGACCTAGATGAGGTCTAATACCCTGAAAATGATATCATCATCCGCTACTAGGATATGGGCCACCTAGAAGTTGCCCCTTATCTTTCATTGCGCTCCCAATATCATCCGCCCATGAAATGACGACTTTGTCCTTCTTGCTTACTTTGGACAATTTCTTCTTATTTTGCTCCAATGACTCCAAAACACCTATAAACTCAAAAACACGCATAAGATACATAATTCACAAGAAAATTAGCAAAGAAAGCGTAACTACTAGATAGTAAATTAGGTGTTTTAGACACCTATCATCAACCATGAGTACTTAGATAATGGCCCCTTTGAGTAGGTGAGAACCTTGTAGGTGGATGATGTCTACCTATTGCCGAGTTTATCAAATCCAGTATAGATTTCCTTATTTGCACATCATTCGCTCCAGGAGGCCTCGAGTCTTCATACAATGTCGGTTTTCGACGCTTGACCCCAACCTTCGAAGCTAATGGATAAGGATATCATATGCAAAAGGAATCACCTAATTTGGAGTTTTTATGGCCGGTCTTCCATACATGGACATTTGCAGTTTGTAATTCCGTGCAATTCTTGAAACTCCATGAACTTTAGTAAAAGACCCATATCTCTTAGCCGGTGTATCCGTTTGATACGCCCTTTTAGTATGTCATAGCAGAGACATAGAAAAAAATTTCTTATGAAGGTTGCATTATCCCGTTCCTCATCGATGGTTGTCGATTTTCTGAACTTCCGAGAGAATCTTGTAAGCTATATAGCCGAAACTAGTATTGTGACTGCAAGTACTTGTTTGTCTCAGGCTTGCTTGTAGATTGATGGTGTCACCTTGAGAATTATTGATGCAACATCTTTTCCATAATTGACCAGTGTGATCGACATTGCCAGTGACAGAGGCGGAGTCCCCATGTAATGGGTGTGATCGGAAACAGGCCGGTTGATGTCTTTTTATGTTGCTGTCATTTCCGCTGCGTTGGGCTAGAGTAGGAGATGGAATTGAAGTTGAAGCCCTTATTGGTGTCTAGACTGCTGAGTCGCAATTAAAATGTTCTTTAAACTCCAGAGCTAATGAAATTGTGTTTATTCTTAATCTTTAGCTCATAGGCTTATTCTTGCCCTTCTGATTGCGATGACGATATGCTTGGAATGTTTGTATGGAAAAAATCTTCTGGAGGAATTGGGTAAAGTAGATGAGCTGAGAGGCCTTCCGTTGCCGATGTGCTGCTATCACGTCTTCAAGGACTTCGTTCCAAGCGACATCCTTTGAACTATCTTCTGAATCTTGGATTGTTGTATGGAATGGGATGCGATGAGCAGTCCCCCGTTATACTTCTGTTTGGTTACTAGAGTTGTATTTCTGAGTCGACTTTGGAATACAATGCGGTCTTGTAAGGAATTGTAGATGTGTACTAGATCCGATGGCGTGGTCGGATACGTGAAGATATCTCTGCGGCGTACTTTTGGAGGGCAAGGAATCCTCATCAAATTTGCGGCTATCTTGTTGTCTATCTTCTATGAGCTGGAGATATTTTTGACAGTAAGGGGATCTTATGCAAACCTTCAATCCCCCAATTATGATTCACGCGATTCTTCGTATGTGGTTATGCTTCAGTCAATGCGAGCTTTCTTGTTTGTTGAAGAGTCTCGGAACATTCACAGGAACGGTAGTTCTATTTTACTGTTGATCATCAGGCGGGTCCCTTGATAGTAACTTCTGCAGCTGAGGTGCGTTGGATTTGGCTTTGCTCAAGGATGATACGACCATAAGTATCTCTGGATCTTCCTTCGGGATCTTTGATCAGGCACATGTACGGCTTCATGTCGAGAAATTCCTGCGGCTCGTAAAGCTTTGACAGTGATGATGTTGACATCTGATCCAGCATCAATAAACGTCTTCTCAAATTCAACTTGCCTGATATGGGCGGTTGTGAGGAATCCCCGGTTGGACTTCATATCATTCTTGTTGATCCCGGTCTCATAGACAGGATTGTATGAATATGGCTGAGGACCGTGAAGGCATCCCGTGCTGGCAGTCCTCAGGTGTAATTATCATGAGCCTATTTTCTCGTGGAAGATGTGCTTCTATTACATTCGCTGGTAAGGTGGTGACTGCGTGTAAACTTCTAAAACTGAAGGAGCCTTCAGTCCCCAGGTGTAGCTTACTTTGATTGTATCACCTTGAATCCATGCCTCTGGGAATTGATACGAGCTTATTGTACTCTTCCGCATGCAATGCTGGGATGCTTGGAACATCATACGGACGAAGTATTGTGGATAACGAAGAGGTACAATTGAGAGGGTCATGTCGCTAGCGTGGCTCCCAAATATCTTCAAGGAAAATGCTTCAACAACGGTTCTAGAGTTATCTCATGAATCTCTGATTGCTGTTGGGGATGGGCTGTGGTGAGCAGTCCCCAATCGCACTTCTCTTTAATTGCTGAAGTTGTGTTCTCTAGGTAGGCTTGGGATGCGTATCTGCCTTGTAAAGTATTGCAGGCACCTTCCAGACAGATATGATGATATCCTTACGCTATATCTTTGAAGAGTGGATAACCTTGTCGCGGTTATGACTTTTTGGTTACCGTGTCTTCTGAGCTTTGACAGTGAAAGGATTCCGTGTAGAGCCTCAGTCCCCAAGTTTGGTTTACATGGTTCTATCTTGTATGGTCGGTGGACGTTGACCATGATAAATATTTCACTATCTTGCATCTGTACTTCTGGTGTCTCTATTACTTCTTCCATGAGAAACTAGAAAATGGAAAAGTACGAATTACATTTGTCTGCAGTTGTTGCTTTTATGGTGAAGATCTGGCTGGTATCAACAAACGAGTAGCAATGGTTCTTAGTAGCATCTGTGATCAGAAGAGACTGCATTGTCGTGGGAACAAAGCAGGTTGGCTGGATCTGCATGGGCGTTCATGGAAGCAAAGGGGTCGACTAGACGTGTAAGCCAGTAAAAATGTCCACGACCACGAGCTTTGGCGGGATGATACAAGAAGTGGCCACAACTACGAACCTTGGCCGGCTAATCCTTGACAGGGAGGAGTTGGTGCTATGGGCACGAACCTTGGCAGGGAGAGGCGTGGCGGCTACTGACACGGACCATGGCAGGAAGGAGTGGCAGCTACGGGCACGAACCTTGACAGGAAGGAGTGGCAAATACGGGCATGAACCTTGGCAGGGATAGGCGTGTTGACTACGAGCACGAGCCTTGGCAGGGAGAGGCGTGGCAGCTACTGACACAGACCATGGCAGGAAGGACTGTGGCAACTACGGGTATGAACCTTGGTAGGAAGGAGGCGTGTTGACTACGAGCACGAACCTTGGCAGGGAGGAGTGGCGGCTATGGGCACGAACCTTGGCAGGAAGATGCGTGGCGGATACTGACACGGACCATGGCAGGAAGGAGTGGCAGCTACGGGCACGAACCTTGACAGGGAGAGGCGTGGCAGCTACTGACACAGACCATGGCAGGAAGGAGGCGTGTTGACTACGAGCACGAACCTTGGCATGGAGGAGTGGCGGCTATGGGCACGAACCTTGGAAGAAAGGAGTGGTGGATACGACCACGAACCTTGGCAGGAAGGAGTGGCGTCTTGACTACGAGCACGAACCTTGGAAGGGAGGAGTGGTGGCTACGACCACAGACCTTGGCAGGAAGGAGTGGCGTGTTGACTACGAGCACGAACCTTGGCAGGGAGGAGTGGTGGCTACGACCACGGACCTTGGCAGGAAGGAGTGGCATGGTGGCTATGTCCACAGACTCTGGTAACATGCAAGGCTTTGCTAGGACGTTATGGCCCAAAAGAAGGATTCATCCCTTTAATATAACTCATATCCGTGAGATTATTTCTTCTTCTCCTTCTCCTTTTTTTTTTTTTCCGGTGAAGCAACTCCTCCTTGATTTTATATCTTTGGAAGCTTGCCTATTGTTACTTGCTTGATCGTAAGTGCAACCTTGGTATATTGATTTGATGGAAATTTCAGATTCATGTCTTCTTGCCAAAACGGCCGCAAAATCTTCGTCCGATGTCGAAATGAGGTGGTTCACCTCTCATTCTTTTGCTAACAGGAAGATCTAACTTTTGTGAAAAGAATTTCTTCATTCGGAGTCCGTTTGGTGGGCGAAAAGCATCTGACGCCGTGAATTCAGAACTTTCCAGGAAGAATTCTGTAGGTTTTTAGCTGTCATGCAGTCGAGAGTTTCGGCCACCACTTGTAGCTCGTTTATCGGATTAACGTGCCCTTTTAGCATGTTGTAGAAAACTTCCATATGAATAGTTTGATATATGTCTCACTCCAAGATTCTTCACGAATTAGCGCCAGTTTCAATTCTTCCAGAGAGCAGTGTAAAAACGTTTCTGATGGAGTTCTTGCAAAATGACCCGTAACCTTTATAACTACATGAAATGTCTTAAAAAAACTTTTTAATGAATGTTTAGGTTTATAATGGACATGTTTTATGAATTTTATGGTTTGTACTTGAATCTCCATGCTTGAACCATTTTTTGCTAACTATGACGCTTTTATGATTTTTCAGCGGGGTTCCGACCCAAATGGAGAAAGACATGAGGGAGTCTTGGAGATTACCGTGGGTGACGTTTCTGATGAAGTGTATCTCCTTGTAAGTTATACTTTGATGAGTTAGCACCAGCAGTAGACTTGGAGGTGTTCCTGGATGGCTCCTTCTGGAATTGGCGTTGTTCTGGTAACATCTGCTCCGTGAGTGCCTTCAGATATGCGAGGTTCTCCTTCTTGGTGGTAGTCGTTCCTGCGTGTGCTTCGATCTAAGATCCACCCTTATGTTTCAAATGGTTGAAGAACTGATTTTGTGACCGAGAGGTTGATCTCCGGCTATGGTCGCCAATTGTTAATACCCAAAAATTGCTCCTATGAAAAAACAATGTACTGTTGTAGTACTTTCTTTAGGTTCGAAAATCAAAATCATACAAAACGAGCCTAAACCAAGATATTGGCTATTCACATTTTGCTTCGGTTACAAAGAGGAAATGTGTTGATCTTAGGGGAGGGAAAGCAAAGAAGTTTGAGGAAATCAGTGGTGATTGAATTTGGGTATGAGGTTGTTAACTATGGAAGAAGAAGGGCTTAAGAATGATAAGCTTGTTCTGTCTTCTGAATAGACAAGTTAGTCTATATATAGTTGTAGGAACACTCACTGTTTCCTCATAAGTAGTGGAGGTGGTGGAGAGATAGAGAGATAGAGATAGTGGGATAATGGTATGGTTACGCCCATTATGTTTGGAAAGTTTTTGAAAACCGTAAACCATCATTCCATTACTTAGACACTTCCTTTAACCGCTCTCAACCGTTTCCGCCACTTGTGACTTCCTTATCATGGGGTGTTGCCACGCTGCACGTTGCTGTAAACCACCAGACTAATACCCATCAATAATTCCCCCATGTAACGTGTTTTGATTTCTCGTAGGAATCATGGATTCATTTCTAGTCTTGTCTAGATTGTTAGCCTAAGCTAGCCAGACTTTTTGCCAACATAGATGGAAGAGACAACTCGATCCAAGGGTATGACAGCACCAAGCTAATAGCTAGCTAAGTCGTGGCGCGAGCGCAACCTAATTGATTAGCTAGCCTAGTCGGCATGGACATGGGTGCTGGGCTTGGAGAAATATAGTTGTGGCCATATGGACAGGCTATGCCGGCTAGCAAGGAGGTTGTGTCTGGTTAGAAGCCAGGCTAGGTCAGCTGGTAGGAAACCGTGGCCAGGGTTAGCCAGTCCGGTAGATAGGGAGGCCATAACCACTAGATAGACCAAGCTGGGAGATAGCTAGGCCGTGGCCTGACTAGCTAGTTGGCTAGCTAGGAAGCTAGGCTAGGCCAAAATAAGAGGCAAGGAGGTCGTAGCTATATGGATAGTATAGGCGAGTCATGACTAGGCCGGGCCTGAAGACAATGAGGTCGTGTCCTGACTAGCTAGTTGGCTAGCTAGGAAGCTAGGCTAGGCCAGACTAGGAGGCCATGGTTAGCCAGGCCGGGAGATAAGGTGGCCGTAGCCATGGATAGGCTAGGCTTGAAGACAAGAAGGCCGTGGCCTGACTAGCTAGGAAGCTATGCTAGGCCAGACTAGGAGGCCATTGCCATGGTTAGCCAGGCTCATAGATAAGATAGCCATGGCCAATGGCCAGGCCAAGGGACCAAGAGGTCGTGGCCAAGACAAGGTGGTTATGTCCAGTTGGGCTAGACTAGGAGGTCGCGACTAGTTAGGGAACTAATGGCTTTGGTCTTAGCTAGGGATAAGAATGTCGTGGCCAAAATGTCGTGGCCAAATACATGGCCAGGCTAAGAGATAAGGAAGTTGTGGCCTTGCTAGGTAGTTGGCTAGCTAGGAAGTTAATAGCCACGACCATACTCGAAGAATTATGCCGTGGAAGTTTTGCGGCTCGAGGTAATATTCCAAATATTATGCTTCTGGTAATTCAGAATAGCGTAATAGCTTATTCTGAATATTTATAATTGCAGCATCAGTGTAGACTGATCAATGCATGACAATTCATATGGACGTGCATAAAATAATGAGAGTTCAGCTGGATGAAGCTCTAAAATCTTTCAGGCATATTGAAGGCCAATATGGCCCTTAGCAGGATACACATTCTCAATTCTCTTGCGGAATATGATGTAGAAGTACAAATCTATAATTTTGATGTCGGGTCAGGAATTTATAAATATTTATTAACATATATAAAATACCGAGAGTTCAGTTGGGTGAAGCCCTAGTATATATATGATTATAGATACGTCTCTGTGTAAGTTCAGAGGCTATTTTTTAGAAGTTTTGCCCTTGTCAAAAAACCACCATCTACAAATAACTACTAATAAAGATGGTGGTTGTTAACCCCTGCAGAGGAATATCGACAAATGTGATTGGTTGGCATACAATCCAAATTGGATTGGATTAATTTCTCGATTAACACGATTTTGGATCCAAGATTAACACCTTAAAATTGCCAAGCTGGTGATAGTCCAAATTGGATTGGACTATCACGTTGTACTCTTTTTCCTTCGTCAAGGTTTTGTCCCATTGAGTTTTTCTTGTCAAGGTTTTATTGAGACAAATATGCCTGTCCAACTCTGTTCTATTTTTTTTTCATAATTGTACTCTTTTCCCTTCGATCAGGTTATGTTCATTCGGATTTTCCTGACAAGGTTTTAATGAGGCAATTAGCTTAGATACAGTGGTCATCTAGGGGGAGTGTTATAAATGACAATTTATTATGTAGATGCCCACTTTAGTAGGACCCTATTACTTGGGCACCAGGTATGTAAACTCTATAAATAGAGTCTTAAACCTTTGTATTCTACGCACACATTAATAAGAAATCTCTCTCTTTTCTTCCCTCTACTTTGTGTCTTCTTCTCTCTTTCTCTATTTCATAAGATATATATATATATATATATATAAATACTACATAGGAAACACAAAATGTGTCTAGGTAAATACAAATACTATTTAAATGAGGATTTTTATTTACATGTACGTACATATGAAATTTATTTAGAGATGCACAAGAACCGACCCATGAAACCGAACCCGTCCATACCCGATAAAAACCGTGGGTTTTTAAACCGAACCCGCACGTAGTAGGTTGGTATATGGCTATGAATCTTAAAACCCGATATAGATGAATCAATTTATGGTTTGATGCTAAAAATGACCGAACCCGCCCGTGAAAACCGACAGTGTTGATTGTTTAACTTGTTTTTTTATTGGAAGTATCATTGTGAGTATTGAAATTTGAAAACTTATGGTTGTGGTTTGACTTGTTTAAGTAATTAAGAGCTTAAATAATTATGTTTAAAATTTAAAAACATGTGTGTAGGTGTATGAATGATCATTGAATGTATATGGAAGGTTCAAATATAGACAAATTTACAGGTAAAAAACTGGCAGAAATGGCAATATATGTGAACCGGGTTAACGCGTGTTTAAACCCAAAATCGACCGACACGCAGTGGACGGGTTTAAACCCGAATTGAAAATAGGTCGGGCGGTTTTGGTTTTAAATTGTCAAACCGAAGTACTATCGGGTTGGTATGTAGTTTTAGGTGAAACCCGAATTGACCGACCCATGTGCAGCCCTAAATTTGTTAGAACACAATCCACATGCAACTCAATTATCACACGGAAAATTTACAAATAAAAAATCATAAGAGTGAAAGATAGTTGTATTAAGTTGTGCACAAAAATTCAAAGGATCCATTTTGAAGCAAAATGATCTTGTAAGGCTAAGTCCTATGGTCTTCTAATCTAGTATCTAGATTGGCAGCTAGGACAACCTCCTAAGTCCTATGGGAGTGCTAATCTAATATACTGGATGCGCTGAATGGAACAACAAAAAGAAGCTGCGCTGAATCATTCAGCGGAAAGTAGAATTAGGTTACGCTGAATGGTTCAGCGCAACCAATCTCAGCCGTCAAATCGAAAAATAAATCAATCCGCGCTGAACCATTCTACGAAAACGTGATTTTGACCGCGCTGAACCATTCAGCGCAACTATCTCCCTACTAGTTCACATGCGAGATATATATAGAGAGACAAATAGTGTTAACAAATAAACAACACTTTTTTTTTAATCTGCAACGCTTTTTGGCTAATCTAGCAACCAAATATCGCCCATAGGACTTGGCCTAAAATGGTTACAAGAATTTATTCATCTTTAACTTTTATAATGACAATTATTCTTATATGAAGGTAAGTTCCTTACGAGACCATAAAAATAATGACTTATTCCAATGCGGATTTTATTCTTAAATATAACTGTCCCAAGTCGGGACCAGAATTTTTTATTCTTATATGGAGTTTATTCATGTATGGAATATTCTTCCAGAGAGGTTTACTGTATATCAGGACTATTTGATAGCTTCTACTAAAAATAACGGGTAGTTGTCGGGTCCGGGTATTTATAGGGTATCATGAAACACATTCTTAAATTCCGAAGAATTATTTTTTAACTTACATACGCTGGAGCTCCAACCTATTCGATCAAACAACAAAATGCGTAGTTTTCAAATTTAAGGATAAGACAGATATATTACAACTCATATATTTGACCGGATAAAAAAATACGAGATAAGTGAAAGCACTGTGATCTTTGAACGAGAAATCAATAAGCTTATAATAGAAAATGATGAAAATACTTGCTCATACTATTAAATTCAAGATGACGAAAATGAAAAATCCAAGTCTTACACTCCAATTCTCAGGAAAAGCCAAAAGTGTTATTTATGTACATCAGAAATACGACAGTAAATTAAATTAAATTAAAATTGAATAAAAACGTAGGAAGACTTGAAACAGTAATTAGAGTGGTCTCTCCTAGAGTTTGTGTGTTTTACTGTTATGCATATGTAGAAATTTTAAAATAGGCTTGGTTTTGTGAAGAATATCAACAAGCTGGGTGCATGTATTCTCCACTATCTTAGATGGCAACTGAAGACCGCAATGCAGTAGTCGCGAATACCATTTCATAAGTAGTGTAAATTGGAGTATAAGACTTAAACTTGGCACATACTTATGAAAACATCCAACACAGAATTTCAGTTCTTCAAGAAGAGTTAGATAATCTGCAGGCTTCTGATACAGGTGGCACTAATACCATTGACGTTCAAAGAGTATAGTTGGGGATAATGGACCTCCTTGACGAGATTGAAGATAATCTGCAGGCTTCTGATACAGAGATAATGGAACTTGGTATGGGGTTTATGATAATCTGCAGGCTTCTGATACAGGTGGCACTAATACCATTATCTCCGTTCCTCTTCAACAGAGCTCTCCGGGCAAAATCTGCATGGAAGTTATGCACGGATAAGAAATCGGTATGGGGTAAGTCTATGCAAGAAAAATACTTCCCAGATGGTGATCTTTTTTCATTAAAACACAAGAGAAACACTACTTGGTATTGGAGAAGTATTAGCTTTGAATTACCTTTCATACAAAGTAACATCTGCTAGTGTCTAGGGGATGGTCAAAAAATTCTTATATGGAAGCACATGTGGTTATAAAGTTTAAATGGTCCACCTCTCCATGGTCCAAATGCAATTAATCCTAAACAATTCACCTATGTCTGGAAACTCTTTTTCACCAGGCTCTTTCACATGGAATATTCCCCAAATTCACTCCTTGTTTGATCCTTCTACTGCAACAACTATTCTTAATATCTCTATTCATCAACACTGTGAAGACAGGTTCATTTGGTTATTAGAAAAGAATGGGAAATTTTCAGTGAAGTCTGCATATAAGAAGATGTTCACGGGGAAAAATAATTCTTCTTCGGTCAGTTCAAGATTGAAGAGGATTTATACGAAGCTTTGGAGACTTAACTTATTACCAAGAGTAAAGCAATTTTTGGGGAAATGCATCAAGAACATTCTCCCTACAAGAGATAATCTAATGCATACAATCTCCGATGCTTCTTCCCCTCATTGTTCTTCGCAACTGGAATCTCCTACCCACCTCCTATTGGAATGCAATCTGTCAAGGGTTGTTTGGTTTGGATCTCTTGATCTCTTTGCCAATTTTATTACAGAAACAGTGCTAGTGAACAGAGCCATTGTAGCTTGGCGTATTTGGACATACAGACGTGAGAAAGTATTTCAAGGGAGTGTTCTTTCTCCACAAGCCATTAGTTATCAGAATTATATGGCAAACCAACTCAATAGTTCTTCACCATTTTTTAGTTCAGCTACCAGGATTGATAGAACTAACATATTCTGGTCTCCTGCCCCTAATGGAACTCTAACTTTAAATTGCTATGGTTCTTTAATCATTTATCTAATTCTGGTGGTCTCGGTCTAATACTTCGTGATTTGGCAGGTACTTTGTAATGATCTACACTACAAAGGGGTTGAGTTTTTGAGAATTAACGGTTTGATTGAAGAAGAGAAGAAGAACAGAAGAGATAAGAGCTGGAGTTGGAGAGAGAAAACAATTTTATTAATAATTCAACTTAAAGTATCCAATGATGGACATGATACAAATACTCAGCTACTGGTCATGTCTTACACATGATATGTTAAAGGTACACAAAATAAATATAAGGGCACCAGGCAATACAAAGAAATATGTCTATGACAAATACCCCATACTCAATCTGATTCTTGTCCTCAAGAATGAATTTTGGGAATTGGTTCCTGATGACAGCCTTGTCCTCCCAATTAGAATCTGTATCTGAGGAGTGTGTCCAATGCACTAAGGCCTGCTCCACTAGCTGTTGGTGCTTCTTAACAGTCCTAGTGGACAAAATCTGAAGTGGAGCAACCTTCATGCATCCATTGGCATCCAAAGAAGGTAATGTAGTCTGTGGAAGTAATCCTGCTCCAAGATTTGGCTTTAATTGAGACACATGGAACACTGGATGAATCCTTGAAGTAGCAGGTAGTTTGATCTTGTATGCCACCTTTTCCATCCTTGCAAGAATCTTATGGACCGAAAAATTTGGCAGATAACTTCAAATTCTTCCTCAGCTGCACTGATGTTTGCCTGTAAGGATGTAGCCTTAAATAAACCCAATCTCCAATCTGGAATTCCCTCTCAGTCCTCTGCTTATCAGCATGTTGCTTCATTCTGTGTTGTGCTTCTTCCAGAGTAGATTTGATGATAACTCCCATAGCCTATCTTTTTTGTATATAGTCCTCCACAGATTCATTGGAGGATGGTTGATGAGAAAAAAGACCAAATTGCTAAGGATTGTACCCATATAAAGCTTGAAAAGGAGTGAGCTTAAGGCTGGAATGATATGTGGAGTTAAACCACCATTCAGCTAAGGAAAGCCAGCTAACCCATTTTGCAGGTCTATAGCTAGTCATGCATCTTAAATAAGATTCAAGGCATGCATTGACTCTCTCAGTCTGCCCATCAGTCTGAGGATGGTATCCAGAGCTCATGCAGTGTTGTTCCCATCTTAGTGAATAATTCTTTCCATAAGTTACTTAGGAATATGCTATCTCTGTCAGAAGCTATTGTAGCAGGCAATCCATGTAGTTTAAAGATGTTATCAAGAAATACCTTTGCTACAGATGCAGCTGTGAAGGGATGACTGAGTGGCAAAAAATGGTTGTACTTGGTGAACCTATCTACCACCACCATGATGACCTCTCTGCCCTCTGACTTGGGTAACCCAGTGATAAAGTCCATGGAAATGTGCTTTCATGCTTGGTCAGGAACTGGTAATGGTTGCAGCAACCCACCTGGAGAAGTATGTGGTACTTTGTGTTGCTGGCAGAGATGTCACACTCCTTGATGTATTGAAGTAAATCCTCTTTCATCCCTACCCAATGGAAATACTCTTTTGCTCTTTGATAGCTGGCCTGAGTACCTGAATGTCCCCCCACAGAAGAAGAATGGATAGCAGCCATCACTTGTTGTCTCAATGCCCCAGCTGAGCCAATGTAAACTCTATTCTTGTATCTCAGAACACCTTGTATAAGAGTATAATGGTGTCTGCTGGAAGGAGATATTGTTAATTGTGGGACTAGTTCAGAGGCTAACTTATCTGAGATGTAGCTATCTTGCACTTCTCCAAGCCATGTAGGTTGTAGTTGAAAGATGAGCTGACATTGAGGAAAGTCAGAGTGTGGGAATCTGGATAGTGCATCAGCTATCTTATTCTCCACTCCCTTCTTGTAACACACTGCATAGTCATACCCTAACAGTTTGGAAAGCCACTTCTGTTGTACCATAAAATGAAGTTTCTGTTCCATGAAGTATTTCAGACTCTGGTGGTCTGTGTAAATAGTAAAATGATTACCCATCAGGTAAGGCCTCCACTTTGCTACTACAATGACTATAACAAGTAGTTATTTTTCATAAGTGGACATTGAGAGAAATATGGTTTTCATGCCTTTGCTGAAGTAAGCAATTGGCCTCTTGTTCTGCATAGGGGTAGGACTTGGGTCGGGTCAACCCACCCAACCCATGCCCAAACCGAATGTTGGGCGGGCATGGGAAATGTATTTTAAAAGTTTGGGCAAGCTCGGGTACAATTTTAATAAACCCGAGTTAAACTTGGGCAAGCATGGGCACAAATATTTCTAACCCGAGCAACCCACCCAACCAGAGGAACTATAATATAATTATATAAAATATTTTTATAATTGTATTAAAAGCAATTTTAGCCATTATCTTCAAACCTAATAATGAAAATATAAATCATATCTATCTCATTATTAATTCAATATGAAAAAAAATTATATTATTGTCAATAATCATAAGTTATTTGGAAATTGAAGCTAAATACAATAATCAAATCTTATAATTACTAAAAAAATTTATTATCACGTTAATAAAAAATAAATTTAAGACTTAAATAAAGTCATTAGGGTTTATATGTGTGTATTTATATATATGAGTCTACTAACTAATTCCATTCTATGTCCACAATTTTTATGTTGTAAATTATTAGCATGGGTCAACCCGAGGAACCCGGGGAACCCGAGGAATATAACTTGGGCGGGACTTGGGCAGCACCTCCACGGGGTCCACGGGTTCCATGGGCAATCTGGGCAAAGAATTTCTATCTCGGGTCTGCCTCAGCCAAGCCTTCCAACCCGACCAACCAACCCAAGTCCCACCCCTAGTTTTGCATCAAAACTGCTCCAACTCCTGTATCACAAGCATCAGTTTCCACTTCAAAGGGCTGAGAGAAGTCGGGCAGGACTAGTACTGGGGTTGTGGTGACAGCTCTCTTGAGTGATTCAAATGCAGTCTGAGCTTCAACATTCCACTTAAAATTATCCTTCTTTAGTAAATCTGTCAAAGGCCTACAAATAACCCCATAACTCCTCTTAAACTTCCTATAGTATCCAGTGAGGCCTAAAAACCTTCTAAGTTATTTCAAAGTGGTGGGCACATGCCATTTGAGCATGCAATCAATCTTTGCTGGGTCAGCTGCTACACCTTCCCCTGTGATGATGTGGCCTAGATACTCTACCTTGGGCTGGCCAAAAGTACATTTGCTGAGTTTGGCAAATAGAGTTGTTGATGGTGGATTTTCATTTAAGGTTAAAGTTGTAAAAAACCAGAAAATTATGCGCTGACATCTTGTAAAAGATAAAGCCATTAATAAGTGTTGGATACCCCCTCACTTAATTCACCAAGAATGGAGCATGTGGCAACAATCTCATTCTGTGAATACACGAAATTCATCCAGGTTGGAGCATGTAGCAACAATCCCATATACCCTGTGAATTTCTAGCATTATTAATTAATGCGCAATCAGCCTTGTATTTCCTGTACTCATTATCAATGCGGCATGACGACTGAGTATTGCTCTTACAGAGCAACACGAACCTCCAAGCATTATAATGAAACCATGTACGAAATACCCGTACAGGCTGACTCTCGGTGTGTTATACTAGCCCGATTGAGTCCCTCTCGGTGTGTTATACTAGCCCGATTGAGCATCCGGACTGATCGTATCAGTCCGGATATGATCACAGTCATCCAACTCCACAAGCATGATTGGATGACCCAGATAAATTCCATCACCCCCAAGCGGGTATGGAATATCCACTGCCGAACCGACGCGGACCCCGCATGGTCGGCCTCCCCAGAGATTGGCCTAGCTTGCCAAAACGTCCAAACCATAGCGTATGGGCGGAAAACCCTAAATTAGGGTTTGGGGCATATTACATGTAGGATCAGAATATCGCAACCTCAATACTTCGCGAGAGTAATAAACGATAGCATCACGAAGGAGTCGCGGGGAAGTAAAATAAATGACGCAATGGATGACGACAGCCAGAACACGAGGAAGGTGTGAAAATCTGGCGAAGGTTAAGAGTGTCGCGAGGATGAACACTTATACACTTGCGACACTTCGCGAGTTATTTCCGAAAATAAAGGACAGCTTAGCTGTCATCCACTGTGTACTACCCTATATAAAGGGGTGAGTAAGTCTGTTGTAGGGAGAGTTCTTTGGAATTGTTAAGCAAGTCATTAGGAGAGAGAAAATTAAGAGTGATTGTAATTTCTTTTGCTCTGTTCTACCTTCCTCTGTAAACATTTCAAGAAAATAATCAATAAAATCTATAGTTATTCATCTTCAAATGGATTAATTGAGTAAATTCTATTGAGGGGTGTAGTGTGGGATTTCCTAAAACTACATATGCGCTAGAAACAGGGAAAAATTATTCGAATCAAGAAAATGAGAGAGAAAAATGTTAAATCAGATGAGGTAGAGAAGTTAAAAAACAAGGAATATGATGAAAATACGGAGTACAGTTGTTTATGGGTGAAAACTACTCCTGCAGAATTTGGTAATTTGGGGTGTGGATGAGGAATGAATTTAAACCTTAAACAAATACACTGCGCGGTGAGTGCTTGTAGATTCGAGAGATCAATCATTGCAAGTCCGGCCTAAACCAAGAAATGGTCGTTCCAGGACTTGTTTCGGTCACAAAGTGAAGGAGATGGGGTTGATCTTATGGAGGGAAGCGAAGAAGGTGTTGAGATTGTGAAGGTGTTGGCTTGCTTATGACTTGTAACAGAAAGGTGAGCAGGCTTGTGATTGATGCAAGCAAGCTCTGGGTGTTGGAATACGTTTTTGTATTAACACTTGGTTTTCTGTCTCGTCTGGACTTGTCTTGTTGTTTGAAATAGGGCGGAGAACCTATTTATACAAGTCATTGAGCCTTATTCACGTCTCTCGTGGGAAGTGGAGGAAGTGGAGTGATGGAGTAGTGGAGTTGTGCGTCGGTACGACATGACCAGTCTTGCCCACTTCTCATGTTCATCTCTAACCGTCCATGACTTCCTAACACGTTCTTGTGATGGCGCGTTGCACGCTGCACGCTGTAAACCGCCAGACCAATACCCCGTATGTATCCCCCGTTTGTGACATGATTGATGTCCGGAATGTGTGGATCGTGAATCCACGAAAGATAGCATGTAATGCTGAATTGAATAACTGCGTTATTCAGGAAGTCGATACTTGTGAAGTATCGTGTGTATTTTATGCAGGTACTGCATTATGGTGTGGTAAAGTGATGGGTAATGACGCCTCACTAACCAAATAACTCCTGACCGGGGGTTGTATAACCAAGTCGGGTGAAGTTGGATGGATGAGATGATCTTTGAGACACTCATCTGCGACCGTTAATGAATATTAGGGTTTTTTTGAAGAGGTGCGCAAGCATTACTCTTCAGCTTGGTCGAAACCGAGCATGGAAAGGGATTTGGAGAGGACCGACCGGGCATGTGTGTAGACAGCATGCCGGTGTGCACGTCCATACCTCACTGTCCCATGAAGGCGCGATCTAAGCCACTCAATTTGACCGGTAAAGTTGAGTGGTTGAGATCGGTTTGCGGCGGAAATCCATTGCCGCAATGGAGTTGGAAACCGCGTGACATCCCTAGTTTGGGCACGCGTTTCAAGACGACCCATCTTGGTCGGTCTTGGTCGATCATACCAGCGTGTAGGTGGTAGGCTGGTGTTCACACCTATACCTGACTATCCCATGAAAACGTGATCTAAGCCACTCAAATCGTCCGGTGAAGTTGAGTGGTCGAGATCAGTTTGCAATTTGGGAAGTGTAACCACGCAAGTTTGGGTGGACGGTTTGGGATAGCCAGGCATGGTATGCCTTGGCCGATCACATGAGGAGGTAGGTGGGCCCACGGTGGTTATGCTGGTATGACCGGACCTGCTTAATCTAATCTGTGACCCTCCATTCGTGCCGGAGAAGATGGACGCGCGTGATGGCTTGAAACCCTAATTTTGGCTTTCAAAGCCGTGCGCCATGCTCTCTTTGGGCGTATGAATTTGTTACAACCAAGTATGGTTGGTCTTGACCGATTGGTCAAGTGTGTAGGCGGGCCCACGGTGATCGTGTTGACATGCTCTAGGCCCTTTGAGTCTACATCTACACCCTCCATCTATACCTGCGAAGATGGATGGTTGAGACTGTTTTGCGACACATGTAATATGCCGCAAACCCTAATTTAGGGTTTTCCGTCCATAATGCTTGGTATGAACGGTTTCTTGGCAAGCTAGGCCAATGACCGACCATGCGGGTCGGGCCGTGGGTATTCCATACCCGCTTGGGGGTGATGGAATTGATCCGGGGTCATCCAATCATGCTTATGGAGTTGGATGACTACGATCGAATCATATCCTCCGACCGATACGGTCAGTCCGGACGCTCAATCGGGCTAGTATAACACACCGAGAGGGGCTCAATCGGGCTAGTATAACACACCCAGAGTCAGCCTGTACGGGTATTTCGTACATGGTTTCATTATAGTGCTTGGAGGTTCGTGTTACTCTGTAAGAGTAACACTCAATCGTCATGCCACACTGATAATGAGTACTGGAAATACAAGGCCGATATGAAATTCACAGGAAGGGATTGTTGCCACATGCTCCAACCTCGGAGGAATTTCATGTATTCACAGAATGGGATTGTTGCTACATGCTCCATTCTTGGTGAATTAAGTGAGGGAGTATCCAACACTTATAAATGGCTTTATCTTTTACAAGATGTCAGCGCATGATTTTTTCGGTTTTTACAAATTTAACCTTAAACGAAAATCCACCATCAACATTAAGTCCCCTGCCTAGCACATAATGGTTACACTATTGTGTGGTAGGTATGAGATGGTGACATACATATGTGAGAAAGACAGGATAAAAGGAGTTTACCCGGAAGAGTGTTGGCCGACCGCTATTTTCCCACGCCGTCACGCTTGTATGGAATCCCTTGGTGGGGCCGGTTTCTTTCTTTGGGTATTTGAATCAAAAGAGGAAACCAAATAAGGGAGGAATCCTTCTTCTATTGGGATTCTTCTAATTTTTTGTCTATAAAAGAGACAAAACCCTTTTCTTTTTTCCTCACGATTTTTTTTTTTATTGTGAAGCAGCTCCCGTCCGTGACCACCTGCTCCTACCGACGCTGCCGCCGTTGCCGGAGTTGCCGGATTTGTTGTCGTGCCACCGCCCGTTCACGGTAAGTTTCACTCCCCCTTTTTTTTTTTTTTTTTTTTTTTTAAAAGGTAAAACCCTAGTTTGTTAGGTAAACACCTTTTATAAGACATGTATATGCTTAGTTTTTCCACCAAGGTTGATACGTCAATATTTTCTAGAATTGCTTAGTAAAACAACCCGTGAATCCATGTTGTTCTTGCTTCTTTCCACCTTTTGGCTTGAATCCCGTAGACACGATTCCCATGAATAAAGAAAATCGTGTTATGATGCATGCGGATGAATGAATGTGGGCCCGCCGTGTATGCCGGAACGTGGGTCTTACTCACATATGCTTGACTGAAATTTACACCGAACTTGAAACTTGTACCGGACTTGAAACCAATACAGTCGAAATTTGTACCGGACTTGAAACCAATACCAGACTGAAACTTGTACCGGACTTGAAATCAATACCAGACTGAAACTTGCACCTGACTTGAAATCAATACCAGACTGAAACTTGCACCTGACTTGAAATCAATACCATACTGAAAATTGTACCAGACTTGAAACCTGCATGGACTTGAAAACTAATACCAGTCTTGAAATCCGTACCGAATTTGAGTCGGTGTTTGGACCGGTTTTGTGTGCTCCGGTGTGAGTTGTGTCTTGCCGTGTGTGACTACATCTCTCATGTGTCTTTATACAAGTTCTAACTCCTGTCTTTTATTTCATTGTGGAAGAAAAGAATCCCTGTTGAGATGTCTTCTGAAGATAATGCTGGTGCCAAGTCAGGAAGTGTTGACAGCTTCAAAGATATGCCGAACATTGATGATGAGTTGTTCACCTCGCCTTTTCCAAATATTAGAAGACATCCTTCTCATAAGATAGTCCCGTTTCCGATTCAGAAAATATGGATGCCGATCCATTTTCTTCTTCAGCACTTGTGATGAGATTTTGCCTCCGGAGAAATGAATATCCGCCTTCCCCTATTGACTTCAAGATTTGCCATGCTCCACTGGGTTCTTATGAAGGATGGATGAGACGCATGTTGAGTAATAAGGGCATTAAAGATAATTTTCTTTCAGCGCAAATCCTCAATGCGGTCATGGCATCTGCTGCTCTTGAAATTAAGAAAGACACTGCGGGTTTGATTACCTTCATTTCTCGGTGGCGTATTTCTACTCATACAGCCATATCCAGATGGGGAGAGATGACTATCACTTTGGAGAGTGTAGCTGCATTAATGAACCCGCTCGTCTTCTTGGAAGTCTTTCTTACGAGCTCTCTGATACGGAAAAAAGTAACTATGGTGCTATACTTCGAAAAGTGGCGGAATTCGACAGTCTGGACAAGGAGGAGAAAAAAGATACGAGATGCTTCTACACCTGGTGGGTGTCGGAGTGGTCTCCTGCAGACCCAGAGCCGAATCAAGAGTTGGAGAATGAGCTCAGCGTGATTGCGTTCCTGTCTTTATGGCTATCCAGGGATATATTCGATGATGGTTCTGGAAAGAAGACCATTAGAAGTGACCTTGTTAAGATTGCTATAAGGCTGGCGAAGGGTGAAGTTCTTCCTTTAGGCGCATTGTTCCTTGGATCACCGTATTCTCATCTGGACGCCTTAGCAATGGACATGCATGTTTCTAACGGGTACAAGAAGGTGGAATCGCACGTTCACTTCGCTTTTCTTCAGGCATTCTTATGGGAACACTTCAAAAGCTATGCTCCCTACCCTGCAAATTTTCTCACCAACTTGTATGGTGGCTCGAGAATACTTCGCTGGAATAAGAGGCGTCCCAGAGCTGGTGCGAGACTTGTGGACACATTTGACAATGTGTCTTCTGTAGATATCCGTCCGTGGGAGCCGGTCCACCCTTCCATTGTTCGACCAAAGACTTTTGCTATTGCTTCGATGGCCCCGATGTTGTGTTGTGTACCGATGTCGAAACTATGAAATCTGAGAACTTATTTACTGCGGCAGCTGCATTCCCAGGATATGTCCCGTCTCTATTTAACGGAGCATTTTCTCGTGACTCCGTACAATATTGATAGGGCTGCTCGCCAAATGGGATTTGATCAGGGTGTCCCATTTATTCGTTCACCAAGGGTTCCGAAAGAATCTCTCCCGAATATTCTTAACGCTGGCATGTTTTTGGAACGGGTGAGCCTTCCCTTCTGGCCTATTGGGAGAAACCCAGTGGTAACCGATAAGTACAAGGAATTTTGGAGCAGGCAACTGTTGATTTTCCAGGAATTCTCGGAGAGTATTGTGACAGGTTTCCGTAGTGAGCCATCTTCTGACATCTTGATGAAGCATTTCCAGTTGAAGCCACTTCCAGCCAAACGGACCAGAGCTGAGGGTTGCAGTCCCCAAGTAGGAGAGAGACCTAAGAGGCAAGCATGCGGTCCGGTAATCCTCAATTCCTCCAATATGCGAGTATTTAAATCTCCTCCCATCGGTTCTTTCATTTCTCCAGTGTAAATTCTTCTAAAACGATCCTTGCTTGAAATCGGGAATTTCGAAAGAGAATGTCTTCACCCGAGTTGGCGCGCATTCAAAATGAGAAGGTCAAGCGATGCTTGATCTTCATCTTTGAGAAGTCCGGAGAAACCGATCTTCATGTTGAGAAGTCCGCGCACCGATCTTCGGAGTCCAGTAATCCGATCTTTACACCGAGAAGTCCTGGGAAACCACTTCTTTTCCGAGACCATGACAGGGATGATGCAAGCTCGGTTGGACGAGGCGCTTCCCTTAGTGATCTTGTTGACGGGGTCGTGATGGAAATTAGCACCCATAGCGAAATAGATGCCTAAGGAATGTAAGAGAGGCGAAGTGCTGCTATAGTTGAGGCGGCTCCTCTTGAGATCCATCCTGAACAGGTTCCAGTCAATATGGCTATTGTGGTGACTCCTTCTGAAAGGCCTCCTGCAACTGACAAGGCTCCCGCGGTTAGTGAATTACCGGTGATGCAGCCTGGGGCTTTGTTCGATCCTCCTTTTACTATCCCTTATCCAGGCCATGTGTTGGTTGGTGGATTCAGCGTGCCGGTTCAGTTCAAAGAGTTGTACACAGCGATATGGGAGAAGCACGGCCATATTGCTACCACCACGAAGCTCAAAAGTCGTCTTGCGTTGGTCAACCGCGTCCAAGAAGCTTTAGTTTCTATCCAGGGGATGAGCGTCACGACTGGTCGAACAGTTTCTGAGGAGATGATTGAAGATTGGAGGTGCCATCGGGACGTGTTTGCGCAGTACAGCTTTAATGCTCCTTGGTTCTTCAAAGGGTTCTCCAAGATTCAAGAGCTTCAGAAATTACAGGATGAAGTCCCTTCATGGATTTGTGTTGCTCGCCGCTGGAAGAAGAGGTTGAGAAGTTGTCTAAGGAACTCGGAGTCAAACAGCCGCGCTTCAAAGGATGAAAGTCTCTTGTTTTGAATTAATAGGTGATTGAATTGGCTTATTTTGAGATAGTTTTGTGAACAACCCTTTTGAAGGAGATTACACTACACCAAATTTGGGATTAGTAACGGGTTGGAGCTGCTATTCTAAACGGGTTGTATGCTCACCAAGGTTGCAAAAAGGGTATTACAAATTTTCAGAATAACTTTTGTAATTACATTTAATCTGGTTAGGTTAACGAAGTTCGAGCTGCTACGAATTTGCCACGTGGTACAGCTACGGGTCGTTACGAATTTCTTTTGTAACATAGGGCGTAATGACCTTCAGTCACGTTACGCACGTGGCGTGTCAGCCTTAGAACCGTTACTACGTGGTGATTGTTATAGTTTAAAACCGTTTTAACTTTTCGTAGCGAAAAAAAAATTACCGCCATCAACCTTGACCTGGTCAAAATAGGTCAACCAAGTCAAGGCTGACCGACAATGGATTTTCAGCCGGAAATAAGCCGGAAATTCGTAATGAATTTCTATTACCCTGCATCACCTTTCATGCCATCCATCATCCACATTCAACAATCAATTCATATCACATTCAACAATCAATTTACACCACATTCAGCCAATTCATGTCAAAAAGAACACAAATTCTTGTAAGTACAATTTTTTTGTTAAGTACACAAATTCTTCTAAGTACCAATTTTTTTGTTAATCATTTCTAAATTTCTAAGGAATACATAGAACCGTACTAACTTCCTACGTTGAAACTTACAAAACTTTGTGATGCTTTATTCTCCAAATTTTCGATCAAAAAATGCATCATTCAAATAACCTGCTAACACAAAAAATGTATACTTAGATGTTTGAAGTAAACAAAAACTAGAAGAGATGACACACCCAATAAGCATATCAATTGGAGAAAGAAGAATGGGAAATACTTACAATGGTTTTGTAATAAAGAACAAGTCCATGATTTAGTCATCAAGATCTCTAATCGAATCGCAACCATTGATCCAGGCCATTATTGCAATTGGTCCTGCAACAAACCAAAGTTCATAAGCTCTCTCGCACGCACAACACAATCCAAAAGTGCATGACCCAATCAATGTGTCTAGAATAACAAGATGAAGGATATTATCGTAACAACACAATCCTTGAAAATTTGTATACCACCAAGATTTAATAATCGAAATACCTTGAGAACAATAGCAAAATAAGAGAAGAAGTAAAATAGAATGGTCAAAGCATGCATGGCCAACCATTTGTCCTCCAAAACTGTGCAAACCTTGGAGCATCAGTAACAATGTGAGTCCACGAAATATGTTTACCTTCAAAACACAATGAAACAAATGAGTAACTCATAATTAATAAGATATATCATATCACCCGAGAAACGATAATTCTATTTTTGAGATTGGAGGTGCCATCGGGACGTGTTTCCACGCACCATCGAATCTTGAATGGAGATGGTATTCTCCATCGAAAGCAAAATACTTCAATATTTGTTTCCTCACTTTGGTTATGGCCACCATGATTAGATTTGATGGAACTCAATGCCTTTAATGCTCCTTGGTTCTTCAAAGGGTTCTCCAAGATTCAAGAGCTTTATGAGCTGCCATAATGATTCTGCTGATCCATTATATAGTGGTTAACAGAACAACCCTATAAGGTTAATTACAGGATGAAGTCCCTTACCTTGGTCTGTTCTCATCTTCACTCTAATAAAGGCACAATAACTTCGCGGACCTGTGTTGTTAAGCAATATTCGCGCAGGAAGAAGAGGTTGAGAAGTTGTCTAAAGAAGATAAAATCATGAGGAAAAACATAGAGGAAGTAAATCTGCTGGGGAAAGAGGTTTAAAAGAAGTATCTACCTAGGAAGTATGGCCAACCGCACTCGCTTTTGAACCACATATCATAGTAGAAGTATTTATAAATGTAATTGAATTCATTAAAAACAACCAAGATATTTGATTACAGAGAGCCGAGAAAAAAAGCAACTAAAAACCATACTTGATTTCTTGCAGTGGAGCTGCCTTCAATTTGCAAATCCCTATCCACAAATCAAACCCTAACTTAACCGATTTGAGAAAACCCACAAATCCATTTGACACAAAAACTTGCTTCAAAGGATGAAAGTCTCTCTCGCCCTAAATCAATTATCACTTTGAAGGAAATCTAGTTGTTCTTAAAATAAACATAGAGGACTTTCCTTGAAGTATTCGTGCTATATACTTGGCTTTTCTTTTAGATGCTTTCCTTTTTTGAGTGATAGTGAGGATTTTCTTTGACCTCCGGTTTTGAATTAATAGGTGATTGAATTGGCTTATTTTGAGATAGTTTTGTGAACAACCCTTTTGAAGGAGATTATGTTAAATGAAATTTGCATCTTGGTCATGAATGATTGCACATAGCACATGAAATTGCAAATGTTATGCAAAAGGGAGGTACGGATGGAAACAAACATGGCGTTTGATCACTGAGCCTCTCTCTCCACGTGCGGGATGCCAAGTCCCCAGTGAATTCTAAACTATCTTTCTTGTAAAATTGTTGAGTAGAACTTACTTGCTTTCGAAGCCTCACTTATATCGAACCGGAGTAGCCTTTCTAAGAAAATCCTCCGCACCAATCTCTCAGAGTTATCGCTCTGTACCAAGCTTCTCCTGAACAATGCGCTTTAAAGCGTTGCATTCGCTGGTGGGGTGATGGAGGAACCGGTGGAAATGACAGTATCTCGGGTCCATTACTTCTTGATCAGTAGGCGGACGCCATACCGGAGGTAGTTCCACCTCTCTATTTCGTACCCACATCTCCAGCAACTCCAAAATCTTTTCCATCGGGAACGGAAAGTGTAGGTACTTTGAGTCTGGCTTTTCCTGCGTTAGTGGGCATTGTGATGTCTCTCCGTGGCTTTGATGTGGAATGGGAGATGAAGTTGGAAGATTTGCGAGTGCCATCATATTTGCGGATCGCTTGCCTAGGTAAAGGGATGTGGAAGGTGTCGTAATGTCACTGCTGAGTGACCGGATTGAACGTTCCCATCCTCTGTATTCAGGTATTTCCTGATTGATTTCTCCTTCCTCAAACATTTCTTCAGTCGGTTGAAAGGTCGACGCGGATTGGACAGTTTTCCGGGCTTCATCAAGAGTTTTGAGATATAAATCCTTTAGCAGGGCTCCATAGGCTGCAGGCTCTCTTTATTTATCTGGCAGACATTGCAGTACTCCGGACAAGTCTTTTCCTATGTCTGGACCATGTTGTCCATCTTTCCTGATTCGTTTTCGACTACGTGCTCTTTTTGCTTCTCCACTTGTAAAGGTGTGACTCTTGACTAAGGATTCAACGTTTCTTGCACTGTCTGAGTTGATGCCTATCGACCCTCCTTGTAATTATGCCGCTACATCATTCAAAAGGCGAAATGTCTCGCTCTGCCTTCTGGTGATACCGGCTTGATTTGCCAAGACATCCTCCAACATTCCAGCTATGCTTCCCATGATATCTGAACCACCTTCGGATTCCGGGTGAGGATACGTCGTGAGACGAAAATCGAAGAATTGAGGATTCAATTTTTTGTAACCGAGAGATCAACCTCCCACTGTGGTCGCCAATTGTTTATGGGTGAAAACTACTCCTGCAGAATTTGGTAATTTGGGGTGTGGATGAGGAATGAATTTAAACCTTAAACAAATGCACTGGGAGGTGAGTGCTTGTAGATTCGAGAGATCAATCATGCAAGTCCAGCCTAAACCAAGAAATGGCCGTTCCCAGACTTGTTTCGGTCACAAAGTGAAGGAGATGGGGTTGATCTTAGGGAGGGAAGCGAAGAAGGTGTTGAGATTGTGAAGGTGTTGGCTTGCTTATGACTTGTTACAGAAAGGTGAGCAGGCTTGTTATTGATGCAAGCAAGCTCTGGGTGTTAGAATACGTTTTTTGTATTAACACTTGGTTTTCTGTCTCGTCTGGACTTGTCTTGTTGTTTGAAATAGGGCGGAGAACCTATTTATACAAGTCATTGAGCCTTATTCACGTCTCTCGTGGGAAGTGGAGGAAGTGGAGTGATGGATTAGTGGAGTTGTGCGTCGGTACGACATGACCAGTCTTGCCCACTTCTCCTGTTCATCTCTAACCGTCCATGACTTCCTAACACGTTCTTGTGATGGCGCGTTGCACGCTGCACGCTGTAAACCGCCAGACCAATACCCCAGTATGTATCCTCCCAGTTTGTGACATGATTGATGTCTGGAATGTGTGGATCGTGAATCCACGAAAGATAGCATGTAATCTTTGAATTGAATAACTGCGTTATTCGGGAAGTCGATACTTGTGAAGTATCGTGTGTATTTTATGCGGTGCGCATTATGGTGTGGTAAAGTGATGGGTAATGACGCCTCACTAACCAAATAACTCCCGACCGGGGTTGTATAACCAAGTCGGTGAAGTTGGACGGATGAGATGATCTTTGAGACACTCATCTCGCGACCGTTAATGAATATTAGGGTTTTTTGAAGAGGTGCGCAAGCATTACTCTTGACTTGGTCGAAACCCGAGCATGGAAAGGGATTTGGAGAGGACCGACCGGGCATGTGTGTAGACAGCATGCCGGTGTGTACGTCCATACCTCACTGTCCCATGAAGGCGCGATCTAAGCCACTCAATTTGACCGGTAAAGTTGAGTGGTTGAGATCGGTTTGCGGCGGAAATCCATTGCCGCAAAGGAGTTGGAAACCGCGTGACATCCCTAGTTTGGGCACGCGTTTCAAGATGACCCATCTTGGTCGGTCTTGGTCGATCATACCAGCGTGTAGGTGGTAGGCTGGTGTTCACACCTATACCTGACTATCCCATGAAAACGTGATCTAAGCCACTCAAATCGTCCGGTGAAGTTGAGTGGTCGAGATCAGTTTGCAATTTGGGAAGTGTAACCACGCAAGTTTGGGTGGACGGTTTGGGATAGCCAGGCATGGTATGCCTTGGCCGATCACATGAAGAGGTAGGTGGGCCCACGGTGGTCATGCTGGTATGACCGGACCTGCTTAATCTAATCTGTGACCCTCCATTCGTGCCGGAGAAGATGGACGTGCGTGATGGCTTGAAACCCTAATTTTGGCTTTCAAAGCCGTGCGCCATGCTCTCTTTGGGCGTACGAATTTGTTGCAACCAAGTATGGTTGGTCTTGACCGATTGGTCAGTGTGTGTAGCGGCCCACGGTGATCGTGTTGACATGCTCTAGGCCCTTTGAGTCTATATCTACACCCTCCATCTATACCTGCGAAGATGGATGGTTGAGACTGCTTTGCGACACATGTAATATGCCGCAAACCCTAATTTAGGTTTTCCGTCCATAATGCTTGGTATGAACGGTTTCTTGGCAAGCTAGGCCAATGACCGACCATGCGGGGTCGGCCGTGGGTATTCCATACCTGCTTGGGGTGATGGAATTGATGCGGGGTCATCCAATCATGCTTATGGAGTTGGATGATCAAGCGATCGAATCATATCCGACCGATACTGGTCGATCCGGACGCTCAATCGGGCTAGTATAACACACCGAGAGGGGCTCAATCGGGCTAGTATAACACACCCAGTCAGGCCTGTACGGGTATTTCGTACATGGTTTCATTATAGTGCTTGGAGGTTCGTGTTACTCTGTAAGAGTAACACTCGATCGTCATGCCACACCGATAATGAGTACTGGAAATACAAGGCCGATATGAAATTCACGGGAAGGGATTGTTGCCACATGCTCCAACCTGGAGGAATTTCATGTATTCACGAGAATGGGATTGTTGCTACATGCTCCATTCTTGGTGAATTAAGTGAGGGAGTATCCAACACTTATAAATGGCTTTATCTTTTACAAGATGTCAGCACATGATTTTTTCGGTTTTTTACAAATTTAACCTTAAATGAAAATCCACCATCAACAACAGTACAATTACAAAAGCAATGATTAATGAATTTCATGAAAACATCAGAGGAAGAATACATAAACGAGATTTTGAAGGAAAGAAGATTATAGATGGGGAGAAGACATCGTCTTTGAAAGAGTGGGAAAAGCAGAAAATAACATTCACAGCAGCAGAGGTACCTAAAGAGGGTTTGAGTCATACATCCCCACTAGTGATCACAATACATGCATGCAAAAATGGAGAAGAACCAGCAAAAGCAAATAAGAATGGGCGAGAAATAGAACTTTGGTGGATACAGGGAGTTTGGTGAACATCATGTTTTACCATACTTACAAAAAATTAGGATATAAAGATGAAGAAATGATTTCCCCAGCGTATTATATCCATGGTTTTGGTAAATCTATAACAAAACCTAAAGGAGAGGTAAAATTACGAATTCTGCTTGGAGAAATTGAAACACATGTGACATTGAGTGCAGTGGATATGGAATCGCCATACAACGTGTTGTTAGGGAGGCCATGGGTACATGCAATTAAGGCTGTAGCGTCAATATTTCATCAGTGTATCAAATTTCCTATGCCAACTGGAATTGGTGAAATCAGAGGAGATATTGATAAAGGAAGAATATACCATCAAGACGAAGTAAAGCATTATGAAGAACGAGTGAAGAAGCGAAAATATCGCAAGAAGATGGTAAAAGCAGCTAAAAAAGAATAAGAATTTAAAATTTACATGATAAGAGCAAAAGAAGGAAAAGGAATACCTAGCGCAATCTCGCAGGCTAAGGAAATGAAAGGACCAACCCCTATGGGAGAACCGAAAGCTAGCTATATCGCAGCAGAACAAACAAAAGAAGTGAATGTTGGAACTGAAGATGAGCCCAAGATGTTAAAAATTGGGACTAAAATGGAAGTAGATGAAGAAAGAAGAACTGTTGATTTGCTGCGAGATTATAAAGATATTTTCGCGTGGGATATGGATGAAATGCCTGGTATAGATCCATCTGTGGCTTGCCATAAATTGGAAATTGACAAAAATGTAAAACCATTCAAACAAAGAATTAGAAAGATCGCAACAACATATCATCCTCAAATAGAAGAAGAATTGCAGAAAATGCTAGATGCAGGAATCATTAGACAAGCAAAATATCCCGAATGGATAGCAAATATGGTTATAGTCCCAAAGAAGAAAAAAGGGATAAGAATTTGTATAGATTTTACCGATCTAAACAAAGCTTGTCCTAAAGATAGCTTCCTGTTACCAGATATTCCGCAATTGGTTGAAGCGGGCGGGAAACGAAAGGATATCATCTCTTGATGGATATAAAGGTTACAATCAAATTCCTCTCGCCGAAGAAGATCAAGAACATACTGCTTTCTTCGCTCCAAGAGGATTGTACTGTTATACAAAAATGCCGTTTGGTTTGCGAAATGCCGGAGCAACATGCCAAAGAATGGTAGAAAAGGTGTTCGCGAGATGGATACACAAAACATTAGAGGTATATGTGGATGATATTTTAATAAAAAGTAAGAAAGCAAAAGACCACATACCGGATCTGAAAGAAATTTTTGAACAAATGAGACATTTCAACATCAAAGTAAATCCAGAAAAATGCACCTTTGGAGTTGCATCTGGAAAAATTTTAGGTTACATCGTATCAAAAGAAGGAATCGAAGTCGACCCAGAGAAAGTACAAGCAGTTCGCGATATGCCAACACCGGCGACAGTAAAAGATGTTCAGAAGTTAAATGGGTTATTAGCTTCGCTAGGAAGGTTCATCTCGTGATCATCTGATAAATGCAAGCACTTTTTCAACATCCTCAAAAAGGGATCGAAGTTTAGATGGACAGATGAGTGTGAGAAAGCCTTACAAGGAATAAAGGAACATTTAATGGATATATCAATTTTGCAAAAATCAGAACCAGGAGAAGAATTATTGATCTATCTTGCGACGACCTCGCATGCATTAAGTGCAGTATTACTGCGAATGGACGCAGGGGTAGAGAAACCAATCTATTACATCAGTAAAACTTTGAATGCCGCAGAAAATAATTACTCAAAAATTGAAAAACTAATCTTGGCATTAGTTTACGCAACATTTAAACTTCGCATATACTTTCAAGCGCACATTGTTAAGGTAGTGACAAAAATACCAATCGAATCAGTAATGAAAAATTCAAAAAGATCGGGAAGAGTTGAGAGATGGAATGCTCAAATAAGTCATTGCAAGCTCAAATACGAAATATTGTCTTCACCAAAATCACAAGTTGTCGCAGACTTTCTAGCAGAATTTCCTTTAGAAGAGGATGAACCAGTGGAAGAAATGATGGACGTAGAAGAAGAACATGGAGATCCAAAAGACTTGTTAACTGAGCCAAATAGATGGGAAATATTAGTAGATGGGTCATCCAATGGAGAAGGTAATGGGGTTGGAATTGTTGTGATATCGCCAGAAGGCAATAAAATAGCTTTTTCTTTTAGATTGGAGTTTGCGTCAACCAATAATGAAACAGAATATGAAGCTATAATACATGCTTTGCGATTCGCAATAGAAATAAAATTGGAAAATGTGAGGATTACCAGTGATTCGCAATTGGCTATTCGCCAAATAAAAGAGGAATATACTACAAATGAACCATCTTTGCAAAAGTACAAGAAACTTGTTGACGAGTCATCGATGCGAATACCGAGAATAAAATGGAGACATATATCAAGGAGAAATAATAGACTCGCAGATGCTTTTTCCTTTATATCAAGTATGATGACAGATCCGACTGCGAGAAATATAAAAATACAAACACTTTTAACACCGTCAATTAATAAAGAAGAAGAGCAGGAAACAGATGTAATGCTAATAGAAGATGGAACACAAACACTTTGCGAAGAAGATTGGAGAGCGTAACTTCATGCATACCTGATGAAAGGGGAAACACCAAGAAATAGATTAGAGGCACACAAATTAAAAAGCCGTGCAACAAATTATGAATTAAGAGATGGAGTACTATACCGACGATCTTTTAATGGACCTTCATTCAGATGTTTAACAAGGAAGGAAGGAGAAACCATATTGAAGATGTTGCATAGCGGGGATGCTGGTAATCATAGTGGTGGAAGATCTTTAGCACATAAAGCAAAAATGCAGGGCTATTACTGGCCGTATATGCATGAGGAAGCGAAACAAATATCAAGGCGTTGCGAAGATTGCCAAAGGCATGGGAAGAAGATACATGCACCGGAGCGCCATTAAATTCTTCAACAAGTGTGTGGCCTTTTGGAAAATGGGGCTTAGATATTGTGGGACCATTCCTACCGAGAACAGGATAGAGAAGATATCTAATTGTCGCTACTGATTATTTCACAAAATGGGCAGAGGTGAAAGCGGTACAACACATTCGCGATAAAGATGTTTTTACTTTCATATTTGAGAACATTATATGCAGATTTGGGATTCCAAAGCCACAGTTGGTATCGACAATGGGAAACAGTTTGAAGGACAAAATATAGAACTGCTGCTTAATGCATTTCAGATACGATGTGGAAAATCAACTCCTCTATACCCGCAGGCTAATGGCCATGCAGAAGCGACAAATAAAACAATTGCAGACATATTGAAGAAGAAGTTAGAAGGATACAATAAAGGATGGTGCGAACAAGTGCATAATGCAGTATGGGCTTATAATACAACCAGGAGAGAAGCTACAGGAATGTCACCTTTTTGTTTAACATATGGGGTTGAAGCTGTACTCCCAACAGAAGTTATGATTCCAACAACAAAAAATGAAGCTTGGGAGAAAAATCTTAGTGCAGGTAACATTTTAATCAAATTAAATGAATTAGAAGAAAAAGAGAAGGAGCACTACAACATATAGAGAATTATCAGCGAAGATTGGCCAGAGAATATAACAAATGTGTCAAGATACGTGAATTTCAACCAGGAGATCTGGTACTGCGAGAGACACCAATATATCAGCGTGAAAGTGGTGGCAAGTTGGCAAGAAAATGGGATGGACCTTATATCATTAAGGAAATAGTTGGCACAGGGGCATATAGATTAATGGATCCTGAAGGGAAAGATGTAGGATAAAGATTGGATAGACCATGGAATAGGTTGTATCTCAAGAAGTATTACCCATAAAAGATGGATGAAATGAAATGAATTTGGATAAAATGTTTTTGCGACAAAATGATTGCGAAGTTGAATAAAATAGAGAAAGATTGTGCGAATATCTCGCAAACAATACATTACCGAAAATGAATGATTGAATGAATTGACAAAATGATAGAGTGAGTGAATGGGACAAACCTTTATGGCGTAAACCCTAGTTCGCGAATGATATTTCGCAAGAGGCAAATGTAAGACCTAAAGTACGTCATATAAGGGGGTATCTCTTGACATGGCTCAGGGGAAGGTTACACCGCTCCTGGAACCTGGGTCATGGAGATTTGGGGCCCATGAAAGCCTATCCGGGAGAGATACCTTGGATTTCCAACTATATATATAAGGTTATACCCTGGTTGGACGCCCGAGGGTCTCTTCCAAGGAGTCAGTGTATGCTCAAGGCGCCGAGTTACACGGTTGAGCCAAGAGTGCCTGGGGCATTTGAAGTGTCTCGGCCATTCTTGGCAAGTCTTGGTATATGTTACACTCGGCCCGAAGAAAACTCCACTTAGGGTGCAGTCTCGTAACCATAAACCATATAGGTATAAGGGATAAGAGGCTGCGAAAACAACTGGTTGTTGTTAAGACCGGATGGGAGGAGCTAGTCTTGTATGGCCGATGTACGCCTCCTTGAAGGGGCAACCTGGGAGAAGATAAGGGCGGCACCCTCCATTAGGGGAGCTGATAAGTGTCAAAAGACGCAAATGTCACGAGGCTTTGTTTTCGCAAGAAAATTTAGACTTGTCATATTTGTGCGATGATCCTGTAGAGGCAATAATACTAACGCAAGGATAAGACGAGATCAATGGGTTTTTGCATGAAAATGTAAAGACGTCCTGCGATTTCGTCGCAAAGACGGAAATGTCATGGGATTTTATATTCGCAAGAGTATTTAAGCCTGTCATATTGTCGCAAATAACATATCCTGCAGAGGCAAAAATACTTAAGAAATGATAAGACAAGGTCAATGGGTCATTACATGAAAGACGTCCTGCGATCTTGTCGCAACGAGGGGTGGCGAAATAAGACCTTTAATTAGGAAGGCAAAATAAGACCACACAATCAATGATAAGACAAGATCAATAGATTTCTTCATTTGTGAAGATATCCTGCGATCTTGTCGCAATGATAAATTTCAACATAAATAAAGGTAAGTGAACATGCTTGCGAGATTAGAATTGCAAATCTAAAATGAGATAGAAAGAGAAAATAAGGGATTATTCACCAAGGGATTTAGTCTTTCCAATCAAAAAGAATACTTCAACATAAATTGAAAAGCATCTTATGCAAAAAGTCATACAGATAAAGAGACTGGAAGATGTAAAATTACAAAAATAGTTTAATTTTCTACATCAGCGTTCTCGACAACAGGAGATGATAAATGTTCTTCAACAATTTTATCAGCTTCACCTTCGCCAGTTGGAGGATTTTCATCAGAAATTTTTTTATTTGGATTCTTATCGACAATTTTATTGTTCGCGAGATCTTCGCAGCTTTCATAATCGTAATCACTATTAGGAGAATTAGGAACTTCATCATCTTCAACTTCCAAAGGTTCAATAGAGACATGTTCAAGGGATTTAGAAAGTAAGATCTCATTCACAAAAACTTCAGCTTTGGGATGAAATTGACGAAGAAGTGCCTTCTGTTGATTCCTACTTTGGATATCTTTAAGATGGCTAAGATAATTAAGCTTTCTTGCGGCACGATCACGAGAATGGGCAAGAGTAGCGACAAGTGTTGCATTTTCCTTGCGAATCTTGGCATGGGCGGATTCCAAAGTAGACAGAGAGGTGCGAAGATCTTTCTCGAGATTACTGTGAAAATAAAGAAGAACAAAGAGAGTTACAAATAAAAAGTAATGTAAGAAATTAGAAAAGGAAAACGGCGGATGAGGCAGTCAAATTTTATGACTACCTTCCTTTTGCGAGATAAGATGTTGGGTCAGGGCCTAGCAACTATTCTCCAAATGATCCATGGCATTATCAAAACCATCACCGACAAGACCTTTTAACCGAGAACGCAAGCTTTTTTCATTAGAAATCAGTAAATTATTTTCCTTCGCAAGGGAGGTATGAGATTCTTTTAACTTGGTATATTCATCCTTGAGCTGGTTTGCTTTCACACTTAGAGTTATTCTACCCTGAATAAGCTTATCTCTTTCGGTAGTGGTTTCTTTGAGTTTATTTTTCAATGAGCAGATAGATTGTTCTTGCTCATTCAGTGCTTTTCGACAAACATCAAGTTGTTGCGAGGATATCGCCACCTTGTCCAACAAAGCTCGCTTCTCTTGGGACAAAGTTCCATTTTCATCTGATAAGGTTTCCAACTCCAAATTAGATTTAGTCAAAGAATATGAGAGATGCGACAATTCGTTACTTAATAATTCTTTCTTCTGGATTAAGTAGGCGTTTTCTTGGGTTAGATTATTTATCTGGTCAACAGAATATGTATGGAGGTTATCTAATCGGTTATATTGCTCCATCCAAGCATCTCTTTCCGTTCGAGTTTCTTCCACGATAGATTCCACTTGATATATCTCCATTTTACGTTTCTGATTCAAAGCTTGAAAGGCGAACAAAGTATTCAAAAAAAAAAAAAAAAAAAAAAATGGGGAGGAAATGATACCTTTTAGTTCTTCATTCTTCCTGCGAAGATTATCACGATCCAAATAAGTATTATGAAGGCTATTCTTCAAGGTCTTAATTTCTTGTTCCAAGGATGCTCGCGACATTGTATCAGAACCAAAATACTTACTCAAGGATTCATAAACACTAGATCCGATAGGATCAGTGGAAATTTTCTTAACATCATTCATGGTATCCGATAAAACTTTAAAAGCTACATCTATCCCTTCCAAGTTTTCTTTAGTAAGAGAGATAGATCCAGAGGAAGAGGAATGATGGAGGAAGAGGGAAAGGTTGAATCATCTTTAGTCATAAGAATGTCAGTTAAAGGAACCTGATTAACAAGTGGGGGCGAAGTAGAGGTATTAAGGGTAAAAGTGGAGAGAGGTTCATTTTGAAGAATTTCATTAACGGAAAATTCAGGGATTGATTCATCATGCGAGATCCTCGCATGAGAAGGTGGGTCATCATGAGAGGAAGGAATTGGTTTATCTTGCGAAGAAATCGCTAGAGAAGATGAATTATCCTGCGAAGGTATTGTAGGAGAAACAGCAAGCTTAAACCCAGGAAAAGAAACAGGAGGCGCCACAGGTTTAGAAGGGCGAGGCTTCTTGGGGGATTTATCAGCATCCTGCGAATTACAAGTTAAATAAGAAACAGAGGCAACAATATTGTTATTAAAAGAGTAAATGTTTCTTAAATACCTTATTATTCGCAGGCTTTCTTTTAGAGGCAAAGGATTTCGGTTGCGAACCCATGGAAACATTAGGATTCGTAACAATGAATTTGGTGCTAGATTTATCCTTGCTGAAACAAAAATGGCAAGAGAAACATTAAAAGAAGAATAGTATCCAAATAAAAGACTTCAATAAGAGAGATCAATCATGAAATAATCAAAATTAGCAAAATCAACAGACTTTGATGCCATAGAAACGAAAGAGTGAAAGAGTTGTAGCGAGAAAGACGATGAAGAAGACGATGAAGGAAAACGACAGAGAAAGTTGCAGACAATAAAGAAGATGAAGTAAAAGAAAAGAAGAATTTTCATAAGGAACTCTCCTTTAAATAGATGGGAAAAGAGTAACCGGATAACATTAAATGTGCCGGTAAAAAATGAAATTTTAGATACGTGTAAACAGTCATTCCTAAATTCACGGAATCTTGTCGGTAAAAAAATGGATAGAAAACAAACGGTTGCGACATTTCAAAATGTTAGTTCTCATGACATTCTCTTCTTCGCAGAGAAGACATGAGAAGAGGCAAGATGTAGGATCAGAATATCGCAACCTCAATACTTCGCGAGATTAATAAACGACAGCATCACGAAGGAGTCGCGGGGAAGTAAAATAAATGACGCAATGGATGACGACAGCCAGAACACGAGGAAGGTGTGAAAATCTGGCGAAGGTTAAGAGTGTCGCGAGGATGAACACTTATACACTTGCGACACTTCGCGAGTTATTTCCGAAAATAAAGGACAGCTTAGCTGTCATCCACTGTGTACTACCCTATATAAAGGGGTGAGTAAGTCTGTTGTAGGGAGAGTTCTTTGGAATTGTTAAGCAAGTCATTAGGAGAGAGAAAATTAAGAGTGATTGTAATTTCTTTTGCTCTGTTCTACCTTCCTCTGTAAACATTTCAAGAAAATAATCAATAAAATCTATAGTTATTCATCTTCAAATGGATTAATTGAGTAAATTCTATTGAGGGGTGTAGTGTGGGATTTCCTGCAACTACATTACAAGTGTCGCAAAACGGTCTCAACCATCCATCTTCGCAGGTATATATGGAGGGTGTAGATGAAGATTCAAAGGGCCCAGAGCATGTCAACACACTCACCGTGGGCCCGCCTATATACCTGACCAATCGGTCAGGACCAACCATGGTTGGTTATCCTAATTCGTGCGCCCAAACGGAGCATGGTTACACGGCCGTGAAACCCAAATTAGGGTTTTGAGCATCACGAGCGTCCATCTTCTCCAGCACGAATGGAGGGTCCAAGATTAGATTAAGCAGGTCCGGTCATACCAGCATGACCACCGTGGGCCCATCTATCCCCTCACCCGATCGGCCAAGGCATATCATGCCTGGTTATTCCAAGACGCGCGCTCAAACTAGCGTGGTCACACCTCCCAAACCGCAAACTAATCTCGACCGCTCAACTTCGTCGGACGATTTGAGTGGTTCAGATCACGTTTTCATGGGATAGTCAGGTGTAGGCGTGAACACCAGCCTACCACTTACACGCCAGACCGGTCGGCCAAGACCGACCAAGTTAGGTCATCTTGGAACGCGCCGAAGTGAGCATGGTGCGCGGCTTTTGCGGTACCAAATTCCTATTACAAAATCGATCTCCACCACTCCTCTTTGCCGGTCAAATTGAGTGGCCTAGGTTGCACCTTCATGAGACAGTGAGATATGGACGTGTACACCGGCATGTTTTATACACGCATGCCCGGTCGGTCCTTTCAAAAACCTTCCCATGCTTGGTTTCGACCAAGCTGAAGAGTGATACTTGCGCACCTCTTCAAAAAACCCTAATTCATTAACGGTCGCCGAGATGAGTGTCTCAAAGATCATCTCGTCCGTCCAACTTCACCAGCTTGGTTATACAACCCTGGTCAGGAGTTAATTGGTCAGTGAGGCATCACCACCCATCACCTTACCAGACCATGATGCAATACCTGCATAAAATACACATGATACTTCACAAGTATCAACTTCCTGAATAACGCAGTTATTGAATTCAGCATTACATGCTACCTTTCGTGGATCCACGATCCACACATTCTAGACATCAATCATGTCACAAAATGGGGGATACATCAAAGTCATTAGGGTATTGGTTTCGGCGTTGCGGCATATTAAATGTACAACGCGCTCATCACAAGAACGTGTTAGGATGGAAGTTATGGATGGTTAGCGATGACAGCAGCTGGAGAAGTGGGCAAGACGATGAAGAGATCCACTACTCCCATCACTCCACTTCCTCCACTTCCCACGAGAGACGTGAATAAGGCTCAATGACTTGTATAAATAGGTTCTCCTCCTATTTCCACCAACAAGAGCAAGTCCAGACAAAAACAAAACCAAGTGTTAATACAAAACAACGGAATGATAGCTTTCATCCAAGCGGCATTCTAGAAGGTGTTCAGAAACTTGGCGAGATCTTAAGGCAGTTACAAGTCATAAGCAAGCCAACACCTTCACAATCTCAAAACCTTCTTTAGAAGAAAGATAGAATGAAATGAATTCTTATCCGGTCGCGAACACAAACTTCCTCCCTAAGATCAACCCCATCTCCTTCACTTTGTGACAAAGGCTAGATCATGCAAGAAACTTACGGTGGGCGGAGGGGCGAGAGAAATCCTTGAGAATCCACCACCGGGCACATGAAGTTTTGTTCTTACCATCGCTTCCATGGGCATCAAACAAACGATTGTAGAAACATAAAGAATCATTCTCGGGATGATTGATCGGGGAAGCTAAATCACTTTCTAAAGGGGAAAAGCAGGCGAGACTTTACCACCACACGAGAGAGATGCATAGCGATCAATCATGTTTTCATGACAACGTGCTCGGTAGAGTCACAAAATTTACATACTGGGGCATTTGAAACTGCCTGTGAAGGATGAGTGGATGCCATACAGGACTGAACATACCTCATGAGGTGAGTGCCTAGAGACAGGCGAATAAATAATGCTTTCATCAGTTCAGTTGAAAGAAAAATTACAACAAATTGTCAAGTCCAATAAGTAAATGACAAATGATTGAATGATTTAACCAACACCTTCACATTTCGTATCTCAAAACTCTTCTCGGGGAAAGGTTACGCTTCCATGAAATTTGGGGCCCTCCTATCCGGAAGAGGGTACCTTGGATTCCCAGATTATACCCTGGTTGGGCGACCGAGTCATACATGCTACCTTTCGTGGATCCACGATCCACACATTCCAGACATCAATCATGTCACAAAATGGGGGATACATGCGGGTATTGGTCCGGCGGTTTACGTGCAACGGCGTGTGCAACGCGCCATTACAAGAACGTGTTAGGAAGTTATGGACGGTTAGCGATGACAGGAGAAGTGGGCAAGACTCGTGTAGCATCGACACACAACTCCACTACTCCATCACTCCACTTCCTCCACTTCCCACGAGAGACGTGAATAAGGCTCAATGACTTGTATAAATAGGTTCTCCTCCCTATTTCCACCAACAAGAGCAAGTCCAGACAAAAAACATAAACCAAGTGTTAATACAAAACACCGGAATTGATAGCTTTCATCCTGTAAGCAGGTTCAGCTTTCTGTTACAAGTCATAAGCAAGCCAACACCTTCACAATCTCAAAACCTTCTTCGCTTCCCTCCCTAAGATCAACCCCATCTCCTTCACTTTGTGACCGAAACAAGTCTGGAACGGCCATTTCTTGGTTTAGGCCGGACTTGCACGGATTGATTTACTGAATCTACAAGCACTCACCGCGCAGTGCATTTGTTTAGGGTTTAGATTCATTCCTCATCCACACACCCCAAATTACCAAATCCGGCAGGAATAGTTTTCACCCATAAACAATTGGCGACCACAATGGGAGGTTGATCTCTCGGTTGCACAAAATTGAATTCTCAATTTTTCGGTTTCCATCTCGCAATGTATCCAGAAACCACAGGTGGTTCTGATATCATGGGAAGTATAGTTAGAATGCTGGAGGATGTCTTGGCAAATCAAGCCGGTATCACCGGAAAATGAGCGAAACATTCCGCCTTTTGAATGATATAACATCACAATTACAAGAAGGGTCGGCGTGCATCTACTCAGGCAGTGCAAGAAACGCTGAATCCTTAGCCAGGAGTGACAACTTTACCAGTGGAGAAGCAAAAAGAGCGCGTAACCGCAGGAGACTCGGGAAAGATGAACAACATGGTCCAGTCAACAATGAAGAACCGAGGCAACTCCACAGAGGAAAGGACTTGTACGGAGTACTACAACGTCTACCAGATAAAGAAAGGGAGCCTGCATCCTATGGAGCCCTATTAGAAGATTTATATCTCAAAACTCTTGTTGAAGCCCGGAAGACTGTCCAATCCGCATCGGCCTTTCTTCCAAGCGAAGAAATGCTTGAGAAAGGAGAGATCGATCGAAATACGTGAATACGAGAGGATGGGAGCGTTCAATTCGATCACTCAAGCAGTGATATTACGACACCTTCCACATCCCTCTACCCCGTGCAAGCGATCCGCGGATATGATAGCACTCGCAAATCTTCCAACTTCATCTCGGAACGTGCTCCACATCAAAGCCATGTAGAGATATCACAACGCCCACTAACGCAGGAAAAGCTGGACTCGAAATACCTACACTTTCCGTTCCCGATGGAAAATATTTTGGAGTTGCTGGAGATGTGGGTATGAAATAGAGAGGTGGAACTACCTCCTGTATGGCGTCCACCAACCGATCAAGAAATAATGGACCCGAGGTACTGTCATTTCCACCGGTTCCTTCACCACCCTACCAGTGAGTGCAACGCTTTGAAGCGCATTGTTCAGGAGAAACTTGGTTCAGAAGGATAGCTCTCATTCTCTAAAAAATTAATGTGGACGACTTCCTTGGAGAGGCAACTTCGGTTTGATACAAGTTAGACTTCAAAAACAAGTAAGTTCTATTCAGCAAATTTACAAGAAAGATAGTTTTGGAATTCACTGGGGACTTAGCATCCCGCACATGGAGAAAGAGACTCAGTGATCAAACGCATGTTTGCTTCCCTTCATACCTCCCTTTTACACGATATTTACAATTTAATATGACATGTGCAATCATTCATGACCAAGATGCAAATTCCATTTAAAATAACCTCTTTCAGAAAAGTTATTCACAAAACTATCTCAAAATAAACCAATTCAATTACCTAATAATTCAAAACCGGAGGTCAAATTTTGAAAGGAAATGCTCACTATCCCTCAAAATAAAAACATCTAAAAGAAAAGACAATTAGGTGGTGAGAATCTTTCAAGGAAAGTCCTTCAGCAGCAACTCATCCTTCTGGGCAAGAGAGTCTTTCATCCTTTGAAGAATAGCCTGCTTCAGCTTCAACTCCTTAGACAAGTTTTCAACCTCTTCTTCCTGGCGAGTAACACAGTCTACGGAAGGGACTTCGTCTTGTAATTTCTGGAGCTCCTGAATCTTGGAGAACCCTTTGAAGAACCAAGGAGCATTGAAGCTGTACCTGCGCAAACACGTCTCGATGGAACTTTCAGTCTTCAATCATCTCCTCAGAAACTGTTCGACCGGTCGTGACGCTCATCCTATGGATAGAAAATAAAGCTTCTTGGACGCGGTTGACCAACGCAAGACGGCTTTTGAGCTTTGTAGTGGTAGCAATGTGGCCATGCTTCTCCCATATCGCCGTATACAACTCATCGAACTGAGACGGCACGCTGAATCCGCCAACCAACACATGGCCTGGATAAGGGACAGTAAAAGGAGGATCGAACAAAGCCCCAGGCTGCATCACCGATACTTCACCAACCACAGGAGCCTTGTCAGTTACAGGAGGCCTTTCAGAAGGAGTCACCACGATAGCTTTATTGGCCGAAGCCTGCTCAGAACATTCTTCAAGGGGAGCCGCTTCAACTATAGCGGATGTTGCCTCTCTTATATTCCTTCCGACATCTACTTCGCTCTGGGTGCTAATTTCCATCACGACCCCGTCAACAAGATCACTAAGGGAAGCGCCTTGTCCAACCGAGCTTGCATCATCTCTGTCATGGTCTAGAAGAGGAGCGGTTTCGCCAGACTTCTCAGCATAAAGATCAGTGTTACCTGGACTCCGAGGATCGGTGCGCGAGACTTCTCAACATGAAGGCCAACATTACCGGGACTTTTCATTACGAATGCGCGCCAACCTTGTGAAGACATTCTCTTTTGGAATTCCCTGATTTCAAGCACTCTTAAAAGAGCTTACTCTGGAGAAATGAAGGAACCAACGGGAAGAGATTTAAATACCTGCATATTGGAGGAATTGAGGATCACCGAACCACATGCCTGACTTTTGGATCTCTCTCCTGCTTGGGGACTGCAATCCTCGGCTCTGGTCCGTTTGGTGGAAGTGGCTTCAACCGAAATGCTTTTCAAAACGTCGGAAGATGGTTCACTACGGGAACTGTCACAACACTCTCCGAGAATTCTGGAAAATCAACAGTTTGCCTCCTCCAAAATTCCTTGTACTTATCGGTTACCACCGGGTTTCTCCCAATAGGCCAGAAGTGAAGGCTCACCCGTTCTAAAAACACGTCGGCTTTAAGAATATTTGGGAGGAATTCTTTCGGAACCCCGGTGGACGGATAAATGGGACACCCGATCAAATCCCATTTGACGAGCCGCCCTGTCAAATATTGTACGGAGTCACAGTAATTCTTCGTTGAATAAAGACGGGTCATATCCTGGGATGCACTGTGCGGGTAAACAATTTCCCCAAATCTCATAGTCTTAACATCGGTGCGCAACACAAAGATCGGGACCATCGGAAGCGAGCAAAAGTCTTTGGCCGAACAATGGAAGGGTGGATCGGCCCCCATGGACGGAAATCTACGAAGACACATTGTCAAATATGTCCACGAGTTTCACGCCTATTTTGGGACGCCTCCTATTCCAAATGGAGTATTCTCGAGCCACCATACAAGTTGTTGAGCAAATTTGCGGAGCAAGAGCATAGCTTTTGAAGTGTTCCCATAAGAATGCACGAAGAAAAGCGAAGTGAATGTGCGATTCCACCTTCTTGTACCCTTTAGAAACATGCATGTCCATTGCTAAGGCGTCCAAGATGAGAGTACAACGATCCAAGGAACAAGGCACCCGGGGGAAGAACTTTACCTTTTGCCGGCTTTATAGCGATCTTAACGAGGTCACCTCTAATGGTCTTCTTTCCCAGGCCATCGTTGAATATATCTCTGGATAGCCATAAAGACAGAACGCAATCACGCCGAGCTCATTTTCCAACTCTTTATCCGGCTCACGGGTCCCAGGAGACCACTCAGACACCCACCAGGTGTAAAAGCATCTCGTATCTTTTTTCTCCTCCTTGTCCAGACTGTCGAATCCCGCCACCTTTTGAAGTATAGCATCATAGTTACGTTGCTCCGTATCAGAGAGATCGTAAGAAAGACTTCCGAACAACGAGCGGGTTCATTAATGCAGCTACACTCTCCGGGTAATAGTCATCTCTCCCCATCTAGATATGGCTGTATGAGTAGAAATGTTCCACCGAGAAATGAAGGTAATCAAACCCGCAGCGTCTTTCTTAATTTCAAGAGCAAAGATGCCATGACCGCATTGAGGATTTGCGCTTTGGTCAAATTATCTTTGATGTCCTTATTACTCAACATGCGTCTCATCCATCCTTCATAAGAACCCAAAGGAGTATGACAAATCTTGAAGTCAATAGGGAAGGCGGATATTCGTTTCTCCGGAGACAAAATCTCATCACAAGTCTTTGAAGAAGAAAATGGATCGAAGATCCATATTTTCCTAATCGGAAAGCATGACTATCTTATGAGAAGGATGTTTTCTAATGTTTGGAAAAGGCGAGGTGAACAACTCATCATCGATGTTCGGCATATCTTTGAAGTCACATCAACACTTCCCGACTTGGCACCAACATTATCTCCGGAAGACATCTCAACAGGAATTCTTTTCTTCATTCCACAATGAAATAAAAGACAGGAGTTAGAACTTGTATTAAAAGCGCATGAAGCGTGTAGTCACGCACGACAAGACACGTTGAAATGCACAAAAGCTGGGATTAGGTCCAAACACCAGTATTACTCAAATTTCAGTCCGGTATTGGTTTCAAGTCCGGTACAAGTTTCAGTTTGGTATTGGTTTCAAGTCCGGTACAAGTTTCAGTATGGTATTGGTTTCAAGTCCGGTACAAGTTTCAGTCTGGTATTGGTTTCAAGTCCGGTACAAGTTTCAAGTCCCAGTATTGGTTTCAAGTCCCTACAAGTTTCAATTGGTTTCAAGTCCTACAAGTTTCGATCGGTATTGGTTTCAACTCCGGTACAAGTTTCAAGTCCGGTATAAATTTCGAGTTCGGTGTTACTCAAGTTTCAAGTCCGGGCACAAAACTGATATAAGGTCGACTTTCAGTCAAGCATATGTGGGTGAGACCCACGTTCAATCAAGCATACACGGTGGGCCCGCGTTCATCCGCACACATCATAACACGATTTTTCTTTATTCATGGGAATCGTGTCTACGGGATTCAAGCCAAAGTCTCTTCCCAAGCTACAATCTTAGAAGCTAGTTTTCCATGGAACAATGGAAGAAGAAGCAAAAACGACGTATTCACGGACTTGCGGAACTAAACCATCCTATCTATAAAAAGATTTTTACCTAAGAAATTAGGGTTTTTTCCTTAAAAAAAAAAAAAAAAAAAAAAAAAAGTGAAACTTACCTTGGGCGGACGGACGGACGGCAAAGAAGAACCGGCAGCCGAATAACAGTTCTAAGTGGCGTTTAAAGCGGCACTAGTCACGGGCGGGAGCTGCTCAACAAAAAAAAAAAAAAATCGTGAGGAAAAGAAAAGGGGTTGGTCTCTTTTATAGACAAAAAATTAGAAGAATCCCAATGGAACAAGGATTCCTCTTTTATTTGGTTTCCTCTTTTGATTCAAATACCCTAAGGAAGGAAGCCGGTCCATCAAAGCTTAGGATCGCGCACGTATGGAGGATTGCCCACGGCCAGGAATCCCTCCCGGGTAGACTTCCTTTATCTTGTCTCCTTACGTTTGTATATGTCACCATCTCATGCCTACCCCACAATAGTGTAACCATTATGTGCTAGGTAGGGGACTTATTGTTGATGGTGGATTTTCATTTAAGGTTAAAGTTGTAAAAAACCAGAAAATTATGCGCTGACATCTTGTAAAAGATAAAGCCATTAATAAGTGTTGGATACTCCCTCACTTAATTCACCAAGAATGGAGCATGTGGAAACAATCCCATTCTGTGAATACACGAAATTCATCTAGGTTGGAGCATGTAGCAACAATCCCATATACCCTGTGAATTTCTAGCATTATTAATTAATGCGCAATCAGCCTTGTATTTCCTGTACTCATTATCAGTGCGGCATGACGACTGAGTGTTGCTCTTACAGAGCAACACGAACCTCCAAGCATTATAATGAAACCATGTACGAAATACCCGTACAGGCTGACTCTCGGTGTGTTATACTAGCCCGATTGAGCCCCTCTCGGTGTGTTATACTAGCTCGATTGAGCATCCGGACTGACCATTTCGGTCGGGATATGATCACATCGATCATCCAACTCCACAAGCATGATTGGATGACCCGGATCAATTCCATCACCCCCAAGCGGGTATGGAATATCCATTCGGAACCGACAAAGGACCCCGCATGGTCGACCTCCCGAGATTGGCCTAGCTTGCCAAAACGTCCAAACCAGGTCGTATGGGCGGAAAACCCTAAATTAGGGTTTGCGGCATATTACATGTGTCGCAAAACGGTCTCAACCATCCATCTTCGCAGGTATAGATGGAGGGTGTAGATGAAGATTCAAAGGGCCCAGAGCATGTCAACACAATCACCGTGGGCCCGCCTACATACCTGACCAATCGGTCAGGACCAACCATGGTTGTTTATCCTAAAATCGTGCGCCCAAACAAGCATGGTTACACGGTTTGAAACCCAAATTAGGGTTTTGAGCATCACGAGCGTCCATCTTCTCCCGGCACGAATGGAGGGTCCAAGATTAGATTAAGCAAGTCCGGTCATACCAAAGATGACCACCGTGGGCCCATCTATCCCTCACCCGTTCGGCCAAGGCATATCATGCCTGGTTATTCCAAGACGCGTGCTCAAACTAGCGTGGCCACACCTCCCAAACCGCAAACTAATCTCGACCGCTCAACTTCACGGACGATTTGAGTGGTTCGATCACGTTTTCATGGGATAGTCGGTGTAGGCGTGAACACCAGCCTACCACTTACACGCCAGACCGATCGACCAAGACCAACCAAGTTGGGTCAATCTTGAAACGCGTGCCTAAAGTGAGCATGGTGCGCGGCTTTTTCCGGTACCAAATTCCTATTACAAAATCGATCTCCACCACTCCTTTGCCGGTCAAATTGAGTGGCCTAGATTGCACCTTCATGAGACAGTGAGATATGGACGTGTACACCGGTATGTTGTCTACACGCATGCCCTATCGGTCCTTTCCAAAACCTTCCCATGCTTGGTTTCGACCAAGTCAAGAGTGATACTTGCGCACCTCTTCAAAAACCCTAATTTCATTAACGGTCGCGGATGAGTGTCTCAAAGATCATCTCGTCCGTCCAACTTCACCGGCTTGGTTATACAACCACTGGTCGGGGAGTTATTTGGTCGGTGAGGCGTCACCACCCATCACCTTACCACACCATGATGCGAGTACACTGCATAAAATACACATGATACTTCACAAGTATCAACTTCCCGAATAACGCGGTTATTCAATTGACATTACATGCTATCTTTCGTGGATCCACGATCCACACATTCCGGACATCAATCATGTCACAAACTAGGGGGATACATACTTTGGGTATTGGTCTGGCGGTTTACGGCGTGCGGCGTGTGCAACGCGCCATCACAAGAACGTGTTAGGAAGTTATGGACGGTTAGAGATGGACGACAGAGAAGTGGGCAAGACCGATCGTGTGGCATCGACACACAACTCCACTACTCCATCACTCCACTTCCTCCACTTCTCACGAGAGACGTGAATAAGGCTCAATGACTTGTATAAATAGGTTCTCCTTCCTATTTCCAACAACAAGAGCAAGTCCAGACAAAACGAAAACCAAGTGTTAATACAAAACATTCAAACACCCCGAGCTTGCTTGCATCAATCACAAGCCTGCTCACCTTTACTTACAAGTCATAAGCAAGCCAACACCTTCACAATCTCAACACCTTTTTCGCTTCCCTCCCTAAGATCAACCCCATCTCCTTCACTTTGTGACCGAAACAAGTCTGGAATGGCCATTTCTTGGTTTAGGCCGGACTTGCACTGCATTGATTTCGAATCTACAAGCACTCACCGCAAATGCATTTGTTTAAGGTTTAAATTCATTCCTCCATCCACACCCCAAATTACCAAATTCTGCAGGAATAGTTTTCACCCATAAACACCACCATTTTGTGCCTTGAGTTGAAGGTAGGTTGTTGAACCGCTCCTTGCTTATTGGCATAGCTAAAATTGGGGTGATCTCTTCATCCGGATTGTAAGTGTTAGAGTAGGGATCATACCGCCTTTGTTGATTTGGAAAGACCGAATTAGCTTGCTCGTCTTCATAAGCTTGAGAGGAACTTGGTATCACCGCGGCGCAACTTGTTGCATCATTGCTTTGTCATGTTACTCATTTGTTGACGAAGTTCCTCGACTTTGCTCACTTCATTCACTTTCCTAAGAAGCACATCCGAACCACGACTCAAGAATTGTTGGGAGTTTGCTTTGCCATGTTTTCAATCAACTCTCTAGCTTGTGCCACCGTCTTGTTCACTAGTGCACCACCACCACCCGCGTCGACAAGATTCCTATCACTTGATTGGAGTCCTTCATAGAAGTATTGGATGATCATAGCGTCACGAATTGGTGGTGAGGGCGGCTTGCCACCAATCTCTTGTATCGTTCCCAACATTCATATAAGGATTCTCCCACATTTTGCTTCATCCCACAAATCTCCTTTCGAATTTGAGTGGCCTTTGATGCGAGGAAAATATCTTTTTAAAAGAGTTTCTTCATCCCATTCCATGTCGTGACACTTAGGGAGGCAAATAGTACAACCAATCCTTAGCACTATCCATCAAAGAGAAACGGAAAACTTTTAACATTGCACCATCCGCCTCGACATCCGCTGGAAGCATGGCCGTGACAATGGTGTGGAAGTCCATAAGATGCTTGTTTGGGTCTTCATTCACCATGCCATGGAACTTTGGTAATTCTCTAAGCAACCCGGCTTGATCTCAAAAGTAGAGTTTGTTTGAATACACCCATGTTGTGTATCAAGCCTATGAGAAGCCAACTCCTTGAGTGAGCGATTTGCATCACCTATTGCTTCTTCTTTTTTCTTTAAAAGGTGGTTCTTGTTCACCGGAACCTCTTGTTCTAAAACTGCTTCTTCTTGCTGGAAAGTCTCTTCTTCTACTTCCAACTCTTGTTCTTCCGTTGTATCTTTACTTGGTTGGAGTATTGTGCCTCTTCGAGTAGCTATCCCGCACCTTGGATAATTCCAATCTTTAGAAGCCCGGGGATTAGGTACTGAAAACAATTCTAAACAAGTGGGAAACAAGACAAGAAAACAAAAAGCAAAGATAAAAGCGAAATTATAAAAAGAAACTAAAAACTTAATAACTAGCCGTATGCCTCCCGGCGGCGCCAAATTGATCGTTGTCGTATGCGTCAAAAATAATTTCACTTTCCTAAAGTATATTGCTCGTCTGAGCGAAATTTGCTCGTTTGATGAATTATTGGTAGCATGACCAAATAAAATATTAATTAAAATATTGGTAGCTGGACCGAATATTATATAATTAATTAAGATGTTGATTGTTGAATCAACATAAAATTATTAGTGTTTAAACTTGCTCAAAAATTATGATTTGCAGAGCATTCAGTTCGAAACCCTAATTTTTATCGATTGCTGATCAGTTGGTGATTTGTTGGAGATCAATCATTGAGTGAAGGAGGGAACGGATACATGGGATGATAGATGACCATGTAGTGCCCAGATGCTCCTGTGAGCATGCACCAAAGTCCTTTGTTGACCAATTGGTGAAAGGATGATTAGATGCTGGTTTAATCACTTATTAGAATAGTACTCGTCTGAGCATCAGGTGATAAAACCTAATTATGGAGAAGTGAGGGACTGAACAAAAGGGCATGAGACAGGCCCTTGGTGGTCGTGGGACCAGATGAGAAAATCCCAATATGAGAAATTGAGCAAATTAGGTAAAAATTATAAAGATGTGTGGGACCGGCTCCTTGCAAGCCTTAGGGCCGGCCTTGGTGGTCAAGGAAGCATGCACGTGTCACCATAATGTCCATGTCTCGATCTGAGAGTTTTGGTATTTTAACGGTGTGCGTTTGAGCAATATTTTGGGTTTTCAGAAGAGTTCGATCTTTGACTGAAATTCTTGATTTTGCTCGAATGAGCAAGTAGAACTTTGCTCATTTGATCAATTTGAGAATATTAAAATAATAATATTTTAATATTTTTGCGTGAGTAGCATAGACGATCATGTGACCATTTGACTTTTGGCTTTTCCAGGGTTTGAGCAATATTTGAGCAAATATTGAAAACTAGGGTTTTACTCAAACACTGGAGTTTCATGAGATGAGGGAAATAATAATTATGAAAACAAGGGATTGCAAGGTGTGGGGCCGGCCACGGCTAGGGCATGGCCGGCCGGATGATCGCTGTCGTATGCGTCAAAAATAATTTCACTTTCCTAAAGTATATGATAAGAAAGAGTTCGTTTCCACAGAGAGGCAATTGTAGTTATTATGTAATCAATTTCTTAAAGTAACCAATTGGGGGGATTTCTGATTTTTAAGTAAGCAATAAAAGTAAATTAAAAACAAAATAAGTTGTAGGAAGTAATCAATAGAGAAGGAATTTGGTCAAGGAATTCATCTTCAATCTTAGACATGTGCTTGCATATATGATTAGAATTACAATTTAATCTCTTTTATTATCAAAAGCCTAGAGAATCAAGAGAGCAAGATAATCTATTAATTTCCTAAGTTCATCAACACACACATTAGAGCCGCGTATGTGAATTCTACCTAAAGAATAACCTAACGCCTTGCGCTAATTAAGTTCAATTCCTAGGAGCATTAAGTTTCAGAAATAGGCTAATCAATGCAATTGTCATACATTGCGCATAACAATTCGGACAATGGTCAAACTCTACATATGATTACGAGTGTATCACTACAAACCGTAATCATATCATGCTAATTATATTCGGGGTTATCGCTCGATGAAAAACCTAAAATAGCTATGGAAAAGGATGCAAGTTGAATTGATTGGCCACTCAACTAAACAAACATCTAATCCTCACACAATACATCAATCATGTGATATTAAAAACAAAGTAGAGATGTGAACGATAATCAAGATAGAAAACTAATACATAAATCAAACACAAGTTTTAGAAATAGGACTACATCCTTAACCAATAATATAGAATTTAGTTACTCATAGCTATCGAGTTCATCACAAAAATATGAATTAAATAAAGAAGAAGATGAACAAAAGCAAACCCTAGTAGGGTAAACAAATGCGGCTCTCTCCTTAGCTTCCAAGAATAAAACGTGATATAAGTTGTAGAAGTCTTTCCTTTAAATAGCTTTGATTTCCAAAATTAGGTCAAGTCTCAAAGGTCCAATAGATAGAAGTCCACCCAGCCCATATGTGAGAAAAACCCATGTAGAAAATATGCCCAAAAATATATCGCCGGAAAACTGGTACTATGGCCGAATTTGGCCGGAGAAGTGACCGGAAGACGGCTCAGGTGACCGGCAAAGTCCACCCGGTCACCGGTCAACGAGTCAGCTCGGTCGGGTCAACTGAGTCAGGACACTGAGTCAAATCGGGTCATCAGGTGAGTCAGGATCATGAGTCAGACCCGAGTCAGCTATTCATGAGAGCTAAGCTGGGTGACTTGTGCGAGTTGCCATGGCATAAGCCATTTGCAGAAGCCGAAGTTTGTGTTGCACCAGGATGGTGCATCACTGCTTCACTTCCAGCCATAGTGGCCTGCACTCTCCCATTCACTTTCTAGCACCACAGTTCACTTCTCCCAGCACATGTAGCTTTATGTTGCATTCTTATCAGCACCTGCACTGCAATACACAGCACACACACACACCTCCATTTGAGCCGTAACTGCACCTTAAACGCCTCCAAGAGTATTGCAACTCCAGTCCCAAATCATTCTCCTTTCCGTTCAGCTCAACCACCCTGCCACTTCATAAATTCAGCTCAACTGCAACTTTGCATAACCACTTGATCCATCATCTCATGCTAACCAACACCCCTGAAACTCCATACTCCATTCTTGCAATCTAACTCCTAGCATACATCTAAGGAGTTCACTCCTCAATTCATACACATCTTGATAACAAGTACCCATTAAGCTGCGACTCTGTTTCATACCCTGCAATTGACTCACAACAATAACATCGTCTTCATTTTCACCAGCTTCACTTGCAAGAACAACACCCCTATCTCAGTCATAGTGGGTAGCAGCACATCCATCAGCTCTATCTTTATCTTGCACCTGCAGTTCAACACCACCAGAACTACCACCAATAGCCATTCCTTGTTCCAGTCCATTCAAGCGAATGCTTCTCTCGAGTAAGACCACCTGAACTGCAGCTCTACCAATTCTTGCTCAGTTCCAATTCCGTATACCATCTTAAAGCATTCACAGCAAGCCTAAGCATTCCGCCACCTGCAATATCTCAGCCTGCCTAAACCCACTCAGATTCATCACTTGCTCTCCAGTACCCAGACAATACTAACTGAATTGCACTTCTTCTCGCAACACAGCCAATGCGCTTGCACTTTCATAACACACAATTTGAACCATTCCTCCATAACCTGTTGTTATTGCTCATCAAGCACAGAACCCATCAAAATCTTCCATGATTTGAATCACCATCTTCACTTGGTCCATCTCCCATTGACTGCAACTGCATATTGCAACATTCGTCTCAATTTGCAACTTCTTCTGCCGCAAACAACCACCAACTTCAGGCATTAGTTACATGACATGAACCCATCACAATTCATCTCCATTTCCTTCCTTGCCTCCATCTGTAACCTCAGTCATTGCAAACTTGAACTGGGTAAAAACCCATCAATCCACCATTATCTTCTTTCACAACTTCAACCTCTCTGCACCACCATCTACACTTTCTGTAGTTCCTTAGAAATCAGCAGCCACAAACCCTAATTGCTCAGTCGAACAAACAACACACATCACAAACTCCTACCGGCTTTATTTTCTCAAGCATCGGCACCATACTTCGATTTGACTTCAAATCGAGATAACCCCCTGTCCTAATCATTCATTTAAATCTGCAATTTCATGTTCTTCATTGCTCAACTCAACGAGAGACTTGAATCTCTTCTCTCCTATTCAACCTTAGTATTCAATTGCTTAATAACAACTCAACTCATTCATTTTTGGCTTCAATCAACAAAGAACCATGGTGTTCTTTCATGATTTGATTCGAACCCTCCATCGATCCGTACCCATGCTCAAATCGAGATGCTTAGCTTCTGCAAATATATAAACCCTAACTGCCCTTTGATTCTCAGTTTCATATCATACCCAATCTTCAATCTCAGTTCAGTTCAGCTTCATCTTCTTGATCTCTTCATGAATTCTCTCGATCTGATTTCTCCATTGACAACGCCTCTTTTTTTTCCTCTCTCAAATTCATTTCAGATGAAACAGATGATAAGAGAGAAAAAACACTTCTCTTGTTTTTAGGGCTGGTAATGATGGAAATTGCTACAGGCACCCCACTTACGACATGCTCGCTGGTAGCTTTTCCTACCAAAGCCACGGTCCCTAATGGCCACGCATGCCATTGGCACATGCCAACATGCTCGCTGGTAGCTTTTCCTACCAAAGACACGGCCCTAACGGCCACGCATGCCATTGGCACATGCCAACATGCTCGCTGGTAGCTTTTCCTACCAAGGCCACGGCCCTAACGGCCACGCATGTTATTGGCACATGCCACACGCGCCACTAGCAGCGCCACTTGCACTCAAGGTGCAACCAACACTCGAGATATCAACACAAACTGGGGGATGCTTTCCCGGGGTTTTGGTTTGGCGGTCACTTGCTTGCGGTGTACACTACGCTCACATTAAGAAAGCGTGAAAAGGAATAAAGCGGTCAAATAAATGAGGAAATAATGGTGAAAACGTTTTCACCCATTAACACCATGCGGTTACCACCTCCTCCCATTATTTCACCCTTTACTCTCTTCCTTCATGAGGCCGGGTACGTTTCAATCTCGACTTGTATAAATAGGTCTTACCTATTTCCACCGGACAACAAGTCTCGGTCGGGAGAAAATACTACACTCTCGGAAAAGGCAACTTTGCAAGCTCTCCAAAAGCTTTCATCTCTTGCAAGCTTCCGAAGCTTCCACTTTCCGATACAAGTCGAGACACTACTCTCCCAGAACTATTCTCTGGTTTCAACACCTTTTTTGCTTCCCTCCCCAAATCAACCCTTCTCCTCCACTTTGTGACCGAAGCAAGTCTGGAACGGCCATTTCTTGGTTTAGGCCGGACTTGTACAGATTGATCTCTCGAATCTATAAAGTGCTCACGTGCAGCACATTTGTTTAGGGTTTGAACCAGTTTCTCACTCACCTACCGAATTTACCGAAATCGGCAGAAACGATTTTTACCCATAAACAACAGTTTGAGCTTAAAAACTGTCTAGGTTGATTAACGTACTACTTGTGATATTAGATATAAATATGCGGGAAAAAAGATAACAGAAGATATCAGAAATTTGTTGACGAGGAAACAACAATCTTGAAGAAAAAATCTGAGACCTAGTCTAGTTTTAACACCACCCCTGTACTAAGCCGCTACAAACACTAGACTCAAGGTTGTGAAATTGTAAATCGCATAGCGAATCGTTTTTCAAATTGGTGAATCGAATCGTATGTTAAAGCGTAAATCGAAGATTCACAGTCGATTATGAATCGTATGTATTTTTATAAACAATATGGAGTATTTAGCAAAGATCATATTTTCTTGCCAAGTTCTGGTCTCTAATAAGTATATAGTGATAAATTTCGTTAAACATAAACAAAAAACCAAAGTGGAACATTGGTTAGAAGGCACTCGCATGACACGAGGAGGTCATGAGTTCAAACTCTCCAAGTTTTCATTTTTGAGAATCCGTATGGCTTGAGAATCAAGTCAAGAATCGTAGTCAAAGCGGTTTGACTACATGATTCATAGTAAAAACGATTCAACTGTGCGATTTAAATCGATTATGAAGAAAATGAATCGAATCGTGCGATTCAAATCGTGAATCGCACGATTTTAAAAACCATGACTAGACTACTATAAGACTTGATTCGAATGTAGTTGAGACCGAATCAGACCCTCCAAGCAATCGGTTTTTCGGTCTTACTCCTACATCTCGTGGCTCTCGCAAAACCTTACACACTTGGTTCCCTAATCGCGTCCTTTACGGGCCTAGGAGTTACTTCAGGTGCGGTGAAGACTTTTAACTAATATGCCTCTAACATATAACTTATTGTGTTCCTTCGAGAAAGATATAAAACCAAGGTAATCGAAATCTTTAGGCTTATGAGGGATCTTCAAGGATAAATAAGATACCAGAGAACCTTAATAATTAGGATAAGATAGTCTCTTCAAAAGGATATAGAGACGAACTAATCGATTATACCTCACAAGATTAATCTAACAAATATAAAGATTACAAAGTCTGAGACGAAGAGAATTTTATAATTTATATCAATCTTATTTTCTGATCGATAGTTTTTAGAATAGACAAGAAATACCATGACCAAGATAAGATTCTGGATATCAAGAACTATCAGGTAAAAAATAGTATGACCAGTCTTCACGAATCCCTTAATGAAGACTTCAAAAGTCGTAACCTAATACAGTTTCACAAGGAAACCTAGGTTTTTAGAGGACGATTCTTGCCGCAACTAGGACACAACAGTGCCAAGATTGAGATTCTAGTACGTAGAGAGTTCTCTATTTATAATGATGAACAAGACTAGGTAGCTTACAATCAAATATGAGTTCATTAACTATTTTGCATGTTTACGAATTACTTTGACACCAAGTAAGCTCAACTTCTCAAAATAGTTTGATCATGTGTAAGCATATGAGAAGTTTTCCTTTAATTACAAAAAGAATGTGCACCCGCGTATTTATCGATATAAGCTTTTTGCAACAAATGGTTAGCCCAAGAACAATGGTTAAGTTGTCCGTAAACTATCAAAAAGTCATGGGGTTCGATATCTCTCAAAGACTAAATTAGTTTATGAACTTCCCAAAACACTTTGTGAACAAATTTTCGTCTTGGAGTTCAGGATTGTTTTATATCTATAAGTTCGCGAACTGTCTAAATCATTTCATGTACTCAAGTTACAAAAAGTGTTCGCGAACCTCTTAAAACCAACCAGTTCATGCACTAACCAAATCAATCCGCGTACTTGAGGATTTAAAATTATCCAGAACATCTCAAAATGGACTAGTTCGTGTATGTGACTTAATAAGATATTTATTCATCAAGTGTATTATCAACAAGCTCAAAGTTCATGTGCTAACCGAATCAGTTTGTGTGCTGTCCAAATCAGTTCTCGGATATGAATATAGCATGATGTCTCCTACGAACTTCTTACGCAATTAGGATATTTTGAACAATAAATTATTCTCAACCTATTACACGATAAGTTCTTTTAGAACTTCCATTTCTAGCAATATAATTCGAGATTTATCAAGTACTATCTTGAACTCAAAATTTCTTCTTTGCAATTTTCATCATACTAATATAAAGTCATAAGGTATTATCTCGGTAGATTGATTGGTATAAATTATGAGTAAATAGGATAGTCGGTGTTCACATACTTTTGTTGATGAAGTCCTCATAGATGTCTCAGTTGTTCTTCAGTCTTAAATCTTCAAGTTCGATTGGTGAATTATGATACTCAACATCATGCTCTATTTCTAGTTCAAGACTGGCTTTAGTAAACCATAAATTAGGATACAATTTTTATCAACTAAATTTGAAAACAAGCTTGACATACCAAAACTTGTGAGTTTGAGATGATCTAACACTAACGTCGCCTCTACCGAGTGAATGATGTTCGGGAGAGGGAAACTGCTCTTGAACAGGTTTTGATAAGATCATTGAAGTCGATGAAAATTCGCACACCCCCGTGCTTTTTAGGCACAATGACCCTGTTGAATATCCATACAAGGTATTGTACTTATAGAATAATCCTCGAAGCGTACATCTTCTTTAGTTCTTTATGCTCTGCTTCTTGGTAACTCAACCGCGACTTTCTTGATTCTTTCTCGGAAGGGTTTGTACTTTGGATCAATTTTTAGGTGGTGGACACATATTTATGGGTGGATCCCAGGTAAGTCCTCTATCTTCCAGGAAAAGACGTCCGAGTATTCCCTTAGAACCTCCACCAAATTTTTTTTTACTCCCTCCGTCCTAAATTAAGAGTCCGCTTTGATTTTGTCAAGATATTAAGGAAATCCTATAAAATATCATGACTAGCCATTGACTAGCCTATTTAATGTTTGTTGATGGTGGATTTTCGTTTAAGGTTATATTTGTAAAAACTAGAGAAAATCATGCGCTGACATCTTGTAAAAGATAAAGCCATCTATAAGTGTTTGATACTCCCTCACTTGATTCACCAAGAATGGAACATGTAGCAACAATCCCTTCCTGTGAATTCCATATCAGCCTTGTATTTCCTGTACTCATTATCAGTGTGGCATGACGACTGAGTGTTACTCTTACAGATTAACACGAACCTCCAAGCACTATAATGAATCATTACTTGTGTGGCATGACGACTGAGTGTTACTCTTACAGAGTAACACGAACCTCCAAGCACTATAATGAAACCATGTACGAAATACCCGTACAGGCTGATTCTCGGTGTGTTATACTAGCCCGAGCCCTCTCGGTGTGTTATACTAGCCCGATTGAGCCCTCTCGGTGTGTTATACTAGCCCGATTGAGCATCCGGACTTGATCAGTATCGCCTCCGGATATGATTCGATCGCAGCCATCCAACTCCACAAGCATGATTGGATGACCACAGATCAATTCCATCACCCCCGAGCATGGTATGGAATACCCACGGCCTCGCCTTGCCGCTGATCGCAGTCATCCAACTCCACAAGCATGATTGGATGACCACAGATCAATTCCATCACCCTGAGCATGGTATGGAATACCCACGGCCTCAGCTTGCCAGATATGATCTGATCGCAGTCATCCAACTCCACAAGCATGATTGGACGACCGCAGATCAATTCCATCACCCCCAGCATGGTATGGAATACCCAGCGGCCTTAGCTTGCCAAAAGAAAACCGTTCATACCAAGCATTATGACGGAAAACCCTAAATTAGGGATTGCGGCATATTACATGTGCCGCAAAACGGTCTCAACCATCCATCTTCGCAGGCATAGATGGAGGGTGTAGATGTAGACTCAAAGGGCCCGGAGCATGTCGACACAACCACCATGTGACCGCCTACACAATTGACCAATCGGTCAAAACCAACAATGTTTGGCCGTGACAAAATCATCACCCAAACAGAGGAGGCGCACGGCTTTGAAAACCAAAGCTAGGGTTTTGAGCATCACGAGCATCCATCTTCTCCGGCACGAACGGAGGGTCCTGTGATTAGATTAAGGTGTCCGGTCATACCAAAGATGACCACCGCGGGCCCATCTATCTCCTCATGCGGTCGGCCAAGGCACATCATTCCTGGCCAACCCAAAACGTCCACTCAAACTCTCGCGGTTACACCTCCCAAATCCTAAATTGATCTCGACCGCTCAACTTCACCTGACGAATTGAGTGGCTTAGATCACGTTTTCATGGGACGGTGAGACATAGGCGTGAACATCAGCCTACCGTCTTCACGCAAACCTCACCGCCAAGACCGACCAAGCTAGGTCGTCTTGGAAAACGCGCCGAAAAGGGTGTGACGCGCGGCTTTCTTGCGGTATCAAACTTCTATCGCAAAATCGATCTCGACCACTCCTCTTTACCGGTCAAATTGAGTGGCCCGGATCGCGCTTTCATGAGGGAACGAAATACAGGCGCTTCTACACCATCATGCCGTCTACACGCATGAATGGCTCGGTACTCTCCAAAATTCTTCCCATGCTTGGTTTCGACCGAGCCAAGAGTGATGCTTGCGCACCTCTTCAAAAAAACCAATATTCATTAACGGTCGCAGATGAGTGTCTCAAAACTCATCTCATCCGTCCAACTTCACCAGCTTGGTTATACAACCCTGGTCAGGAGTTATTTGGTTAGTGAGGCGTCATTATCCTTCACTTTACCACACCACAATGCAGTACCTGCATAAAATACACATGGTACTTCACAAGTATCGACTCCCGAATAACAACGCAGCTTATTCAATTTAGCATTACATGCTATCTTTCGTGGATCCACGATCCACACATTCCGCACATCAATCATGTCACAAACTGGGGATGCTTATCGGGGTATTGGTCTGGCGGTTTACTGCGTGCAGCGTGCAACGCGCCATCACAAGAACGTGTTAGGAAGTCATGGACGGTTAGAGATGAACAGGAGAAGTGGGCAAGACTGGTCGTGTATCACCGACACACAACTCCACTACTCCATCATTCCACTACCTCCACTTCCCACGAGAAACGTGAATGAGGCTCAATGACTTGTATAAATAGGTTCTCCGCCCTATTTCAAAACAAGGAAGGGAAGACAAAGACAAGTTCACCGACGTAAACCAAGTGTTAATACAAAACCGTATTCAAACACTCGAGCCCGCTTGCATCAACCGTAAGCTTGCTCATCTTTCTGTTACAAGTCATAAGCAAGCCAACACCTTCACAATCTCAACACCTTCTTCGCTTCCTCCCTAAGATCAACCCCATCTCCTTCACTTTGTGACCGAAACAAGTCCTGAACGGCCATTTCTTGGTTTAGGCCGACTTGCACATATTGATCTCTCGAATCTACAAGCACTCACCGCGCAGTGCATTTGTTGTAGGTTTAAATTCATTCCTCATCCACACCCCAAATTACCAAATTCTCATAGGAGTAGTTTTCACCCATCAACAATTGGCGACCACAAAGTGGGAGGTTGATCTATCGGTTGCAAAAATTGAATCCTCAATTTTTCGGTTTTCATCTCGCGATGTATCCTCACCAGAGACCACAGTGGTTCGGGATATCATGGGAAGTGTAGCCAAAATGCTGGAGGATGTCTTGGCAAATCAAGTCGGGTATCACCGTAAGGCGAGCGAGACATTTCGCCTTTTGAATGATATGGCAAGACAATTACAAGAAGGGTCGACGGGCATCAACTCGTACAAAGGCAAGAAACGGCGAATCCTTATCCAGAGTCACACCTTTAACAAAGGAGATGCGAAAAGAGCGCGCAAACACAGGGGACTCGGAGAGATGAACAACATGGTCCAAAACACAACGAAGACTCGAGGCAACTCCGCAGAGGAAAAGACTTGTCCGGGTACCACAACGCCTACGGGATAAAGAAATGGAGCCTGCAGCTTACGGATCCTCGCTGAAGATTATATCTCAAGACCCTTGTTGAAGCCGTGAAGAAATGCTTGAGGAAGGAGAGATCGATCAAGGAACACGTGAGTACAGAGGATGGGAACGTTCAAATTCGATCACTCACAGTTGATATTACAACACCTCCCATCACTGCAGCTCAGCCGCAAATCCCGGCATCTCATCAAGTGTAACACCTCCGGTAGTCACTTCAGAGCAACAACTTCCACTCCTTCATCGTGACGAAGAGCCGGAGGGGACTTGATGGAAAAGGTGGAAGTTCTTGTCAAGACTCAAACGGATATGGCCGCAACTCAAAAAGAGGTACTCACTTTGCTAAAAACTTTAACCGATCGATTTCCACAAGAGCCGCGACGTCCACCGGAGCCAACAAGGAACGCATGCAACGCACCCGGAGAAGGTACTTGGCGCAGACGGACTCTATGTACCGATCAAAGAAGCGACACCGGATATGAGCGGTCTTGTCATGGAGACTCCTACACTGGGACCGATCCTCACAACGATCCTCCTCAAGTCAATAGTTTCACTATGAACCGAGTCCGGTGGATCGGAAGCGTTTTCTCTAGTGGAAAGTTTATGCGAACTTTCACACCTCTCGAAGAATCAGCGCACGGAGACATTTTGCCGCAATCAACCGTGAGGAAGGTCACAACCGTGCCCTACATATCACCGCACGCATCAAGGATTCATGAGTTCAAGACGGCCCTTATCTACACACAAGCGTCTTGAATGTGATTACTTTCAAGACTCTCAAGACATCCAAGTTTCTCCTGTGCAAGGTCGTACGGAAGCCTACCACAATGACAGACTTCGAGGGAAACCAAACCAGCACATACGGGAGAAGCTCCATGCGAAAGAATCGAGACAAGTTCGTTGCATCCCACTCCCCACGTGGGCGTCAATTCAGAAGAAGACCGGCTTGCATCATTGAGGGCTAGTACCCACGATGCATATTTGCCGACGAAGCATTCTTCTCCATCCCGTGAAGCCACGGCCCACGTTCACACGAAGAGGGAAACGAACTTTTATGGCGAGTCGTGACTGTAAAGGGAAAACGGTATACCGACACTCGCCATTATCAATTAGCGGGGAGACATTACCCAGTCTCTCCACCTAATGGAATGCTACAACAGCAACGAACCACAAGAGCAAGTGCTAGATGCTCCACAACCGCTGCAATAGGGCACCAACTCCACAACTGATGAGATGGAAATCGTTGAGGAATCTCCTAGGCCTATCTCCATCAGCTCAACCTTGTGTACGGATAAACGCACGAAGCTCGAGGAACTTCTCAAAGAATACCAGGACATATTCGCTTGGATTTGCAGTTAGGAAAATGGATAGATCACGTGCTGCATAGACTTCAGAGGCTTGAACAGATGATGTTCCAAAAACGATCCTCCTCAACCTAACATCGACATGTTAGTAGACGCAACCAACGGAAACGGCATGTTCTCCTCCATGGATGGATGTAGCGGCTACAACCAGATAAGGATGTACGAGCATGATGCAAGGAACAGCCTCAAGGAGATAATGATGTCCACGCGTCATATCGAGCAAGATCCGGGCGAGTCACCTTATCGCATGCTGGTACTGTCTATCATGCTATATTGGAGAATCTCGCGCTTTTGGTCATCCTCTGAGTCTGTTGGACGCTCATCTACAACAACATATTCCCGATAGAAAGAACTAGGCCTCGCTGTAATGAAGAGCCTCATAATGTTCGTAGGGGCATATATCTCACCAACAAGTGATACAACCTTCAAATTTCTCCGTGCAAAAGCACCAAGCACCAAGAGGAAAACTACCGAGGTACAACATCCTGCGCGTCCGCCGACTCCAACTCCAGTACCACGTGCACGAATCCCACAATGATGAAACAACGTCCAAGGTATTCCATACCTGGCTCGACAACAACCACTACGGACAAACCATGTAAACCACGCTTGGGGACCGAGGCTCGGATGAAGTTCCTTCACCGTCGCCAAGGACTTCTTCAACATGAGAAAGATGGTCGGGCCAAGAATCATGGATTCGCAAGGGTAATCAAATCAAGAGGAAGACACTTCAACGCTCCCTCCAGCAGGCTGCTTCAATGGTCTATTCAAGAGCCGCCGCAACGCTCTCTCCGAGACCCACGTTCGCTCTTCAATCCTTCTTCAACACTCTCTCCAGGACCCACCTCAACGGTCGCATCGTAAACCACTTTAACATCCTCTCGAGACGTTTCAACACTCAAGCCGCATCAATAATCGCGCTCCGGTCAAGTTATCTTTGATGTACTCATTGCTCAACATACGTCTCATCCATCCTTCATAAGGGCCCAAAATGAGCATGAAAACCTAAAAGTCGATAGGAGAAGAGTTATCTTGTGGAATGATATTTTCCTATAGTTAAAAAGGCACGGTGAACAACTCATCATCAATGTTCGGCATATCTTTGAAGCTTTCAACACCTCCTGACTTGGCACCAGCATTATCTCCAGATGACATCTCAACAGGGATTCTCTTCTTCCACAATGAAATAAGAGACAGGAGTTAGAACTTGTATGAAAATACAGGAGAGATGTAGTCACACTAAGAAGACACAACTCACATCTGAGCACACAATGGCCGGTCCAAACACCATTCAAGTCCAAGACAAATTTTAGTCCGGTACAAATTTTAGTCCCAGACAAATTTTAGTCCTAAGTACAAATTTTAGTCCGGTGTTGATTTCAAGACCGGCAAGTTTCAAGTCTCACAAAGTATGTGGGTGAGACTCACGTTCAATCAAGCAGACACAACAAGCCCACATTCGAACAAGCAGGCGCAGTAGCCCCACGAACGAAGCAGGTGCAGCAGTCCGTCGATTAGGCACAACCCCACGATCGAGTGAAGCAGCGCAATAGCCCCTCGACCGGGCGCATAGCAAGGTCGATCGGGCGGCAAGGCCGACATCATACTAGGGAAACACTCTCCTATATGCCTTTGAACGTGACATACCCCAAGGACAGATGACCCGTCCCTCCCCGGTAACATCTAACTTTGCCTCATAAGTTTTATCTTTAATCGTCACCATCTCATGCCTACCACACAATAGTGTAACCATTATGTGCTAGGCAGGGGACTTAATGTTGATGGTGGATTTTCGTTTAAGGTTATATTTGTAAAAACTAGAGAAAATCATGCGCTGACATCTTGTAAAAGATAAAGCCATCTATAAGTGTTTGATACTCCCTCACTTGATTCACCAAGAATGGAACATGTAGCAACAATCCCTTCCCCGTGAATTCCATATCGCCTTTGTATTTCCTGTACTCATTATCGGTGTGGCATGACGACCGAGTGTTACTCTTACATTAACACGAACCTCCAAGCACTATAATGAATCATTACTTGTGTGGCATGACGACCGAGTGTTACTCTTACAGAGTAACACGAACCTCCAAGCACTATAATGAAACCATGTACGAAATACCCGTCAGCCGATTCTCGGTGTGTTATACTAGCCCGAGCCCTCTCGGTGTGTTATACTAGCCCGATTGAGCCCTCTCGGTGTGTTATACTAGCCCGATTGAGCATCCTGACTTGATCGATCGGTCTCGGATATGATTCGATCGCAGTCATCCAACTCCACAAGCATGATTGGATGACCACGGATCAATTCCATCACCCCGAGCATGGTATGGAATACCCACGGCCTCGGCCTGCCGTATATGATTCGATCGCAGGTCATCCAACTCCACAAGCATGATTGGATGACCACAGATCAATTCCATCACCCCGAGCATGGTATGGAATACCCACGGCCTCGCCTTGCCGATATGATCCGATCGCAGTCATCCAACTCCACAAGCATGATTGGACGACCGCAGATCAATTCCATCACCCCCAAGCATGGTATGGAATACCCGCGCCTTAGCTTGCCAAAAGAAAACCGTTCATACCAAGCATTATGACGGAAAACCCTAAATTAGGGATTGCGGCATATCACATGTGCCGCAAAACGGTCTCAACCATCCATCTTCGCAGCATAGATGGAGGGTGTAGATGTAGACTCAAAGGGCCCGAGCATGTCGACACAACCACCATGTGACCGCTTACACAATTGACCAATCGGTGAAACCAACAATGTTTGGCCGTGACAAAATCATCACCCAAACAGAGGAGGCGCACGGCTTTGAAAACCAAAGCTAGGGTTTTGAGCATCACGAGCATCCATCTTCTCCGGCACGAACGGAGGGTCCTGCATTAGATTAAGCAGTCCGGTCATACCAAAGATGACCACCGCGGGCCCATCTATCTCCTCATGCGGTCGGCCAAGGCACATCATTCCTGGCCAACCCAAAACGTCCACTCAAACTCTCGCGGTTACACCTCCCAAATCCTAAATTGATCTCGACCGCTCAACTTCACCGGACGCAATTGAGTGGCTTAGATCACGTTTTCATGGGACGGTGAGACATAGGCGTGAACATCAGCCTACCGTCTTCACGTCAAACCTACCGGCCAAGACCGACCAAGCTAGGTCGTCTTGGAAAACGCGCCGGAAAAGGGTGTGACGCGCGGCTTCTTGCGGTATCAAACTTCTATCGCAAAATCGATCTCGACCACTCCTCTTTACCGGTCAAATTGAGTGGCCCAGATCGCGCTTTCATGAGGGAACGAAATACAGGCGCCTACACCATCATGCCGTCTACACGCATGAATGGTCGGTCCTCTCCAAAATTCTTCCCATGCTTGGTTTCGACCGAGCTGAAGAGTGATGCTTGCGCACCTCTTCAAAAACCAATATTCATTAACGGTCGCAGATGAGTGTCTCAAAACTCATCTCATCCGTCCAACTTCACCAAACTTGGTTATACAACCCCGTCGGGAGTTATTTGGTTAGTGAGGCGCCATTATCCTTCACTTTACCACACCACAATGCAAGACTGCATAAAGTACACATGGTACTTCACAAGTATCGACTCCGAATAACAACGCAGTTATTCAATTTAGCATTACATGCTATCTTTCGTGGATCCACGATCCACACATTCCGGCACATCAATCATGTCACAAACCGGGGATGCTTATCGGGGTATTGGTCTGCGGTTTACAGCTGCGGCGTGCAACGCGCCATCACAAGAACGTGTTAGGAAGTCATGGACGGTTAGAGATGAACAGAGAAGTGGGCAAGACTGGTCGTGTATCACCGACACACAACTCCACTACTCCATCATTCCACTACCTCCACTTCCCACGAGAAACGTGAATGAGGCTCAATGACTTGTATAAATAGGTTCTCCGCCCTATTTCAAAACAAGGAAGACAGAACAGCACAAGTTCAAATTGACGAAAACCAAGTGTTAATACAAAACCGTATTCAAACACTCGAGCCCGCTTGCATCAACCGTAAGCTTGCTCATCTTTCTTACAAGTCATAAGCAAGCCAACACCTTCACAATCTCAACACCTTCTTCGCTTCCCTCCCTAAGATCAACCCCATCTCCTTCACTTTGTGACCGAAACAAGTCTGGAACGGCCATTTCTTGGTTTAGGCCGGACTTGCACATATTGATCTCTCGAATCTACAAGCACTCACCGCGCAGTGCATTTGTTGTAGGTTTAAATTCATTCCTCATCCACACCCCAAATTACCAAATTCTGCAGGAGTAGTTTTCACCCATCAACAATGTTATATTATTACCAAAACTAAATTATTAACTTAAATTTGATAGTATTATTATTTCAGGAAATATTTTAAGAAAGGGGTTGTGGTGCAGAAAGGGGTTGGAGCCCAGCTTGTTGCTAGGCTCCCGACAAGTTTCTTGCCCGATGAGGATCCTTTTGAGTAGCGTAAAAGTGTATTGATATTTCTATTTTTAAGAAAATAAAAGCAAATTTATATTGCTTTTATTATGGAATCCACAATTTAAGAAATATTTTGTCCTCCATTTGATTTTGGTTTCCCGCAATAAAACTTTAGAGTCTTTGGAATTTTTATTTGAGAGGGAAAAAAATTGAAAATTGAAATTGTAGATTATTTCCTCTTTAGATATTCTCCTCTTTAGATATACTCGACCATTGAAATTTGAGATTTTGTCATAAATTTTTTTGATCCTTTCCCATGTATATAGCCATGTTTCAAAAAAAAAAAAGAGATGAAAAGATTAATACAGATGAAAAGGTTATGTAAGATATTGAGTAAGTTTTATCAGGAATTTTATAACTATTCATAAATGTTTTTATTCAAAAAAGGAATGACAATTAATACAAAGATATTGAGTAAGTTTTTTTCCTTATATATGGTGATATTATTTAAGATTTTGATATTAAAAATGATTTTATGATTATTAAAAATAAAGGGTATATTTGATAGTTTAAGGGAAAAGTATGTCTATAAACAGAGCGGACAGATAGAAAGGGACAGACCAAAGTATAAATTAGGACAGATAAAAAAGGACAGAGGGAGTATTCAGGTGTTAGCAATGTTCCTATATTTACCAGACCTAGGTTTTCTTTTGTCTTGATATTTACTTCTTTAGTAGGCTCGACGACGTGGAAGTTTGGTTTTGGTGTCTTTATCTTGGACTGGCTCTTTGATTGATATAAGATCTTGCCACTTGGGATGACTCTTTCACCCGATCCTCTTGCCTCGTCTTGCATGTATTTGTTTTTCTCTCCCATATAAACATTTATTTCTTCTTGGTTCTTAGGTCAGGTTTGGTCATGTTTTTATTTTTCCAAAAGCACTTTCAAAACCTATATATGTCAATAATTTTTGAAATTGGTGTTTGGTAAAAAAAAATCAAAATGCTTTTTACCCAAAGCACTTCCCAAATTCCTCAATTTTCAAAAACTAGGGAGGAGGAGCTTTTAAAAGCTAGAAAAGCATAAGCTTTGGTCCCACCAAAATTTAATGCTTGATTTATCAGTTTTGTCCCTATTTTATTTGTAAATGACAAAAATTACCCTTAAATATATATACAATCAATTTTTTATTTCATATATTTTATTTTCAAATTATTTTATGATACCATTTCATTAATAAAAATAAAAACAAATATTAAAATTACTTAATTTTATTTTGATTTTTGGTTTTAAAATTATATATATATACTAAAAAGTGGTTAAGTAAAATATTTTTTTAACAATCATAATAATAGTACAATTAGTAAATTTAATATTTAATATATTTATATTTAATAATAAAAAAATTAATTTGTTTTAAAGCCAATAAAATTGTATAAAACTATTTTCGAGATATGTCTGTTTTTGTCATTTGCCACAACAACAATGGTTTAATCTCATATTTTACCAAACACATTTTGATTACTTTTTTAATCAGCTTTAACTTTAATTAATATTTTACCAAACGTCTAATTGCTTTTTCCCCCAGCACAGCACAGCTAGGGGTGAGCATGGGCCGGTATGGACCGGTTTTCACCTCATCCGCACCCAATCCAATCCGCTACGGATTTCAAATTTGGCATCCGCATCCAATCCAGATCCAACGGATTTACATCCGATGGATGCACGGATGGACGGATTGGATGCGGATAATCCAATGGATTTGTTTTAAAATAAAAACTTATAATATAATAAATGACATCTTTCAAAACCTAAACATCATATATATATATATATATATATATATATATATATATAAGAGTGTCATGGAAAAACACCCCAGGCAAACAAGTTCTTCTAACATACATCAGTTTACCATATACTAAAGTTCCCATGTTACCATACAAGCTACCCCAAAAAACCATACACAACACTCCCCAAAAAAGTCTTCACAGTCAGGACCATATACACAGTATACAGAAGTTCCTGAACACTAACCAAAAGCTACAAGCATACCAGGTGCTATACACTGCACCGCTAAAAAAAACAAGTCCTTTTAGCCAACACCAGTTTTACCATATATACCGCATCGCCAAAAAACCAGCACCAATATTACCATATCAGTCCAAAATCGTAACTTCTTCAACATCCTGGAGCATTTCAATGCAGCTGTAGTAAGACAAAAACATCAGCAGATTATCTACTGGTGTCAAGTGGACATAATAAATCTTTGACAAGTAGGTATAAGGAGGCATAGTGGTGTATAGGTCTATTTGATACAGATCTTATACATGTAATTTATGTTTAGTTAAGTGTGATCTACATGTGAAGCTGAACAAAAAAAACGTGGAACCTGGATATGTGTGAACGAGTTGTCTTGCAGTGATTGTATACGAAAGAAAAAGAGAAAGATATAGAAATTGAACTATGTTCTGAATATTAGGTTAGAGAATCCATAAAGAGAGCGAGAAGACATAAATAATGATGATAGATAAATCAATATTGCGTCTGTGATGTTGAGGTGAGGGGACAAGGATAAACATTCAGCAACAAAAATAATCTTAAATCTAATAATTTGATATAAACAAGTTCAAATTGTTTGATTATGATACCTGAATCCAAGCTTTCAATCTCCTCGTCAAGTTCAACGACATTTGGCTTAACTTGAAGCCAATTCTGACCACAGATTAGAGCTTGTACAGTCTTCGGATGTAATGAACTACGATACTTATCAAGGACACGACCACCAGTAGAAAAGGCAGATTCAGAAGCTACGGATGTGATAGGCATTGCTAAAACATCTCGAGCAATCATGGACATGACCTTATATTTGGTAGAATTAATCTTCCACCAATTCAAAATATCAAAGTTGTCATCTTCCACATCTTCACTAAAATCAGATAAATAGTTCTCCAACTCTGACTTTCCGTCAGACGTTCCTTGTTGTTTTAGAGATTCCTTAAACTGAGAGGCTAATCTTTTCCGAGGTCGTGTTGTATGAGAAGTATCCATACATTCTGTAGCTTGTGGAGGTAGTTGAGAAGCATCATTCCCTTTGTAAATCTCTGAATATTCATTAAACATCGTTATTAAAAGTGCTTTAACCCCTTCATTGTGTTGCGAACCACCATCGCTGAGACCCCTTCTTCCATACTTAGTAACTCTTTCAAGCAAAAAGAAAGATATGCTTCCTTACGTCGTGGATCAAGCAACACAGCAATGTATAACATCATGTTACTCTTATTCACTTCCCAATATGTCTCATACTTCAATACCATAAAATCAGCCATGTTGCTCAATAAAACATCATCACTCTCAACCCATTCCTGCAACTGTGCACGGATAATTACAACTTCATCTATAAATGAAGTAGCTGTAACATATGTACTTCCGGAGAATCTCAGGTGTAGCCTCATGAATGTCTCTAAAAATAGGATAAAGGCACGAGCTATTTCCCAATTAGCAGCAGTAGGCCATACCTTTGGAACTACTGGAACTGCTGGAACATCTCTTGAAGGAGGGGGATAAAGAAAGTCATTCGCATACCCTGTTTCTCTAAATAGGTTGAATGCTGGCTCATATATTACTGCTGCTTGCAATATCTTGTAAGTTGAATTCCACCTTGTACTGACATCTAAGCTTAAAAATCTTGAATAATCAATTTTCTCTTTTTCTACACAAGCTTTAAACTTTTTCAATCTAGTCATGATGCTTTTACAAACTTAACCGCTGCACGTATCCGACTTATTGATTCATTATGGGTATCCATACATTCTTTCACAATTAGAGCAAGGACATGGGCTGCACACCTAACATGCATGTGCTTCCCTTTCAAAATTGCTGCCTTCCAACCAACGACTCTCCTAGACAAAAAGGATACAGTTCCTTCATTTGCAGAAGCATTATCAACTGTGACGGTGAATACCTTCTCAATCTTCCACTGTAAAAGACAAGCCTCAATAGTTTTACCCACTGTTAAACCTGTGTGAACAAAAAGTTAGTTAATATCTTTAGAATAAGGGATAGAAATAAACAAATCAAAATAATAAAGGAAAACAATGTTCAATAGTTCAAAATTATTGAGCTCACAGAGCAATGTTCAACATTTCAGAGATATTGAATTTGATAACGTACCTGAATGATCTGCAACTGGACAGAAATTCAAGATCTTTTTCCTTAGCACCCAATCCTTATCAATGTAATGACCAGTCACACAAATGTAGCTTAAGTTTTGAATTAGCATCCGTTGTAAGACATATACGCTGACCATCCAATTGATTTTTCAATTTTTCCCGCTCACTCTTATACAATTTCATACAGTCACGAGCAACAGTCCAACGAGAAGGAACTTTAAACTTAGGTTGTAGTTCTCTACAGAAATCCAAAAACCCCTGATATTGTACGAAATTGAAAGACAACTCATCTAGCATAATCATTTTAGCAAGAGAAAGTCGGCATGCATCTTGGTTAAATGTGTGGGACATAAGAGCATGACCCTCACCCTCACTCATAGGTTTAAAGGTTAAACAAGTCTGATTTTCTTCTCTTATACTCTTGTATTTAGGACACAAATGCCTGATATGATAAAGAAGATTAGATGTACCATGAGTAACACTACCATATGCATACCGGAATTTACAATCCCTTAGGGGGATTTAAGTCCAAGCGTTTGATGAAATGGTCCCAGGCTTCAGATACTTTTCATTTCTTAATAACAACAGGCAATAAACCTTCTTGTACAGCACCTCCTCTGTTGATGTAGGATGTGTAGCAGGATCTAATGTAGGATGTGTCCCAACTGGCAACTCCTGAACATTCTCATTATGTATCGGTATAAAGATGTCATCATTAAGTGAGATGTCAGGTTGCACTTCAATAGGATCTTCTTCATTATTAGACCCCATCTATAGAAAATGGAAACAAAAGCAAGATAAGAAACCATAACAAAATATGTTCATTTCACCATATTTCAAAATGTAGTATTCAAATGACTACTATCAAAAAACGGGTCCCATACATCACTCGTTTACACATCGAATCAATGGGCTAAGCTCAACTCAACAATTTCGGGAAAAAAAGAAGAAGCTAAAGCTTAATTATCCATTCCCTAAACTTGCTCGCAAAGTATCAATTTTCCATTTACATACCATCAAATCATTAAGCATTTGCAGAAGTAACAAAATATATTGATAATCAAATGAACTAACAAATTAATAACATGAATGTAAAGTAACGTATAGAGATCAAGGTAAAGGAAGTGACCAATTATTAAACATGCTTAAAATTATACTAGTAATATGACATGATGTAGATGGTCAACACATAGCATGGGTGATACACCGAACTTAAACCACCAAGTAAGCTCATATTTAACCAAAGTTAAACATCAAACACAATGAAAATTCTACCATCAATAACAGATTATAATTGAATCAAAGAACAACCCGGAATTCAGTATCAAAATCAATCATTTCCAAGACCCAATAATACTTGAAATCATCCAAATCCAAAGAAATCTACCTAGATTGCAAGAAATCAATAATATTGAAATTAAAATACAAACACAATTGAAACCACATAATCAACAAGCATACCTGAAGAGATAGAGAGATCGACCAACCAAAATCAACTCTTGTCTTCTGCATAACAAATTAAATTTCAGTAAGGAAGCCATCAAAAAAAATCGATGTAAACAAGGGGGTTTAGGTTGTAATAGTGTAAAGATTTGAGAGTGATGGTGTATCCAGTTTTGTAGAAAATGAAAAAAAAAAAGAAAAAAAGAAAACTAGATCTGACTGACTCTTTAATGGCAGACAACTAAATAAAACCCCACTTCAGCCATTTTTATATGTATTTACCATCGAAAGTGGTCCTGATTCAACCAATGTATGGTCCTATAGGATACTTTATTAGTTTGGAGTAAATAATCACCACTTTTACACAGATTACGAATCTTCACTGTTATAAGATTCTTTTGTATAGAAAGAAGACAAACAATAGTACTAAGTTAACCTTAAAGCATTTAACTCAAAGAAAATGATTTAAAAAGAAAGACCGAAATAGCAAAGTAGAAAAACAAAACAAAACTCTACCAAGTAACAAACTACTAGTAAATATTCATGGTCTTTCTATAGGAAACCAACTCAAAACCATTATTACAAGAAAAAGTTAGATCTGCAAATCAAATACCTATTGCCTCTCTCGGTGGCATACTTAACCCTAAAGTTCGGTGAAATGAGAAGTAAAAGAGGATAAGATGATTATATAGTAATAACTGAAATTCCTAATCTATCCTCACTACATAAGTGACCTAAATCATACGGGTCCGGATGTCCAACGGATTTTCGTGATTGCATCCGGGCCCAACTGCTACCCGTTGGATGTCAAAATTTGTATCCGCATCCAATCCATAAGTGAACGGTCCGGATACCCACCCGCAAAAATACGGTTGGGTACGGTTAAATCCGCGGATTTCGGGCCATATGCTCACCCCTAAGCACAGCAACGCACAACAGAAAAGTGCTTTATAAAAGCCGCCACAATACCAAAAATAAGCCTTAGTTTCTTTTGCTCTTTATTTGTGGCTTTTGGGAAGTTAGCTCGTTTTTGGTCATTTTGCAGTTCAAACTTATATCAATATCCCGAGCTCCCTATGATTTTCTCAAATCCATCGGGGTAGGAAACTTTCATCTTTGATGGTAAGTGTAGACGACGCCTTTAATACCATGCACATAAGACCACCCTATGATAACGTCATATGGTGTGATCACATCCACAACACAGAGTCGTGGTGGCTCAAAGTCTTCCCGCATGTACTTCTAAGGTAACTTCTGATTTTGGTTGGATGGATGATCCATTGAAACCGAAGATATTATAGGTCGATGGTATTATGAAATCGTCTTTGAATCACATATTTTGAAAGTGTCTTAAAAGAGTATTTCCACAAATCTTCCTCCATCTATAAATATTTTAGGTATGGTGAGCGACTAAGAGTAAAATGGTCATTTTATAACCTTGGGAAAAATCGTCATTTCACTAAAACCGGTCAGCCTAGTCCGAGTGTAGACGGTGGATTTTCGACAAGGGCTAAAATCGTAAACCCATAATTATATATGCTCCCGATCTAGCAATCAGATGAGTATCGAGGCTCATGTCTTTTATCGAAAGCGTGAAAGCTCATGCCACGAGAACCTCTGACTGAGAATACTGTCTCTCAGAGTATATGTATGTAGGATCAGAATATCGCAACACCAATACCCTTGCGAAATCCATGAACGACATAACTTTTGCGAAGATATCGCAGATTGGTAATAAAAATGACGCAACGGATGACGACATAACTGAACACGAGAAAGATGTGAAGACCTAGCCAGATTTAGGAGTGTTGCGAGATTTAACATTTGTACACTTGCGAGAATATCGCAAGCCGAATCCGAAAATAAAGGACAGCTTTAGTCGTCATCCATTATGTAATGTCCTATATAAAGAGCCGAATAGGCTTAAGAAGGGAAGAGATCTTTTAGAGTGGAGAGAAAGTTTTGAGGAGAGATAAAGTCTAGAATAACAATTATATATTCTTGTAAAATTTCTAACTCAATTAATAAAAAGGTTGATTGTTGATCTTAAAGATGTGTTGAATATTATGAATTCTTGTGAGGGATGTATTTTTTAGGATTTCCTGCAACTACAATGTAGATGTGTAGTCTCTCACCGAGGCAACGGCATATCTCATGAATACTTTGCAATTTCAAAGATCACTTTTATATAGAATTGCAAGATTAGACGGATTCTAGACTTGCCTCGCTAGTATAGAGCCATAACGTCTTCGGATGTAACAATGTTTTCCCGACTATATAGAAAAAATATGACGCTTCAACAAGCTCATATTACTCAATTCCCGAATAATTAATACTCCTAGACAATCGTACTAGTATAGAGCCATCAACTAATTATTCCTAAATTATTAGATTCATTAATCGAATCCTCGGAAAATATTCTACATTATTCATAATATTTCGTTACTTCAATTCGTGGTTCTTCCCAAGAGAATTTCATGGGTTAGTAATAAATATTCAACACACGGCATCTCGAGCACTATCGTATAAGCCCCGACCAAAAACGGTGCAAGTGTACTCGGCAATAATGCACTAACGAGCGAGCATTCCAAAACATGAAAGAACGATGAACCTATGCAAAATAGGAAGAAAATAATAAATAATAAAATATAAGTCAAGGCGCTAAGGGACTGGGCTCACTGTCCGCGACCACGCCGTGACCAGTCCCACGTCCAAATTCTATATTTTATCATATTTTCATTATTTTCCTTGATCTCATGAAAATCTCTTCATTTGAACAAATATCCTTCGTTTAAGGAAACTCCTCAGTTTCATGGTGTTTCCTTCGCATCAAAGAAATAATATAAATATGGGAAAGGTGTCGTGGGACCGTGTCTACTAGCCTGTACGGCTATGCCCCTAGTTGTGGCTGGTCCCACACCTCATGATTCCTCATTATTTTATTATTATTTCCCTAATCTCATGAAAACTCCTTGATTTCATGATATTTCCTTTAAATCATGAAAAATAATATAAAATTAGGAAAACTCATGGGACCGGGCCCTAGCCATCCTGGGTCAGCCCTAGCCGGCTCCACACGCCCTTATTTTATTATTATTTTTTTATGTTTCCTTGATCTCATGGAATTCCTTGATTTCATGATATTTCCTTCAAATTATGAAAATTCCTTCAAATCATAGAAATAATACATAAAATTAGGGAAAACTCACGGGACCGGGCCCTAGCCGGCCGACCATGCTCAAGCCGGTCCCACACGTCCTTATTTTATTATTATTTGTTTCCTTGATCTCATGGAAACTCCTTCACTTCAAGGAAACTCCTTGATTTCAACAAAAACTCCTGGGTTTCAACAAACTCCTTGATTTCATGATATTTCCATAAAATCATGAAAATAATATAAAATTAAGAAAAGTACCATGGGACCATGGTCATTGGCCGGCCGGCCATGCCTTGGCCATAGACGGTCCCACACTTCATGATTCCTTCATTTTATTATTATTTTCCTTCATCTCATGAAGTTTCCTCAGTTTCAACAAAAATCCCTGATTTCTTCATATTTTCCTAAATGATTGCTCAAATGCACATCAGAAAATATCAAAATTCTCAGGACAGAGACGCGAACACTTTGGTGACATGAGCATATAACCTTGACCGACCAGGGTTGGCTCTTTGGCTTGCAAGAGGCCGGTCCCTCATATTTTCATCATTTGACCTAATTTGTTCATATTAGGTTAAAACTCTTCCGAACAATTTTGGAATTTCATGAAACGATTGTCATTCGATCCCGTGACCACCCAGGGACGGTTTCATGACCCCTTGGTCGGTCCCTGATCTCTTCATAATTAATTAGGTTTTATCACCTAAGGCTGAGACGAGCATTATTATTTTAATAAATGATTAAACCATCATTTAATCATTCTTTCATCAATAAATCAAAAAGTCTTCAAGAGACCTTGGTCATTTGCATCTGGGCACTACATGGTCGACCCATGATCCCATGTAGCCGGTCCCTCCTTCATTCCATGGTTAATTTTCAATAAACCATCAATTGGTCATCAATTGATCGAATTAGGGTTTCTGAGTCCAAGGTTCATAATTCCAGATTCGAACGCTAATAATTTTACGATGATCTCATGATCAGCATTTTATTAATTATGCTCGGTTCAATTACCAATATTTTAAATTAATATTTTGGTCATGCTACCAATAATTCATCAAATGAGCAACATTCTCTCAGATGAGCAATATTTGCTCAAACTAAGGAATATTGGTTCAATTATCAATATTCAACAATTAATCGAATGATCAATATTTGCTCACGTTAATTATCAACATTTTATTCATACATTATACCTCTGTCTCAACAGACATGTTCAATTCATGAGTCTCAGAACATTTTTGAATTATGTTCGACTCAACGATAAGGACTCATCGTCCCATGAAGTTATGAAGTCAGCAACTGACTAACTAATCACGAGACTTCAATCGTGTCACATGGGGGGATATTAACTAGGGTTTTGGTTTGGCAGTCTACGGCACGTGTGTTCATACACACGATAAGAATATGAGCAAGTCATGCAATCAGTTGAAGGAGTTAACAAAGTAGTGGATGGAAAATCGACCAAGTCTCCGCACGTTGAGCAACCGGGTTTTAACACGATTTCCACTTCTCCACTCTTTGATTCCATCAACTGTCACACTTCATGGGATCATGGTGTTTACAATTCTAGCAATATAAATAAGTTCCTGAATCATGATTAAAGGGAAAGACAATCTCACGTCAAACGGACAACACGAGATTAACAACTCAACATCTGAGCAATTACTCTCAACAGAGCAAATTCAATCATTCAGAACTTATCTTATTTTCAAAATACACAACACACCTACAATCTTCGATCACCATTGATCTCACACATTTCTCGGCTTCCTCCTGGCAGATCGACCCATCCTCTCTTGTGACCGAATTTACTGGAACGGCCATTGTCTTGGTTTAGGCCGGAGTACTACGATTGATCTCTCGAATTCAAAGCACTCCCTTCTTGCAGTGCATCCGTGTGAGGTTTGACAGGTTCGCTCGGTCCAAGGAGTCTCCTCCGCATGGTCGTCTCCTCAATTCCGTAAAACCAAAGAACTCGTTTTGCCCCATCTACGTATTGGCGACCACGGTGGGAGATCATTCTCTCGGTTGCAATCTCACTTCTCAAAAGATGGTTGGTCTTAGGTCCGGTTCGAGTTACCAATCCGGATTCAACACCCGGCTCTAATATTGCAAGCTCTAGTGGTAATGCCAATACCACTCCTTCAACCGAACTGCCACTACCACTCCTCCAGCGCAACCTGCCACTACCACCTCTCCGGCGCAACCCGCGCCACTACCACCCCCTCCGGTTCAACTCCGCCACTACTACTCCTCCTGAGTGCTCCGGTGATCACCCCCGCAAGCGGTGACACCGGCTCCATCAACAATCCACCCTTTGGTCGGTCTCCGAAGAAGTCGAGAAAAATCCACCTACCATTGGTGATCTCATGAAGGTGCAAGAGACTCTTGCCAAAAATCAGACTGACGTGGCTTCCACTCAGAAAGAACTATTCAACTATCTCAAGACTCTTATAGACAAGATGTCGAGAAAACTTTTGAGAAAGGAAAAGCTAAAGAAACGTCTTCGACGCCGATCCCGAGCTCACTCCGATCCATGTAGTAGACGATGAGGAAATTCCTAAGGTCAGCAGATAATTCACCAACAAAAGAATCATCCAGTTTCATCACTAGTGAAGACCTGGAACGTCTTTTGGAAGATCGTGGAAAAGACAAAACACCCTCTGTCCATCGTCACCAACCTCCATACCCTGCTGCTACGCAAAGGATTCCTATGCCAAAAGGTTACACCTCTCCAACCTTCACACTTTATGATGGAACAGGCAATGCTCGAGAACATGTTTCTCGATTTCGAAGCATCTTTGGGTGAACATGAGCACAACCATACTGTTCGTCTGAAGGAATTTTCGAAGTCTCTGAAAGGCAGGGCATATACCTGGTATAACAACATCGCACCAGGAAGCATCAAAAGTTGGGGAGAGATGGTCAATTATTTCTACATAAAGTATTCCTTCGTTTCAGAGCAAATCACCCTCTCTGATCTCGGAAGGATGTTTCAAAGGAGCAATGAACATCCTAACGATTATGTGAAAAGATTCAGAGTTCAAGATTTTGACTGCCATGATCCAAATGTCACAGAGCAACAATTCGTGGACTTGTGCATCAATGGAATGATTCCAGTCTACAGAGCCTTATTGGAAAATCTCGGGTTTCGGACTTTCTCTAACTTCATGAAGCGGCCAAGAGATCGGAACTACGCACTGCTTTATTAGAGAGATCTAAGACTACAAAGGCGAAGAACCACGAGAAACTCGAGGAAGCGGACGTTTAATCAACAAACAATACAACCTCCAAACTTCCACAAATGTTGTTGCAGAAGGGAGTAAACGAAAAGCCGAGCCACAGCGCAAACATACTTCCTCAACTCCTTCAAAGGCGCAAAAGAAGGATAATACGCAAGTTCCTGCTCAACACACAAAAGCTGATCCAGAAGCACCTGATTTCCCTACTCCAATGAAGAAATTATTGAACTTCTAGACGCTGGATTCAAGACGGTTGCAATCAAACTGCCATATGTCAAGAAAGAACCAACTGAAGAAGCCATGGAAAATCCTCGTTATTGTCGCTTTCAAGGGTTCTTCAACCATCCCACAAGTGATTGTAGAACTTTGAAGCGCATATTCAAAGAAAAAATTGAATCAGGAGAACTCAACTTGGGAATCAAGGAGTACACAGAGATCATCTCCCGGTCGTAACCTTTACTCTTTCTCAACCGCCACAAGGAAGCGCTTCAATCTTTAATCGAGCATGTCTGCGAATTGCTATACTTATCAAAGGCTCAAAGGGGATACATGTTTGCTCCATTGAATCACATCGTGTCAGGGAAGCATTTGTTGATTCAAGAGATATTTCTGAGCCGCCTTCAACAACCGACGAAGAAATGTACGACTGGGAACTTCTCACCACAGTCCATCTTAAAGGAAACGAGTTCAAACGAGCTTTAATTGACGTTGGCACTGCTGTCAATGTTATCCCTCTGAAAACTCTCAAAGCTGCTGGTATCACATGGAAAGAAGCCATTCATGCTCCAGTAACAATCACAGATCATGAAGGAACACCCAGAGATGCTTATGGCCACATTACTCTCAAGGTGAACATAAACTCAGCCTGGACAGAGATAAAATTTTGCATAGTCCGAGAAGATCCAGGATATGACATGATTCTTGGACATACATAGATCCATGTTGGAAAGGTAAACCCAACACCTTCAATTGCACATTTCTCTGTTGAAGAAGCCTCTGATTCGGAAGAAGAAAAAGAAGATATCTCACTATTCGAGTATCTGAAGGAGGTCAAAGCCCTGACAGAGCTAACACAAAAGCCTGAGGAAAATGCAAACACTTTCATCAAAAGATTTCGTACTCAGGAAAGTCTTATTCCTTCTCATATGTCCATATCATCAGTTTTCAAATATGCTTATTTGGTCCGATGGCTTCACTCCACCAATAACTTAGCCATCGCAAAATGCTATGAGTGGATAATCTCGCCTCAAAGAATACTTTACCAAGTGGATGGACGCGGTAACCTCTCCGAATCGAGCACCTCACTAATACAGGTCATTATCGAAATAATGGCATGAGTTTAATAAACAAAGACCCCAAATATTCTCCTTTGAAAGAATGTCCACATGTGCCGCAAGGTTGGAAGACTTCAACAACATGGAATTCCACCGCACGAAGAATTCCAAATCAAAGAGAAAATATTCGGGGCATGGATGGTCAAGCCTAACAAATTCCGGGAAGGAGATTTAGTTTTCAAAGCAACTAAGCGTAACTTTTTATTCTACAAAAGAACTCCAACAAGGAAGGACCTTTTATGATTTCTAAGTTTGTTGTTGGCGGATACTACAAGTTGATCAACATGGACAACAAGGAGACCGTGTCCGTGATACATGAGAACTGGCTCAAGGCCTTTGATGTTTAAGGCTTTGGATATTCGAGGCATAGGATGCTCAAGGCACGAGCACCTCAAACATTTGGCGTTTATAATTTTCTTTCGTTGTATTTCAATTCCTCCAAAATGTTTGCAATACTTGCATTCAGCAATTTATCAAAATTTAGTTTACTTAAAGAAAATCTCTATCAAACCCAAAGAAAATCCTCAATCATCTACTTATCCAAAACCAATCAAAACAAATAAAACCTCACATCTCTCGAAGTTCATAAGTTCAAGAGAATATGAAAAGAAATCAAATAAAATCGAGAAAGAAAGACTTTTGCTCCTCTCGCATCTTTCAAGACTTGTAAGGCCGCCTTCTCCATGTTCAACTCTTGATCGGTCTAGCGATCTTGTCTTCCTTCTCCATCACAACGTCATTTGGAAAGGGTATGTTATTTTACATGAGTCCTTAATAGCATTTATCTTCTTACGAAGCCACCTCACGTTGAAGCCAAGTCTCTCAGAGTTCTCCAAGTTGAACTCCCAATCAAAGAGTACATCTGGAGTCACAGTATTTCTAGCCCTAGTGCATATATCACTTACAACACGCAAGATAACACTTACTTGCATTGTTAAAGAATAAGCACGCTTTGGGTCTCTAGTAACGATGATGTGACCAAATTTCTTCCATATCTTCTCATACAATTTGGCATATCCAATGGGAACGCCGAATCCACCAACTAGTTCGTGATATGGGAGTGATGCATCAAATGGAGGATCAAAAGCAACTCCTGCACTTGGATATTCATGCACTACTATACGATTTTCAATTACTGGAGCAACTTCTACAACAGCAGTTTCCTCAGTCTCGTCTACTCGTGGCTCAGTTTCTTCCACCTCTGAAGCAACGACAATTGAATTCTCGGTCTCCTTGATTTCTTCAACAACAACACTCTCATGGCCTTGAAGTGTAGAGATGGTTGTCTGTTTATCAATAGCCTCAGTGTTGTTCAAGTTATCATTATTGGCTCCATCATTCTCAACTTCGGCATTTGTCACTTAATACGAAGATTACATGAGATCAGAGCCATCCAAGCATGAAAAGCAAAAGAAATTGCAAATTTAGTATACAAATGATTTAACATCATCATATTTCATCATTATGCATTCACCACATCAGCAAATAACGTGAAATTCATAGAAACACGTTTTACAACAAGCCCGTCTGAGAGGATTTTATACTGCTCTGTATAAGACGACGAACTGGGAGCAATTGGTAAGGAATCTAAGTCTGAGTTATATACCAATCTCTTCATATGGATGTCATCTACAACATTTCAAAATTTCATGACAAGTGAATGAGCAAAAAGATGTGGCCAAAACATTGGACTACATGACAGCTGGGAAAATTTCTCGAAAGTCTCTGGATGTTTCTTGTTTCGTCTATTTCGACCCCTAAACGCGCTCAGAAACTTAAAAATCTCCTTTAAAAAACTTGGAAATTTCCTGGGCTTAAGGATACATATGTGGATCACGAAAATCGACATCGTATGAAGATTCTACAACGTTTTTCTAAAGGGCTCAATTTAAATTTACGGTGACGTATTTCGACAAAAATTTTTGTATATTCACATGAATTCTCATTCATTCATTCATTCATAAACCAAGAAATTTATGCTTATTCGATAAAATTCAAGAGAAGTACTTACTTGGGTGGTCTCTGAAGCGTTCAAAGAACCAGGATTGCTCGTATCGACATCGACAACACCATTACTTTCATTCGGTTTTGAGCTCTGGGAGTTTTCTTTATCGCCATTCTCCGAGCGAGCATCACCAGTACTCTCCATTTCTATGGAGACACCCTCCTGGATATATTCTCAACAATTAGCATTTTATCTACAAAGCATCATAATTTGTTATATGAAGAAATACTTACGTCTCTTCTCCAAGCTCAAATCGGGAGTTGTTTGCCCAAAGAAAAAGAATCGAAGACCGTCAATACTCGATGGAGTAAAATTCTGTAACAAAGTAACAAACATTGGTTTTACGATCCTAATTACACGGATGAGAAGAATTCATGGTGAAAAAGATATCGAACTCACCAAACAAATCACTGGGGACTTTATGTGTTAGGTAACATCTTATAATTCTTACTCCTGCTTTCTCCACCATGAATAGTCGCTTCATTTTCTGAGAAGTCTATATCGATTCAAGGTCTTACGTTACGACCGTCCCGTGGAAAATTTTGACGCAATAATCAAAATGCAATTATCATAATCTTATGAAGACTTCGTAAGAATACTTACTTGTGAACATCCTGGAGATATTTTCATTTATCACCACCGGGCAATACTTCAATCTTGGTCGAGTAGCAATCATCTCGGCGGAAGGAGGCTCCTTCACTAAAGGTTGATCAATTCTCACGAAATCAAGTAAACGCTTGAGTTGTTGATCCCAAAGTTTATGTAACCGGAGTTACATATGTGACTCTCTCCAGCCGGGAACCGTATTCACTTCCTTCCACATGTGTGCGGTCCATACGGGTCATGAGTCAGTTCAGCGAGGGTTTCCTTCTTGAAAAGTCGGAACACACCGATCCATACCCATTTGCCGAGCCGCCCTATCAATTTTGTATTCTTCCACCAAGAATTAGCCATGTATTAAGGATATCGGATGACGGAGTACAACTTAACATAAAAGACCTCTCGCCGTCATTCAAATCAGCACCAGATTTCAAAGTCATACTCTCTTCAGTATTAAAAGTTGTCAACTCGAGATGTAAGGGGAACTGACACCCATGGGCGGAAGTTGAATTCAAATTCACGGTCTAAGACATCAACGAAGCGAGTCTTGATTCGCGGTTTCTTTGTGGACCAGCGCATGATCCTGGCATTGGCCTTCTCAGAGAAAATATGGCGAGCATCAGCGTTCAATCCTTGCAAAATGGTACGTGGAATGGGTGCATAATTCTTGAAACGCTCCCACATCAAAGCTTGAAGAAACATTATATTGGCATAACATTCAATCTTCATAAAACCATTCGACATGCTGGAGTCTATAATCAAGGAGTCCAAATTAGAGTACAAAGAACCAGGAACAAACTACCTATTGGGAGTTGCTCACCCTGAGCCATCTTAATTGCAAAGGGAATCAAGAATGGCTTCAACAAATTTCCAAATAAGTCTTCAAATATGTCTATGGACAGCCATAAACACAAGAAAGCAAAGATAGATAACGTGCAGCCAACGTGCCACTCCAGAGGAGTATCTCTTGGCCACCAGTGTATTAACCAATGAGCATAACAACCTTTACTGCCGGATGCCTTATTGATCTCCTCCATTGTGGCTGTCAAGATGTTAGAGATTGTAATTTCCTCGATGAAGAAAGACCTTCTGAAGGTTACCCGTGATTGGAAGATGCAACAAAGCAACAACATCTTCTAAAGTAATGGTAAACTCGCCCCATCCGCATATGAAAGAGTGAGTTGGAATACACCCAATGAGCAAGTAGAGCTACCATACCTCGCGCATCTTGAAAAATGAACAAATCTCCGTGCTTGAATAGCGGGTATTACTTGTGCGTCATGCAACTTGGCTCGAACACGAGGAAAACCTAGCATGTACCTCGCCCATCCGTAAAACTTCTCTAAGGGTCGTCGAGAAAGCTTGAATTCAATGATTGATGCGTAAAAATATCCTCGTTCAAGACAAACCCGAATAGTCACCGAGGAGTCACCAATTTTTTCCGAGTAACCTCTAGGATTTATCGAAGACGAAATGCTTTGGAGTTTTGAAACGCTTTTCAGGCCCTTGATCCATAAAGAATGCATCCTCTATGTTTGGAACGTTCTTAATCCCAGGTGTTTCATCTTCGCCAATGGAAGTCTCATCCGTGCATGAATCATCCCTAGAGGCATCATTATCTATGTATGAATCTTCCCTGGAGGCATCATTATTCACACACGTATCATTTCCGGAGACATCATTGGCTTGGGAATCAGACATCCTTGCAAAGCAGCTGTAACATGCACACAATGCTCCGCTTCAGTATATCATTCATATAAGATGGAAACATCAATGGAATGAAGTAATTGGAAAAATGCTCACGCAAGCATCTACAAAATGGTAATTCTCAACTCTTACCTTTTACGATTCCACTAACAAAAGTAGTGATTGTAATGCAAGAGTTAACACTTCAAAACTTGCTCGTTTCTTGAACCTACAAAAGACGAGCAAAAACTCAGATTTTCATAAAATCATGAATAATTCTATTGCGTGAACATTCACCATGGAATTATGAAAACTAAAACATTATTTCATCATAAATAATTGTTTACTTCTAACGATCGCACAAAATTCAAGTTTTGATTTCAATATATATTTATTTATATATATAAACAAAAACGTGACTTACTCACGTAAATAAAAAATTTGACGTGAGCAAGGCTCACCAAATAAAATTCGTGGGTATCCCACGGTTCATCAAAAAATCCATGAATAGGTCATGGTTTTATATAAAATTAAAAACTTTTTCCTTCGTACTATCATACGTCTTCAAAATGAGGTTTATTTCGATTTTGTGAAAGCTCGCATCTTTTAAGATAAAGTTTTGGTTTTCATGAAAGTTCATAAAAAAATTTAGTCACTGGACACAAGTCTATGCATAAAAAAATCTCTCATAAGTCAGGGATTATTACTAGTTTCTTAAACTAACGATCAACGAACATACGTTTTCTAAAAACAAGGGTTTTCAACAAAACTCACAGTCATATATGCACATATATATAATTTCAACATGATCAAAGCATGAACAACTCATGGGATCGAGAAAAAGGGCTTACCCGGTCGGCGGCCGGAAGTTGACCGGACAGCGATCGACGGTGACTGTCGGCGGCAAAGCTCCGACGATTTTTTTTTTCTTTTCTCTGACGTGAAGATGAGGAGGAGATGAAGGTGGTGGTCGGTCGTGGGAAAGTGAAATAAAAAAAAAAAAAAGAGGATTAATTCCTCTTATATCAAATTTTATTTCCAAAACCTAATCTCACAAAGATTTCCTTATTGGGCCCGACCCGTGAATCCTAAAACGACCAAGGTCCCGTCATCAAAATCAGCGGTTCAACACCAATTCATGCTCAATAGGCGACGCTCTATCATGCCACTGGAATCTTCGTTCAAGCTGTGGTTTTCTCATACTATCAAAAATCCGGTAAGGTCTTATCTTACGACTAAGTTCAGTTGCTTATATCGTTTGTAACCGGAAAATCACCATTCAAAGGCTTGATCGAGGAACATGATTGTCCCTCGCTAGCTGGGGACTTAATGTAGATGGTGGATTTTCGACAAGGGCTAAAATCGTAAACCCATAATTATATATGCTCTGATCTAGCAATCGGATGAGTATCGAGGCTCATGTCTTTATCGAAAGCGTGAAAGCTCATGCCACGAGAACCTCGACGATAATACTTTGTCTCTCGAGTATATGTAGATGTGTAGTCTCTCACCGAGGCAACGGCATATCTCATGAATACTTGAAAGCAATTTCGATGATCACTTTTATATAGAATTGCAAGATTACACGGCTCTTAGACAGCTTGCTTGCTAGTATAGAGCAATAACGTCTTCAGGATGTAACAATGTTTTCCCTGACTATATAGCAAAAATATGACGCTTCAACAAGCTCATATCACTCAATTCCCGAATAATTAATACTCCTAGACAATCGTACTAGTATAGAGCCATCAACTAATTATTCCTAAATTATTAGATTCATTAACTGAATTCCTGGAAAATATTCCACATTATTCATAATATTTCGTTACTTCAATTCGTGGTTCTTCCCAAAGAGAATTCCATGGGTTAGTAATAAATATTCAACACACTAGCATCTCGAGCACTATCGTATAAGCCCCGACCAAAAACGGTGTAAGTGTACTCAAATAATGCACTAACGAGCCCCCCTCGAATGCACAAACAACATTCCAAAACATGAAAGAACGATGAACCTATGCAAAATAGGAAGAACATAATAAATAATAAAATATAAAATATAAGTCAAGGCGCTAAGGGATCGGGCTCATCAACCGGCCAGTCACGCCGTGACCAGTCCCACGTCCAAATTCTATATTTTATCATATATTCATTATTTTCCTTGATCTCATGAAAATCTCTTCATTTGAACAAATATCCTTCGTTTTAAGGAAACTCCTCAGTTTCATGGTGTTTCCTTCGCATCAAAAGAAATAATATAAAATCGGAAAGGTGTCGTGGGACCGTGTCTACTAGCCGCCGGCTATGCCCTAGTTGTGGCCGGTCCCACACCTCATGATTCCTCATTATTTTATTATTATTTCCTAATCTCATGAAAACTCCTTGATTTCATGATATTTCCTTTAAATCATGAAAATAATATAAAATTAGGGAAACTCGTGGGACCGGACCTAGCCTACGGCCATGCCCTAGCCGGCCTCACACACCCTTATTTTATTATTATTATTTTTTATGTTTCCTTGATCCCATGGAATTCCTTGATTTCATGATATTTTCTTCAAATTATGAAAATTCCTTCAAATCATGGAAATAATACATAAAATTAGGGAAAACTCACGGGACCGGGCCCTAGCCGGCTAACCATGCTCAAACCGGTCCCACACGCCTTATTTTATTATTATTTATTTATTTCCTTGATCTCATGGAAACTCCTTCACTTCAAGGAAACTCCTTGATTTCAAAAAAAAAACTCATGGGTTTCAACAAACTCCTTGATTTCATGATATTTCCATAAAATCATGAAAATAATATAAAATTAAGAAAAGTACCATGGGACCGTGGTCATTGGCCGGCCGGCCATGCCTTGGCCATAGATGGTCCCACACTTCATGATTCCTTCATTTTATTATTATTTTCCTTCATCTCATGAAGTTTCCTCAGTTTTATCAAAAATCCCCGATTTCTTCATATTTTCCCAAATGATTGCTCAAACGCACATCAGAAAATATCAAAATTCTTAGGACTGAGACGCGAACACTTTGGTGACATGAGCATATTACCTTGACCCGACCAGGGTTGGCTCTGCTCTTGCAAGAGGCCGATCCCTCATATTTTCATCATTTGACCTAATTTGTTCATATTAGGTTAAAACTCTTCCGAACAATTTTGGAATTTCATGAAACGATCGTCATTCGATCCCGTGACCACCCAGCACAGAGTTTCCACCATCGGTAAACTAATCTCTTTAAGAATTCATTTGATCCCCTCCTTATCTGGAACAACTTTTCGATGCTAGGCTTCGCATAACTATTGTGCATGTATGCTGCTAACAAAAGCTCATAAAATTGCACGAAGATAGATATTGAATCTTTTGGAAAAGCATCATAACACATTAATGCTTCATCTTTGAATGTCGAAGAATAAAACTTGCACAAGATGCGATGTCGTACCCACTCCACCGCGTGAGTGCAATTTGATATGCTCAAAATGATGAATTGTATATGGCATGTTCTGTCAAAGGTTATGGTGAATATCGGTAACAAACAATTTATCAGGAAGGGATTATATAACAGCGATGTCATGAATAGAGATCGTCTGTTATTAGAGCATTGCTCGGTCGAACTCGCATGCGTTACTATCTCAAGCATGTTTGTCAATGTTAGTGATCAAAACTATAAGTCTTGATTTCTAGTCTACTATTAGCTAAGTCTTGGACTAGGATAGAAAGTGTAGTTGAGCTCAAGACTCCATGGCAATCATCATACAAGACGAAGAACTACTCAAGGAACTGGTGGAACTTCATCGACTAAAAGGTATGTGGAGACTTGAACTTATCTATCACTCAAAAGTCTATCTACTTTATCTCCTATCTTGAGACAAAGTCGTTTTGCTATATAGACTATGATTATACACATTTGCTATTTCGAGCCGAGTTTATCTCGCTTATCTATTTCTCGAAATATATGTTAGTAAGCTTTCGCTTTAGCCAAGTTTATATTTACCTAGTGACGAAAGTCATGTTATGTTTCAATCACTTGAAAATGGCTTTGACGAAAAATGGTTTGTGAATAACAACTATATAACGTCCTATACGAATGTTTCAATGATTGAAATGAGAGTTGAGATTATATAATCATGGAAGGATATAAACATTGTGTGGTAACACATATGTGTGTAAGTCCTTATTCCTTGAACCAAAGTATGCTTTGTTGCTCAAGAAAACCGAAACCAAGTCCGCGTACCAAGTCCGCGAACTGTCGGAAGTTCTTGACCCGAGAAAATCTGATGGAGTTTGTGAACTTAAAACAAACTTATTCCGGGTACTTAAGTCCGCGTACTTAAGTTGGTTATTTTCTAAAAACGATTATTCATGAACTTAAACTTATATAAACTAAGGAATGCAAGTTTGCAAACCGTGGTTATAAAGTCCGTGAATCGATTCGAGTGAATGAAATCGTTTTTGTTTCAATTATGTCTATTATAAAGATCTAAGAGCAACTGCAGTGGCGCGACTATTTACCAAAGATCAAAGACCAAAAAAAAAGACCAAATTTTAGTTTGGTCCGTCGTGTGACGCAGTGGTAACGAGTATATTTAGTCGAGCGGAGTTATAAACTTCGCTTGTTAATGGAGCGAAGATAAAGATTACGCCCCGTTCAAGCGTTGATAAAGATTACGCCCGGTGTGGGGCGGAGGTAAAGATTACGCTCGGTACGGGGCGGAGGTAAAGTTTACGCCGGGATAAAGAGCGGTTGTATAATCAACGCCCCATGGGGCGAACATAAAGTCACCGCCTGTTTCCAAGCGGTTGTATAATCAACGCCCCGCCTGTGTCCATTCTTCTTCACGCAGAAATCTCAAACATGAATCATTTTGTTCAAACCAAACAATTGTTTTTGAAACTGAAGTAGCTCAGAAAATCCATGTTAAGAAGAAAAGAAAACTCGGACCAGTTTTTTATGAACAAGTTCGTGACGGATGGTCTTTGAAGAATCAATCACAGAGAACCAAATTCCCATGGCAACAAAAAAAGATATAAGAAGAAGCAAAAACAGAAGAATTGGATACGAAGAGGGAAGTGGAGGAGGAAGCGGTTGATATCTCAGAGGTTGAATTCAGTGGAAGAAGAAGAAAATGAGGTAAATTTTGATTTGGGGAATAAAATTTCTGCTCCTTGGGTTTATAAAACAAAATTTCTGCTGACCTCCATGTAGTAAATGTTACTTGCAACTTCATTTGTTCTAAGAAATGACTTCCTCTGTTGTCCAAAAAAAGATGATCACTTAAAAAGCTATACAAATGCTATACCTCAACGAGGTCACACCAATGATTAAGCAATCGAAATCTGCCAGCCAAAGTTTTTCCAATAAAATAAAATGGAGTAACTTGAGAAGAAGACATCAGCAAGAAGATAAACAAGAGGAAAAAGTAGACAGATTTAGTAATTGAGCAAGGACTCGCTAGATTTTTAGAAAAATATCCAAGTCCAACATATAAAAGATAACTTACTCGATGCTCTTACCTCCATTTTCCCGATTAATGAAGAACACAAAATCATAGAAGCAAGCAAATTGATTGGAATCTATCTAAAATGGAAACGCCAGATGAGAGTTTGGTCTTTGTGAGTCGTCCGGAAATTGGTTTTCACTATTCTCATGGGGCGTAGCTATTATGTCCGTCTGAATGGGGCGGTGGGTATATCAACGCCTGATGCCAGGCGTTAACTTCAGCTACGCCCCATCGGGCGTACATTTCATCACCGCCCCAATGGCGCGTAGTTTATATGCCCGCCTCTTCGTGGGACGAACACTATATAACCGCCCGTTGTCAAGCGTACACTATATAACCGCCCGTTGAGAAACGGAGATTATACCACCGCTCGACTATAAATGGGTATGGTCTTTGGTCCAGACCAAATATACTCTCGAACTACTGTACTAGGATGGTATTTGATCTTTGGTACGTCCCACTACGCCCGGTTGAGAGACCAAATAAATGGGTTTAGTCGCCCACTGCAGTTGCTCTAAGCAATTGAACAATTCTCTAACTAGTTCATTTGAGTCATTTGAACTAGTTATGGTAAAGAAGAATATGATTGATATGAAAGTGCTCATATGGCTAACCATTTGGTTAACTACCGTTGAACCAACTAAATGTACATGTTTGGGTACGGTTACACAAACCTAAAACGTGCATTTCATTTGTGTGTAACAAGCTAAGTTTCGATCTAACGCTTGAAAGATATTAGCTTGAATCTAATCAGGTTTTCATCTAACGGTGAATATTGAATGATTTGTTACCAAGGTAACTTAGATTGCAAACCCTAATTTGAAAGACTATATAAAGGAGAACTCTAGCAACTGGGAAACCTAATCACCACACCTCCTGTGTGATACTAGTTGTATAAGCTAGAGTCGATTCTCCTTTAACGTTAGGTTTTTATCGAAACTCGGTAGGTTAACGACTTGAAGACTTCATTGGTATTGTGAAGCCAGACCGATACTACATTCTCGTAGTTGTGTGATCTGATCTTGTTGTTTCTATCGTACTAAGTACAATCGTAACGATTGGCTTGATATTGATTTCCCCGATAGGAAAGATATAAAAGTAATCACAAACATCTTCGTCTCATCGTTTGTGATTCCACAATATCTTCTTTCGCCGCGTCAGTTAAGATTATTGTGAGGTGATTGATAATACTAGGTTGTTCTTCGGGAATATAAGTCCGGGTTATCAATTGGTTCCTGTTCACCTTGATTTATCAAAATACGGAACAAAACTCGTAGGTATTTCTGTGGGGGACAGATTTATCTATTACCGTAGACTTTTCGTGTGATACAGATTTGTTTATTAAAGTCTTCGACTTTGGGTCGTAGCAACTCTTAGTTGTGGGTGAGATCAGCTAAGGGAATCAAGTGTGTAGTATCCTACTGGGATCAGAGACATAAGGAGCGCAACTGTACCTTGGATCAGTGTGATATTGATTGGGGTTCAACTACAATCCAGACCGAAGTTAGTTTGTAGTAGGCTAGTGTCTCGTAGCGGCTTAATACGATTGTGTGTTCAATCTGGACTAGGTCCTGGGTTTTTTCGCATTTGCGGTTTCCTCGTTAACAAAACTTCTGGTGTCTGTGTTATTTCTTTTCCGCATTATATTTTTTATAAAATTGAAATATCACAGGTTGTGCGTTTGAATCGATCAATTGGGAAATCCAACCTTTGGTTGTTGATTGAAATTGATTGATCCTTCAACATTGGTATTTGGTACCGTTCAAGTGTTTTCTCTTGTATTCAATTAGACTCGCAGATTTCTATTTGCTTGAGTAAGTATTGAATCGAGAAACAGATATATAAATCTTTGATATACTTTTATTAAGATTGAGTCTGACTGTCTAGTTGATTCTCTTAAAAGTATATTAGAGTTAGTCCATACAGATTGCTAATCGAAATATTGGGTGTGGTTGTTGTACCCCCGCTTTTTCAATTGGTATCAGAGCAGGCAAACACATTAAAGACCTCATAAGTCTGTGTTTGTAGCAACCTGATATGGACAATGGTGCTATCTCAATAAATGCACCACTGATGCGTGTCGTATGCGCAACAAATTAATCAAGATATTTCCCACTAATTAACTGGTAATATAAAAGTAGTAAGAGATCGTTCCCACAGAGTTGTGTAATTGATAGGTTATTTGATCGGAAAAATAAAGTAAATAACGAATGGGGGATTGGTTTTAAGATCAATAAAAGATAATAAGAAAAAAAGATAATTAATCCGCCGCCATGAATGAAACTTAATAAAAGTACTTGTTTATTCCTTGTTAAATTTCTATTGTCACCAACCGAAGAATAGTAATAAGCTCACGCTATCCCCTAATTCCCCGTTGTCCTTGGATACGTGCGCTCGACTACCCATTCTATCCATCCGAGCCACCATGAATAAGCTCTCAAGGTGTAACCCATCGAATGCATTATGTTTTGTGAATTAGGTTGATCCTAGCATCGGACGCATAAGCTCTGTCGCTTACTAGTGTCATCTCTATACATAATTGCTTATGAGAATCCTCTCCGTCGGCTTTTGCAATGTACTACTTGTGTATGGAATTGAGTGACTATTACACGTATCACCAACCCCAATACTAGTAGAAGAATTATTATCGAGGTTAATTCAAATGGCCAATTGAATAACCCAATAGTAATCTTAGACACTAAAATTAATAGAGACAATCGACAAGAAAATTAAACTCAAAATAAACTTGTAAAAATAATTAAAGTTTCATTAATCGGGACTTTGAAATCATACCTTAATCGGTAAAAATTCAGCTACACATGGATTTACTAAAACCCATAAAAATATATATAGAAGAAGAAAATAACTTGATTTCCCCTAAAAGGGGTAAACCCTAGAATATAATATAACCTCACCTCTCTTCCTTTTTCTCTATTTTTTCTCTACGAAAAGTTGTATCTTTGGTCTTGCACCGACCCCTATTTATATAGGAATGGCCGCCCTAAAATCTCCTCCAAATCCGTGCTGATATAAATCACCACGTCGGTTAGAAGAATTTCTCTGTTGTGAAATCAGCGATGTTGTTGCGTGCGGCATGGAGTAATTTATTGGCATAAACATTATTGTTGATTGGATGGAATTTCAGTGGGATCCACGTGGTCTATTATAGCTTCTCCAGCACTTGTTATACATCTAGCTCGTTACTCCTTGCTATAACAGATTCTTAATTCCCACAACGCGACAAATCTATTCACCACTCGGAAATATTCTCATATTTATCATCAACGGAAACTAGTTTATCGGTCACGAAAACTGGTGCCCTGCTCTCCTTAAAATCTTAAATAAACAAGAGAACTAATTCCCTATCCACGGGACTTGAGCAACAGACCATGTCCCAACAAACCTCATTGCACTCGAGCTTCTCTGCATTTCAAACACCAAATTGTTTTTTCGTCACTGCCATCAACAATAGCAAATCATACTAGCCGTCCCTACCACCACATACTCGAGTTCAAATCTATTTTCGATCATCACATATTCATCATCTTCCCACATCATCATCACTGCGTCATTCATTATCCATAGCCAACTCGTACCAAAGACTTTTCTATCGACAAATGGCAGGCACCATTTTCTCAACAAAGAACCTCTCATCACCTGAACATCTTCATCACCATCGTTGCCTCATCATACCGTCGTGATCACCACATCTTCTTCGAGATCCGGATGCGTAACTAATCACCATCATAACCCCATCTTCTCACCAATAACTCCCAAGTTCGAGCCCTTTGATCCGAAATCGACTTTAACCCAAGCTTTATATCATCCTCATGAACCTAATGATATGTTTAAATTCGAATATCACCGTTAATCAAGATCTTGTCATCATCGTGATCATCATGATCATGAAGTTAAATACTTGCCATTGCTGCGTTCTATTTAAAGGGAAGATGGAGTGTCCGAGTAATAAGCCGGGTGCCTTTATCGATTTTGAATTCTGTCTCCCCCTTTGTAAAAGACCGAACTTCCTTTAGCAGCTCCTTGAAACTTGAATTCCCATTAGCGAGTGGCTTGCCTTTAACGTACGTTGGGTTCCCAATAGCACTTGTCCCGTAAAATAACCATTTTGTCCTTTAGGCTTCCAAGTTCTTCTTTTCCCATAACTTCTTCATATGAGCTGGAATGACTCCGTTCTTTTCGCTATTGCTTTCGTCTTCTCATCCTCTACAAAATGAAATCCTTCATTTGCACGAGTTCCATAGGCCTTTGGCCCTTCTTCACTTGTGACTTCACTTTTATAGCTATTTCACTTCTTTTGGATGATTCATCTAATAAAAGACATAAACTAGAAAACAATCATAATACAAGGTAATATGCAAGAAATATAACTAAAACCGTATGGAATTACCTCTAAACATGTAAATTAAGCACTTATCAAATTCCCCCGCACTTGGATTTTGCTTGTCCTCGAGCAAACTACCCTAAACAAATACAACAACTCCTGTCGTTGAGGAAACGGTTTGCACTTAGCACGTGCAACAAAGCCTTTAAACCCTAGGTATCCCTAGTGGACGAGTTATAGTCTCGTGAGGGCTTACGAGAGGTATACCTAAAACCTACTCCAACTTCAAAGCTTTCCGAAATCCCAAGCATCCAACGAGCTATGAGGACATGGGTTTACATGCTAGTAATAAGAAGTTAAAATACCAAAGAACATATTCTCATTCTTAAATGTTGAGTGAGAAATAACCACACCATAATGAGAGAACGCGTGTTTGAGAGCGATCATAAGCATTTCGCCTCGACTTCCGCCTCACTTAAAAGGATTTTATGATAATTGCACTCAATAAGACGGCTTTTTATGGGTCTCACATGATAGACGCATTTATGTGTCTATTTTGATCTCGATTTTCTATATTGTTAGTACCCATTTTGTATTTATTTTGGCATTTATGTTTTTGTAGGTGTTTTTGGAGAAATAAGTTCTTTGCGGAGAAATTGGCTCGAAAAGTGGTATTTGCGCTCGTGGGAGAAAATTACTATTCGGACCCCTCGTTTGGATAAGGGGCGCTTCATTACTAAGGGGTACACCATTGATAAGGGGAACCCTAATTGTTATTTACACTCCAAGACACCCAGGTGTTAAAGGCACCAAACATCAGGATAAAGGCACTCATCTTCAAGAATTTAAATAATTGGTTTTGGCGAAAGAATGTGCGATGAAGAACCGATATTAGGGTTAGGATTTGAGGAGGTTTTGGACGAGATTCAATCGCCAGATTTGGGTTCAATGGACCTGTTTGGACTTAACAGAGATGCTATGGGCAATTTCTTCAATCCAGTTGGGCTTGATAGTTGGTTCTCGACAAAGACAGGAGAATGAGTTTTCTCGGGTTTTGCAGGGAAAGAATTGGACGATAATTCGGGGGATATTTGCACGGAAAGGTTTGCAACAACCACTGTTTATCTAAAACAGGAATGTGAAGTGATGTGGAATCGTAAAAAAGGGAAGGAAATATTCTTATAATCGGATTATCCAAAACGGGGAAGTAAAACTCGCGACTTGCCGTGGGGAAAAAGAGAAAGATTTTGATTTATTTGTTTTGTGGTGTATATATATCCTGGTTTTGAGCAACGCGGGGATGGTGGAGATTTTGGGGTCGATTGGAGGCAGTAAATCAAGCTGCAGAGAAGTTGCATCAGCAGCAAGTGAAGAGGAAGAAGAGAAGTTGCAGACGACACTTCAGAAGTGTCGTTCTGAAGAACACGAAGAACAGACTGGGCACGAAGCGAGTCTTAAATACAACGACAGAGTCAACAACTATCGTTCTTCAAACGGTGGAAAAACAAAGACCTCGGAGACGATCGTTTATTCTTTGAAATCATTGTAAGCACTTTTATTATTATTTTTAATACAATGATTAATGAAATTTTCTCCACCTTCGATCTATGAGTGTCTAAATCTATTTTCTAGGGTTTTGGAGGAAACTATTTTTAATGGGTAATATTTATTAATTAATTTCTTTGGCATATTTACTCCAAAATTGGGTTTTAATTTGTCTAAAAATTCTCTCTTCTTTACATGCTTCGTAAAACCTGTTTTGGGTAGTTTCTACTGTTCTTTTATAAGCAAAGGAGGATTAGGCCTTAGAATAGCGGCCCAGTCATAAAAAAAGAGCATGCTGAGTGTTATATCTTCCAAAGCATGAGATTGAGTTTGAAAATTGTTTTGAGTCAAATAGGAGTAATTTGTCAAAGTTTTAATTATTGAGTTTACCATCATTAGAAGTAGCGGAATCCAAAGCCCTGAGACTCATCTCTCCTTGGTAACAAAAAAATCAATTTTAATTAGTTTGTCTTAGTATTTTCTTTTAATAATCAAAAACCAAATCTTTAAAACGAGTCCGAGCGAACGATACTCTACTTACCACTTCAAAACTACATCATCACATGTGTGCGAGGTAGGAATGAAGAGAATCCTACACACGTTGAACGGTGGGAAGGAATCCTTAGAATTATTTATGGAGACCCTACAAGATCGTGGGAAATAAAGATATTTTGATGATCTCTAAGAAAAAATCAACCATTATTGCGAGGATGGGAGTACCTCACTCACCTTCACATCCGATCGGCGATGTAAAGCACCACTCATGACATCCAATAGAAACGTAGTCTTGACTCATCTTCTTCATCTTCGGTCTTCAACCTTGATGATAAACTCTTGAACTTCGTAAAACTTCGACAATTTGTAACTCTTTTCCTCAATTTCCTTGTTACTTGAAACTTCTTTATATATTTTTTTCCCTATGGCCTTATTGAACAAATAACAACCTAAATGCAAATCTTTTGTATTTTCTCTTTCTTTTTTTTTTTTTTTTTTTTGTATTTTTTATAAAAAGATTGCAACTACAAAAAAATGAAACCAAAATTAACATGGCCATGAAAGAAGTATTTTACCACTTTGATCTTCACAACTTGTATTGTTTTTCGTATCCTAAACTTCAATAACTCTCATCTTTTGATTTTCTTAGCTCTTGTAAATAAGTCTTCCACTTGGATATAGAATTATGCTCTTTATATGTAAGTCCTCGACATGTATATAAAAATATGCTCATTGTTTGTTGCTTTACTTGGATATGAAATATGCTCTTTCTTGTATTGTTGCTTGTAAACCTCAAATGTCTTCAACTTTCCTTGTAGATTTTGATGTCGCTCCATTTGTTGATGATGATGGTGTTTCTATGGATCCATTTGTTGGCGGCAGAGAGAATGGTGCTAACTACAAATCAAACTACAAGAATGTGGTTTTCATCTATAGACGTCACCCTCATGATTGACAAAATTAGCACTCAAGAGATCAAATAGTAGTGCTTCTATTGGTGGGAGATTGGGTAGCTCACCATTCTACCGGAATTAAAGTACGGTGACACACACTCAAAAGAAAGCTCTTTAGTCAGCTACATAGAAAATTTGGTCTGGTGCCTCTGTTGATTTTAAAATAGGTAGTCTCCACTAATGATTGATCAGAAACTCTAATAATGCATTTCCCTCTGCACCTAATTTGCATCAACGACATGATTAAATCCATTATTTAACACTCAACAAGCAAGAAATCCGAACGTGGTTCCCTAACACTTCAAGTTCAGTTATGTCGGTCAGAATTCTCTATGTAAACATACCTAGAAGTATGCTAGTGGCTCTAAAATCTCTACAAGTTGGAGGTTTTATATGCAAAAAATTTTAAAAACTCTATATGCAAAATATCTAAACACTCCCCCACACTTAAACTCTACATTATCCTCAATGTAATTGACTGGAGTCCTAAGTAAAGTCAAGGTGAAAATCCTAATATGATATGCAAAAGAAAACCAAAAATAAAAGGATAGAAAATACAAACCAATGGGTTGCCTCCCATTCAACGCTTAGTTTAACGTCCTCGCCCGACCCTCGGTTATCGTCCGTAAACCAATAATCCAAAATCTGGTAGTCTCCCGGACAACAATCTGCAATACTAGTAACAACTTCATAAAAACATTAGCACAAGATATAAATATTGAAGCTATCAGTTTATTGAAGTTTCCCCCACACTTAGTCCTTTCTACACTCGGGAGTGGATAGAGAACATATAATTCAGGAACTTCAAAAGGTTCCTCAGCTTGGTGAACCCGCGCAATACTAGAATCAAACACATCAAGTGGTGGATACTTAGAAGAAAAATAATCCGTTAAAACTTTGAAAACACATAACTCCAATCCCGAGTGAGGTATTTTCCTAAAGTTGGGTTAATAACTCTTTGAGAAGCTACTTCAATTAGATGGGAAGGATCAATAAATTTAAATGTATGCAAAGGATTAGACAAACCTTGTTCGAGATCCTCATCTTTTATCTCTAGTGAATTATTTACCTCAAGTATATCATGGTCCTCTATCGAACTCTTAATTTCTGCCTCAACCGAAATTTCAACATCATCGACAAGCTCAATTGGGTCTTCCACAACTTCAATCAATTTGGTTTCATTCTCAATCTCTATCTCTTCAACAATCTCATCATCGGAATCAGAATCTTCCCCCAAAAAGTCTAGTTCATTGGTGCAAATCCTAGGGTCTTCCGTATGAGTCTCGGACGAAGGAATAATTTGTTCTACTTCTTGCAAATCAAGCGGCCTAAAAATATTGTATCCGGATAATCTTCATAATGTTGATATTCATTTGAGTATGTTACACCATTTATAACAATGGTTCGGTCATTCCAAGGCTCCTCCTTTTGAATAGGCAAGTGATCTTTATAATGATCCGGAGCTGGAATAACTTCATCACTATTACATGGAATTTCCAAAGGTTGCTCATCTTTCTCTATTTCTTCCTTAATCTGATCCATGTCTCTTCTTAAGTTTTTAATGCCATATTGAAGTTGTTGGAGTGATTGATCAACGCTTTGTTGATGTTGCTCTAACACATGGTAATATTTTTCCACTTGTATGCGAATATCTTCCATCATGGTACACATTTGTTACGCAACACTTGAAGAAATAGGATTAGAAGCATAACTATCCTCCCATCCTTGTGATTGTTCACTTACATGCCCGTCATAAGGTTGTTGACATGTATGAGAATATCCGTAAGGTTCCGCGGGATATTGATCATAGCCAAAATATTGGTTTTGATTATACCCATAGGATAGGATGGTTGGTAGTTGTCATATGAATGAGATTGAAAACCATATTGATTACCACTATAATATGATGATTGGTCTTGTGCTCCGTACATGTTATTTCCATAAGGAAACATGATGACTTACAAGAATGAGAAAATAAAAACAAAAATCTAAAAACAAAAATAAAAATAAAAACAAGCTAAACAAATAACAAATCAATTAGCAATCAAGCCCCGTGCGGCGCCAAAATTTGATGCGTGTCGTGGCGCAACAAATTAATCAAGATATTTCCCACTAATTAATCAAAATATAGTGGTAGTAAGAGATCGTTCCCATATAGAGCCGTGTAATTGATAGGTTATTTGATCAGCAAATAAAGTTAAAAACGAATGGGGATTGGTTTTAAGATCAATAAAGATAATAAGAAAACAAAGATGATTAAGGAATCATCCGCCACCACCGAACATAAACTTAATAAAAGTACTTGTTTATTCCTTGTTAAATTTCTATTTTCACCAACCGTAGAATAGCAATAAGCTCGCTATCCCCGAATTCCCGTTGTCACCGGATACGGAAGCGCTCGACTACAGATTCTATCCATCCGAGCCACCATGAATAAGCTCTCAAGGTGTAACCCATCGAATGCATTATGTTTTGTGAATTAGGTTGATCCTAGCATCGGGCATAAGCTCGGTCCGCTTACTAGTGTCATCTCTATACACAATTGCTTAACAGAATCCCTCTCATCAACTTTTGCGATGTACTACTTGTGTATGGAATTGGTGACTATTACATGTATCACCAACCCCAATACTAGTAGAAGAATTATTATGTTAATTCAAATGGCCAATTGAATAACCCAATAATAATCTTAGACACTAAAATTTATAGAGACAATCACAAGAAAATTAAACTCAAAATAAACTTGTAAAAAAGATTAAAGTTTCATTAATCGGGACTTTGAAATCATACCTTAATCAAGAAAATTCGTTACACATGGATTTACTAAAACCCATAAAAATATATATAGAAGAAGAAAATAACTTGGTTTCCCCAAAAGGTAAACCCTAGAATAGAATATAACCTCTCTCTCTTCCTTTTCTCTATTTTTTCTCTCCGAAAAGTTGTATCTTTGGTCTTTTGGACCCCTATTTATATAGGAATGGCCGCCTAAAATCTCCTCAAATCCGTACTTGATATGGATCACCACGTCGGTTAGAAGAATTTCTCTTTTGTGAAATCAGCGATGTTCTTTCTATGTCTGACATGGAGTAATTTAGTAGCATAAAAATTATTGTTGATTGGCTGGAATTTCAGTGGGATCCACGTGGTCTATTATAGCTTCTCCAGCACTTGTTATACATCTAGCTCGTTACTCCTTGCTATAACAGATTCTTAATTCCCACAACGCGTCAAATCTATTCACCACTCGGAAATATTCTCATATTTATCATCAACGGAAACTGGTTTCTCGGTCACGAAAACTCGGTGCCTTTGCTCTCCTTAAACTCTTAACTAAACAAGAGAACTAATTCCCTATCCACATACTCGAGCAACACGACCATGTCCCAGCCAAACCTCATTGCGGACTCGAGCTTCTGCATTTCAATGGGAACATTACTTATATGTCCATACTTTTGACACTTGATAAATATATCCTTATACAAATAAATATGTCCCTACTTTTTAATAACCTTATCCATTTAAAATTAGATTACCTTAATACCCTCACCCATATAATATTTTTCTTTATTTCAAAATGCAACAAATTTCTTCCTCTGCCACTTCACCACCACCACTAGCACCACCACCACCAACATTCAACTACCATTCCACCACCACCGTTCAACAATGATAGACGCATTTATGTGTCTATTTTCTCGATTTTCTATATTGTTAGTATCCATTTTTGTACTTATTTTGGTATTTTATGTTTTTGTAGGTGTTTTTGGAAAAATACACTTGTGCGGAGAAATTAGCTCGAAAAAAGGAGTGGAATTTGCGCACCGGGAGGACACACTGCTATTCGGACCCCTCAAATGGATAAGGGGTAACCGGTTACTAAGGGGGTACCTAAATTGCTATTCTACCTATCCCGGTCGGATAAGGGGCATTTCTTCTTCAACGAGTTCAAAACCGAAATTTGGCGGAAATATAGCTTTCACTGCGTAAGTTTGATCGAATTTTGGAAGTGGGTTAGCGAGATTCAATCATGGATTTCGTTTGCTTAGGCCACATTTGGACTAAACGGGGTTTGTTAGGTCCATTAGACTCGATCAAATTGGGTTGTATCATTGGGTTTACGTGAGGGAGGAAAAAGAGTTTTATTTGCGTATTTACTTGGAAGACATTTGGGAAAGATTTACTCGGATATTTTCATGGGATCGCACGGTGATTAGCATGCTTCATCAAACCCGGGGTTGGTAAGGGATTTGTATTCGTAAACAAAAGAAGCTTTCGACAAAACAAGGATAGATTCTCGGGTTTGATAAAACAGGAAAGGAAGATATTGCGGGACTTTTACGGTTGTATTTTTGGGAGTTACGATGCATGGGAAAGGACATATATTCCTCTAGGAGTCTTGTCTATTGAGTTTTGGAAGGTTTGAAAACATTTATATAGACGTGTAGAGAGGCTTGGCGGGGAAAGAAATCCCGTAACTTTCTGTTGAAGAAAAGGGGAGATAAACAAGGAATTGATCGAGTTTTGGAACCTGTTAGCTATATAGAGTTCTTTGAGAATCATGGAAGGGTTACGTACACTTTGGGGAGATTTTAGAAGCTTGCGGAGAGACACAATCAAGTTAGAGAACACTGCGAGAGGGAGGAAGAAGAACTAGAGAACAGCGAAAAAGACAATCGCTTAATTTGTTACCTATACTTTCAAATTCAATAACTTTGTAACAATTTTTCCAACTATTATTTTTTGAGTTCGCAATGATTCTGTTAGGGTTCTTTGTAACATGGGTTATGTAACAATTGTATCTGTTACAAACACGCTTTTTTATACCTTTTCATCCTTTTAATCAACTTTTGGGCTATAAACATGTATTTTGTGCAAGTGATTAATATGAGGAGCTAAACCCCATTGTTGAGGCGGTAGAGGGAAGCTATTTTTCCAACAAGAAGTGGTATATTATATTTTATCTAATTATTTGCAATTATTTTATGATTATTTGCCTTGATTGAAAATTGTTTGAATGATTTTTGTTAAGCAATTGTTATTTCTTTTGATAGAGCATGCTTGGACCTAGGTTTTTGATGTTCATGCTTGGGTTTACACTTGTTATTTTGAGAATCTACTTGTTGCAATAGTTTAGAATCAAATTGAGCAGAAAATTGCCTGAATATAAATATTGGATTAAATCACTTTGAACTTGGAAAATAGTGGAATCTTAGCCTCGTTTTTCTTTTAATATTGATATCAACTTTTTCGGTGTTTGCAATAATTATTAGTGATTTGTCTATTTTAGTTTTGAACTTAAGTCTAAAAAAAAAATCCTTCACAAGTTCGAGAATCGAATCACTTTATTTACCACTATCACAACCACATCAAACAACCACCACCTACCAACCGTCACCACCACCAATATTCCACCACCACTCCTTCACCACCACCCATTTACACCACCATCCTCCTCCACCACCACTGTCGTGTCCGCCACCACCACTAGTCATTTGCCACACCACCACTGGTTGAAATATTTTTATCAACAACGGGAGTTGATCCAAATAAAAAATCGAACCAACGGTAAGTTGATCAATTTAGGGATCAGCAACGGTGGTGATCAAAAAAAAAAAGGATCAGCATTAGAAAGTTGATCCATGTAAATGGAGTGAACTTGGCGTGAGTCGAACACACATCATCGACATGGGTCGATCATGCTTCCATTGCACCACAAGTTCCAACATTAGAAAAAATCACATGATTTAAACTACAAGCATGATTTAAACTACAAGCATGATTATACTTATCCAAGGAAATGTTGTCAACAATAGGAGTTAAAAGGATCAACAACATTAGTTGATCCCATAAAAATTGGGTTAACAACGGGAATTGATCCAATAAATGGGATCGACAACAATAGTTGATCCCATAAAAAATTGGGTCAACAACATGAGTTGATCCCATAAATGGATCAACAGTATGGTTGATCCATAAAAATTGAGTCAAACAACAATAATTGATCCCATAAAAACATATAAACAACAACAATTCCTCCACCAATATCAGCACTTATCCTATATGTTCCTAAAGCTGGTAAATCTAGTGATGGAAATCATGAGCTTCTAAAATAAACAAACAAAAAAACCTAATGTAAATCACTACTACTCGTTAAAAAACTCACTATACAGTTGCAGCCTAATGACACAACTGCATCACCTGCAACTTCATAACCATCTTGAACTGCATCAAAGCCACCCCTTCATTGCGAACCTATCCATTGTGACACAACACCAACTCCATTATCAATTCCACCTCAGTGCGACTTCGTTCATAAGATCTGAAGTAACAAGCTACATTTGCAATCCATTTCCCTTGTACACCCATGCACACGCTATTCCATTCATCACCGACTCATATCACACCACCATTTTCACACGGCAAATAACTCCGTCTGCGGCTTCCATTTAGTTTGCACCTCTTCTTGTAACTTGCAGCTCAAAACAGCGACAAGTTTAAACCAAAACCCGTCTGTAATCTTCTAGTTTTTCAAGCCATAACAATTGCAACATCATACATTTCACAACATTCTTTACCAAGCGCGTTGTTGCTCACCACCATTCGTTGCCATTACCTACACACAAGCGCAACAAATGCTCTATCTGCAATTGTCTTTCATTCAATTGTTTATTTCGATCTTACCATTTTAGTCATCCGGACTCTACTCTCGAGTTCAAACCAAAAACATTTAATTCATGGCAGCAACTAGTTGTTCTTCTTATTAACTCGATAATCTCTAAGACCAGCGACATATCAACACCAAGTCCTTTGAATTCCCATCTAATCTCTTCTTCCTTCTTTGCAATTGAAACCCATTTCTTAGTGAACTCATTCAAACCCGAACTTCAATTGTTCTCCCGATTTTCTCATCTTCATAGCACCTTCATCTCAAAACAAGCCATTAACATACCCATGAGATGGTGGTGGTGGGATTGGTTTGGTTTGATTTTCAATCACAGATCTCTCTCTCAATCTCAAATATAATCAATCTCAAATCTAATTGATTCATGAATTTGTTGTAAAGATGGAGATGTAGATGGTGACTAAGGAGGTGGTGGTGGTGGTTATGGTGATGGTATTGGTGGTGTTGGTTGTGGTGGCAACGGAGATGGAATTGGCGGAGGCAGCAATGAAGATGAATTTGTTTGTTTTTCTCGAAGTGAGGGAAGAAGGTGAAGTATAAAACACATAGGGGTTAAAAAGGAAACCATGAAAATAACTTTGTTTAGATAAAATTTCAATTATGCCATCGAGAGACATTTATAAAATCTGTAGGGATATTTGTGAAGGCTAAATCAAAAACGGGGACAATAGTTGATTACCATTTTCAAACACTAGTAGTTTTTCTTGTCTTCTGCCGTCAACAACATAAAATCATCGAAGCGATCCCTACACCCTTGTTGATGGTGGTTTTAAACAAAGGGTAAAATCGTAAAACCCCATGACCTAGTGTTACATGAACACATTAACTAAGAGCATTTAACTCGGTGTAAATAATTAATAGGGGTATTTTTCAAAATACCAGTTAAGGGTTTTCAACAGAACCTAATTCCAAAACCAACGCCTGGCACCATGGCAGCAATGCCAAACCAAGCCGCGCCCTCAGCACCATGGCAGCAATGCCAAGCCAAGCGCATCTTTGCGCACCATGGCGTGTGCCAAACCAAACACGCGCTCTTTGCGCTACCATGGACGATGCCAAACAAAGCAGCATCTTTGCGTGCCATGGCAGCAATGCCAAACCAAGCGCACCTACGCACCGTGGCAACAATGCCAAACAGCGCATCACTGCGCACCATGGCAATGCCAAGCCAAAAGCGCGCCCTGCGCACCATGGCAACAATGCCAAACCAAGCGCATCTGCGCTTCCATGGCAACAATGCCAAACCAAGCGCACCTACGCTTCCGTGGCAGCAATGCCAAACCAAGCCATGTCTGCGCACCATGGCAACAATGCCACCAAGCGCGCCTGCGGCCCGGCAACAATGCCAAACCAGCATCTTTAACGGCGCGCAGCGCATGATGCCAAACCAAGCCGCATCTGCGCGCCATGGCAGCAATGCCAAACAAGCCGCGCCTGGCGCCATGGCAACAATGCCAAATTTCAAAGCCGCTATGCCTTTGGCCCGCGCCAAATATAGCCCTGGAAAGACTTGCAAGCTGAGTCAACATTAGCCACGTGCCATTGGCACATGCCAACCGTGTCATAAACCATATTTCCAAGCGTATGCTTTGGCCACGCCAAATATAGCGCCTAGGTTTGCAAGACTTGCAACTAGAGTCGACATGGTTGCACGTGCCATTGGCATGCCAACACGTGTAAGCCATATTTCCCAGCCGTTATGCCTTTGTACATAAATATAGCGCCCCTGGAAACTTGCAGACTATGGCCAAGTGACATGGCGCGTGCCGATGGCACACATGCCAACACGTGTGCAAACCATACTTCAAGCCCGCTATGCCTTTGGCCCTTGAACATAGCGCCTAGGCTGCAAGACTTGTGACTAATTGACATGACGCAACGTGCCATTGGCACATGCCAACACGTGTCGCCAAGCCATACTTCAATGCTTCTGCCTTTTGGCCGCATGAGCAAGCAAGCCCTAGGCTGCAAGACTTGCAGCTAAGTCTCCAGACATGGCTACACGTGCATTGGCTGTGCAACACGTGTCATGACCATATTCCAATATTATCTTTATTACATGCAGAATATGCGCCTAAGCTGCAAGACTCATGACTAGGTCGACATGGCGCCGTGCCATTGGCACATGTAACACGTGTCGCGAAGCCATATTTCCAAGCCGCTATGCCTTGGGCCCACTGCCAAATATACAGGCTGCAGACTGGGGCAGAATCAGGTCAACATGGCGCACGTGCCATCGCACATGCCAACACGTGTCGCAAGGCATTTCCAAGTCACATGCCCTTTTATTGCAGCCAAATGGCGCCCTAGCTGTGGACGGTAACTAGATTGACATGGTTGCGTGCCATTGGCACATGCCAACACGCCTCGAAGCCATATTTCAAAGCCACGCTATGCCTTTGGCTCAAGCGAATATGGCGCCACAGGCTTGCGAGACTTGCTGAACTAGGTCGAAACATGGTGCACGTGCCATTGGCACATGCCAACACGTGTCGCAAAAGCCATATTTCCAAGCCGTATGCCTTTGGCTACGCCAAATATGCGCTACTAGGCTTACAAGACTGTGTAACTAGGTCGGGACATGGCCTTGCGTGCCATTGGCAACATGCCAACACGTGTCATAAGCCATATTTCCAAGCCGCTATGCCTTTGCCCACGCCAAATATAGCGCCCTAGGCTTGGGACTGGCAACTAGGTCCCAGCATGATGCCATTGGCACATGCCAACCACGTGTCGCAAACCATACTTTAAGTCAGCTTGCCCTTTGGCCCACGCCAAACATAGCCTAGGCTACCAAAGACTTTGCAACTATTAGGCCAACATGGCCGCGAGCCATGTTGGCACGTGCCAACACGTGTCGCAAGCCATACTTCCAAGCCGCTATGCCTTTGGCCCACGCCAAATATAGCGCCCTAGGCTTGCAAGACTTGCAACTAGGTCAACATGGCTGCACGTGCCATTGGCACATGCCAACACGTGTCGCAAGCCATATTTCCAAGCCGCTATGCCTTTGGCCCACGCCAAATATAGCGCCCTAGGCTTGCAAGACTCGCAACTAGGTCAACATGGCCGCACGTGCCATTGGCACATGCCAACACGTGTCGCAAGCCATACTTCCAAGCCGCTATGCCTTTGGCCCACGCCAAATATAGCGCCCTAGGCTTGCAAGACTTGCAACTAGGTCAACATGGCCGCACGTGCCATTGGCACATGCCAACACGTGTCGCAAGCCATACTTCCAAGCCGCTATGCCTTTGGCCCACGCCAAATATAGCGCCCTAGGCTTGCAAGACTTGCAACTAGGTCAACATGGCTGCACGTGCCATTGGCACATGCCAACACGTGTCGCAAGCCATATTTCCAAGCCGCTATGCCTTTGGCCCACGCCAAATATAGCGCCCTAGGCTTGCAAGACTTGCAACTAGGTCAACATGGCTGCACGTGCCATTGGCACATGCCAACACGTGTCGCAAGCCATATTTCCAAGCCGCTATGCCTTTGGCCCACGCCAAATATAGCGCCCTAGGCTTGCAAGACTCGCAACTAGGTCAACATGGCCGCACGTGCCATTGGCACATGCCAACACGTGTCGCAAGCCATACTTCCAAGCCGCTATGCCTTTGGCCCACGCCAAATATAGCGCCCTAGGCTTGCAAGACTTGCAACTAGGTCAACATGGCTGCACGTGCCATTGGCACATGCCAACACGTGTCGCAAGCCATATTTCCAAGCCGCTATGCCTTTGGCCCACGCCAAATATAGCGCCCTAGGCTTGCAAGACTTGCAACTAGGTCAACATGGCCGCACGTGCCATTGGCACATGCCAACACGTGTCGCAAGCCATATTTCCAAGCCGCTATGCCTTTGGCCCACGCCAAACATAGCGCCCTAGGCTTGCAAGACTTGCAACTAGGTCAACATGGCCGCACGTGCCATTGGCACATGCCAACACGTGTCGCAAGCCATACTTCAAGCCGCTATGCCTTTGGCCCACGCCAAACATAGCGCCCTAGTCTTGCAAGACTTGCAACTAGGTCAACATGGCCGCACGTGCCATTGGCACATGCCAACACGTGTCGCAAGCCATACTTCCAAGCCGCTATGCCTTTGGCCCACGCCAAACATAGCGCCCTAGGCTTGCAAGACTTGCAACTAGGTCAACATGGCAGCACGAGCCATTGGCACATGCCAAACACACACGCTGGTAACCTAACTTGCAAACCATGCAACCTACCACCAAGGCATTCCGCACATGCCATTGGCACATGCCAAACACACACGCTCGGTAACCTAACTTGCAAACCGTGCAACCTACCACCAAGGCATTCCGTACATGCCATTGGCACATGCCAAACACACACGCTGGTAGCCTAACTTGCAAACCGTGCAACCTACCACCAAGGCATTCGCACATGCCAAACACACGCGGTAGCCTAACTTGCAAACCGTGCAACCTACCACCAGGCATTCCGCACATGCCATTGGCACATGCCACACGCGCCACTAAGCGGCGCCACTTGCACTCAAGATGCAACCAACACTCGAGACATCGACACAAACTGGGGATGCTTCTTTAGGGTTTTGGTTTGCGGTCACAA
>JAJJWW010002155.1:288851-335431 GCA_023531295.1 Papaver armeniacum | reverse complement strand
ACAAAGAAAATTGAGGATATGAGACGATGACGATGAATCGTAATATTATATGCACTCAAGAATATATAAGTGGGTCATCATTTATGGGTCCTCAAGTATATCTCTTTCTTTTCTTTTCTTTCTTAAATATATAAGTGGGTCATGATTTATGGGTGTTGGTGTTGCCATGAACTGTCACATACTGTATGAAACTAGTTGGGACACACTTTGGCTTATTATAGCAAGTTGAAGGCACTTGTGTTTAAAAAAAAAAAAAAAAAAAAAAAAAAAAAAAAGCTTCCTGGCATTATTTTTTTTTTTCAATAATAAAGTTCAGTAGGACCTTCCATGTTCATTATTGCACTTATGGATGGATATTATAAATATCAAGCTTATAAATAACTCCAAAATGCTTCTCTCATTTCTTATCCACGACTCAGTTTCAGAGGTTTTATAACATTATGGAATTGCTTCTTGTACTCATCTCTGCTTCTTGTCTCTTGGTGAGCAATTACATTTACATATATCAGGAATTTCATGGGTTTTTATTCTTTACAATGTAATGTATGTCTGCATTGGTGTTGCAGGTTGGAGCTGTAGGAAACCATGCTGCTCTTCCTTCTGAAATCTATTGGACAAACAAATTGCCAAACACTACTATGCCCATAATACTCCATGATCTCCTGCATCCTGGTTTGATTCTGAACTGGGAATTTATCTCTTATCAGTTTTAATTATTCTTGAAATGTCTTTTTTGGATTGCTATCAGATCAAGAAGGGAAATCATTGACTGACGTCAGAGCAGCAGGACCATCCCCAGGAAGCAGATACACCCCAAAGCACAGAAACACCAAAAGGTAGAGGTAGCAAACACCAAGACTTTAGTCTCTTCTTAGTACTTAATACTCTTGAAATATCTTTTCTTGGTTTGATAACAGATCAAGGAGGAAAGCCATCGACTGACAAAGCAGGAAGCAGATTTCGAAACAACGCGGCAACTTTTTTCTATGGGGCAATACCTACTGTACGCTACTCCCCCAAGCACAAAAACACTATTCAAAACCAATTAAACCTCCAGAAATACTCAAAAAACCCGCCTCTAGGCAAAAACAGAGTTGATAATAGACAACTCCAATTTAATCCAGGCGCCTCTCTCTTCTTTTTAGAAAAAGATTTACATCCTGGGGCCAAAATGAACTTGCAATTTGTTGCAAGTACTGCTAGTGGAACTACTTTCTTACCACAGAATCTGGGTAAGGTGACCCCATTCTCCTCCGATAAGTTGCCAGAGATCTTGATCAAGTTTGCTATCAACTCAAAATCAGAGGAAGCTGACTTAATCAATGAAACTATCACCGATTGTGAAGAACCAGCTATGGAAAACGAAGAGAAGTTCTGTGCAACTTCATTGGAATCACTTGTTGATTTCGGTACTTCCAAATTCGGGAAAAATGTTAATGTATTGACCACAGTAGTCGTCAGTGATAAAGGGCAGAGAACACAAATGAGGAAACATCAATATGTGGTAAGCTCAGGAATAAGACAAATCATTAGTGATAACTTAGTTGTGTGCCATAGCCTGCCTTATCTATATGCAGTTTTCTATTGTCATGCAACTTCAGCGCATACAGCACAAGCTTATGTGGTGCCTTTGGTCGGTGCGGATGGAATGAAGATCAAAGCCACGGTCGTTTGTCACAAAGATACCTCCAAATGGGATCCTGACCATGTAGCTTTCCAAGTCCTCAAGGTTAAGCCTGGTACTGTTCCAATCTGTCACTTCCTTACTGAGGATACTATTGTCTGGGTTGCTAAGAACAAAGACAACTGAGGATGAGGATGAACTGTAAGGTATTACGTATGCATTCAATAAAATCTTTTAATCGCCCGAAATGTTTAATGGTGAAGAACTGGTGAAATGGCAGGAACTATTCGTAGCTTACATAGAGATGCTACACTGAATATAGAACTTGTCCGACAGGCAGACTAAGGTTCCACTAGAAACATGAATTTTTTACCTAATTACTACTAACGACGAGTTTCCTAAAAGATAAACTTAGGCCTTCAAAGCTCCTCCTATTAGCTAAGAAGGGTTTATTGGGCCTAAGGTGTTTCCCTTGATTTGCCAAGTATGGCTAACTAGGCCTTGCAAAGACTCCATGTGCAAACCCATGTGCAACAAACTGAGCTAGGCCTCACTAGCAAACACTCAACTCACAAGCCCATGAGCAAGAACTCCAAGTTGGGCTAAAAAGTTCCACATATGCGCTCCACGTCACCAATCCCTAGCCAATCGGCAATTGCCACGTCAGCACATGCCACGTCAGCAACGAGTGGCACGTCAACACATTTGACACGATCGGCGGTCTGAGCGGTCGGAAATGGCGCCACATCACTCAGCGAAACCCAATCAACGAGGCTAAGTCATCGATGATGTCGGTAGTGATGACGTCGGCAACATATTACGTTCTCCGAAGGAATATTCCGTTAACATCTATAACGTCGTCAGCATATTCGCAGCATATTCCATCACTGTTTAACGGTGTTAACGGAACGGTAGCGGCGTCAGTAGTGAGCGATTATTAGTCGTTCATCATAACGTCGTTAGATTAACCGTCCATGACGTCTGCATTACGCCATCACGTGACGTCACGATGACGTTGAGTCATCTTCTCGGGAATGCGTCTACTCCTCCCGTGGTGCGGTAGCGAGGTGGCCAGCGGCAGCTGCTGGCGATTCAGCTTTGTGCGGCTACGGCCGTCAGTACCAAGAATTGGTCCCGGCGGCTTTGTTATGGTGCGACGATGTAACTTATTTCCGTAGGCAGATTCGTGTGACTCGGCGCGACTTAATAACGTAGTCCCGATTCGATGAAGCACGGCCTAACTTAATAGCGTAGCCCGATTCAATGCGGCACAACACTACTTAAGTCCATAGCCCAATTTTTTTCAGCCCCACGCAGATTAGCCTTGAGGATTTCTCAGCCCCACTGTGGGCTTATGCAAACTTTCTTCTTGGGCTTGGGATTTGTACTTATTTGTTTGGGCAACCCTTTGCATCATTTTGGTTAACTCCATAAACCCATGAGGAAGATTCTGGAAGCATGCAACGTCATTCAATGCAATTCATGGTTGGAGCCATGTAAGGGCCGGTTATTCCAGAGCCATTGCAATTAGGGATGTCAATGGGTACCCATTACCCTAATCGGACCGTAGATTTGGGTCGGTTAAAGATCCTAAGATGGACCCATTAATAACCTAGGACCGGCGGGTAATTGCAGGTGGACGAGAATATAAACAGTCCAAAGCAGGTATGCCGTTGGGTACACTTTTAGATCATTTATTTTTTTACTCATGTTTTTAGCAAAATTACAAGTATTTTGTTAGTTTTCGCCTTGATTATTTTTTCATTTTTCATTTTTCATTTTTTTCCTTACACTTAATCTTTATTTAGTACATTAATAGAGAAATAATAATAATTTTTTATAAAAATAATTTAGATCCAAACAAAAAGGAGAAAGATGTTAAGTTTTTGAGGTTTTTTGTATACTTTTCTTAATACCCAATAGAAACCCGGACCCGATGGGTCCCCGGGTATTTAAACGGGTCCGGTTATAAGTCCATATATTTAGGAACCGGACCCGACCTTTAGAAGTAGGGTTCGGGTCTAGTGATACTCGGGAGGACCCGGACCCATTGACACCCCGATTTACAGTCATGCAGAATATCAATGCAGGAAGGCATGCAAGGGAATTGAGACAATTATATTCATTTCAAAATTGGGTTGAGGGCCTAATTCAGACCATAAAAATAACCCAAAAAGGGATGCAATCTTCCACACAAAATTATCTGTAAAAAATCCTAAACTGACTTTAGCATCGAAGACAGTTCCTCTGACGGCGACATAGGTGCAATAACAGAAGCTTGCCTTTGCAAGATGATCGAGAAAGTAATGTCGTAAAAGCTTGATCCGGAGAAGAAAACATAGACTGGTTGCATCGATCTGCAGAGCCCTTTCAAGCTAAATATCGAGAGAATTCCAACCGCCAATGAATTTTCAAGTTACAAACTTGCCGAGTTCGACGAGAAAATAGGTGCTCCAGATCAGCAGGTTTTACACTATGAAACTGCCATGACTCTGTGGCAGCACAGTGATGAGCTGATGTGCGAAATGTTTCCACAGTCACTGGTTGGAGAAGCAATAAAGTAGTTCAATAAACTCCTGACACATTCGATCAGTACTTACCATGAATTGGTTGGAGAATTCTGCTCCCACTACAAGTACAACATACGTGATCGGAAGGGATTCCACGATTTGTTCCTTCTAGGAATTCGGAAGGAGGAAAGCATCAGATAGTTTACTCAACGCTTCAAGAAAGAGTTAGCAGATGTAGATGGTGCCAACGATCAAAAATCGTCATCGAAGCTTACAAGCAGGCGTACTAGTACGATCAAAGAGGTGTGTACGGTTCCTTGGTCAAGAGACCTCCAGAGACTCTATAGGGACTGTATGATCGAGTAGAAGAATATGATCGAGTGGAGGATGATTCCAAAGCTCGAGAGATGAGATATATTAACAGATCATCCAATCATCCAAATGATGGGAGGAAAGACAAATCGAAGAACCGTTCGAGCGGCCAGCATAATGATCGAGGTGAAGTCCGAGAGAAGAACCAAGGTGAACTAATGGAAACTGATTCCAGTATCGGGATATGAAGTGACACCGTTGAACATACAACTTGCAGAGTTGTATGAGAAAATCAGCAAGGATTTGAGTCCCCCTCATCCTTTGCCCGCCAGAGACACGTGATAAACGTGATAGGAGCAAATACTGCAAGTTCCATAAAGACCATGGTCACAAGACCGAGAATTGTCACGCTTTACAGATAGAGTTCCAGCGAATGATAGACGCTGGAAAACTACAAGAGTACGTGAAAAAGAATTTTGGGAAAGGTCCTGGATAGTTTGGCACAACACATGTGATTAACGCACATGTGATTAACGTCAGTCACGCCAGGATCCGTTCAATTACCAGGCGGGCATCTGAAGATAAGACCAGGAGAAAGATTAGGCAGTTAAAAGAATGGTACTTGACAAATCACATTGATTTTGTCAGTGGCAATGGATCAGAAATTCGAGAGGTTGGGTGCACAAAGATAGAGTTCTCTGCAACAGACATGATAGGTGTATATGTTCCACACAATGATGCTATTGTTATAACTACTTGGATTGGCATGTTTCTTGTACACCAGATTCTAGTGGATACATGAAGATCAGTGAGCGTGCAGTTTTCAGGAGCTTATTCCACTATGAATTTCCCACACGACTTGATCGAGGAGGATGAAAATCCAATCATCAGTTTCAACGACGAAGTTACAAAAGCGATTGGAAAAGTAAAGATACCTATAACAGTGGCTGACAAGTCCGTTTTGGGCACTTTCTTGTTGTTGGATTGCCGAGCACCCTACAATGCGATCGTAGGAAGAGACTGGATGCATGAGATCGGTGCAATCATATCCTCATATCATCAATGCCTGAAGTTTATTACCCTTGAAGGAGTTGTGAAAGTTAGAAGCGACCAGATGGCCGCTCACAAGTGTCACGAGAGTGCAATAAATGAGTACAAGAAGTCAGAAGTTAGCGGGAACCAGATCATGCGAGTCAAGCAGAAATAACAATTACAGAATCCTCTCCCTCCAGAATCATATATGGGACACGACGCAGCTGAACCCCCAACAGTTGAGAAATTGATCGAGGTTCAGATTGGAGATGAGAAGCATAAAACAACGTTCGTAGGGGCAGATCTGCCTGCACATAAACGTGATGGTTTGATTACATTGCTAAGGGCAAACTCCGACTTTTTCGCATGGAGTTTTGCTGAGATGCCTGGAATAGATCCGAATGTAGCCTTCCATAGGCTAAATATCGATGACAAGTTCCATCTTGTTCGTCAGAAAATCAGGAATATGGCGCAAAGCAAAAAAGATGGAATTCTTGCGGAAGTTAAAAGTCATTTGTTGGAGCGGGATTTATTCGACCGGTGCGGTATCCTCGCTAGAATGTCAAAATGCCGTACCGTTCGAAGAAGAATTGTAAAATTCGGTATGCAGATCGATTTTCTGATTTGAATAAAGCATGTCCGAGTGATCCGTACCCGCTGCCACGGATAAGAGATTTGGTGGACGCTTGCAGGGTATGGGAGACTTGTCATTCATGGACGGGTTTTGGGTATAACCAACTACCTTTGTTCGAGGGAGATCAAGAGCATATTGCGTTCGTGACTGACAGAGGAATTTATTGCTATACTGTAATGTCGTTTGGGCTAAAGAATGCAGGGGAAACCTACCAGCATTTGGTAGACCACATGTTCAAATATCTGATTGGGAAATCGATGGAAGTGTATATCGAAGATATGGTAGTGAAATCTGAACAAAAGGAGTCGCATTTTCTTGATCTGTAGAAGACGTTCGATATCTTGAGGAAATATCGTATGAAGCTTAATCCAGCAAAGTGTTCATTCGGGTCGTCGTCGAAAAAGTTCCTTGGATACTTGATGACGCACAGAGGAATCGATGCGAATCCGGAGAAAATCAGAGCCATCAGAGAGATGCCATCCCCAAGAACGAAGAAGGAGGTCCAGAAGCTAGCGGGACGATTAGCAGCTTGAAATCGTTTCATTTCACGCTCGTCAGATCGATTCAAGCCATTCTTTGATGTTTTGAAGAAAGCAGAGAATTTTGGTTGGACGGATGAGTGCGGAAAGGCTTTTGATGAGATCAAGCGTGTTGTCAACTCCCCAGTTTTGGTGAGTCCAAAAGCGGACAAACCTATCGGTGTTTATCTGGCTGCAATGGAGAATGCTGTGAGTGCAGTGTTGTTTGTTACGGATCCACATGAAAAACCTATTTACTTTGTCAGTAAATCCTTGACGGGGGCGGAAACACGGTACAAGAAAATTGAGATGATAGCACTTGCATTGTTACATTCATCTCGTCGCCTCAAGCCTTATTTCCAAGGGAGGCAGATCGTAGTCTACTCATAATACCCGCTGAAGAAAATCCTTGAACGTGCTGATGATTCCAGCCGATTAGCCATATGGTCCAATTTTCTAGGGGCGTATGAAATCAAGTACGAAACCAGAACTGCAGATAAAGGACACGCCCTGGCTGCACTGCTAGCAGATTTTCTTGTGTACGATATAGAAACTTGATTCTTTGGAGATAAGAGGAGTTGTTCAAACCCATAGAGTTAGCCACTGATCAGACTGGGGGCGAGTCCGTAATGGAGGTTGATACACCTGAACCATTATGGACCGTGTTTACTGATGGGTCATAAAATATTGGTAGAGCTGGAGTTGGATGTGTCATCCTTACTATTGAAGGTTCGAGGATCGAGAAAGTGACTCGGCTGGGTTTTCAAGCATCAAACAATGAAGCTGAATATGAAGCTGCAATTATCGATTTAAAGGATGTCAAACAGTTAGATGTGAATAACGTGAAGCTGGTGACTGATTCCATGATAGTAGTTAACCAGTTTCTAGGGACCTACAGAGCCAGGGAAGAGAGGATGACCCTCTATTTGGATCATATGAGAGAGCTGGCAAATGAGTTCGACCAATTCTCTATTGGGCAGCGACCGCGGTTGGTAAACAGGCACGCAGATGCTTTAGTATATCTTTCTTCCGCAGTCAAAACTGATACCACTCGTTTCGTTGTAGTGGATTTCCAAGAGTTACCTAGCATCTCCGACAACCACTTTGTTCTGACTGTCGAACCCTCTAGTGGGGGCGAGAGGGAAACTACATCAGCACAAGGAGATACCGAGAACGTTGATAGCAATATGGATGTTGACAGTCCAGTGATAGATGATTCAAGCAGTCTTGCTGAAAACACTTCAGACTGGCGTCAACCTTATGTTCGGTATTTGACAACAAGTGAGCTCCCAGAAGATGTGCATCTCGCTTTAAAAGTGAAGAAGAATGCTTGGCGTCAACCTTATGTTCGGTATTGGACAACTGTACCGCAAACCTGTAGCTTTGGAGCCATTTTTACGGTGCAAATCAGTAGAAGAATGGAAACAGATATGGGCGGAGGCTCATGAAGGAATGTGGGGCAACCATTCTGGTGGGCGCAGTCTCACGCACAGGATACTCACCCAGGGGTATTTCTGGACATACATGCAGAAAGATGCTAAAGAATACGCACAGAAATGTGTACCATGTCAGGAGCACGCTCCAATTCCTAAAAAGGCCCGCCAAAGAATTGCATCCAGTTTTTAGTACATGGTCATTCTCTATGTGGGGACTAGACATCGTCGGACCACTTCCCAAAGCTCCTGGAGGTGTTAAATTCGTACTAGCCGCTACTGATTAATTCACCAAATGGGTCGAAGCAGTGGCACTGGTGGACTTTACCAGACATGACGTGAAAAGGTTCATATGGGAGAATATCGTCTGCAGATTTGGAATCCCATACGCAATAATATCAGACAATGGGAAGCAGTTCGATTCTGGGGTGATCAAAGAATTTTGCAAGAACCTGAATATTCGTCACAATTTCTCGTCTCATTACTATGCTCAGAGCAACGGGTAGGCTGAAGCAACCAATCGCGTTATTATGGACAATCTCAAGAAAAGGCTGGAGAAGGCGAAATAAAAATGGACGGAAGAATTCTCTGGAGTCTTATGGTCATATCGAATGACCCCAAAAAGATCAACTGGATTTTCACCATTCACACTGTCTTATGGGACATAGGCATTCATACCCACCGAGGTACATCTCAAGACTATGTTGTCAAATCTGTGAAAAACAACAACATACTGGCTTTGGATAAAGAGTTGCTATAAGAACAAAGAGAAACAACCTTACAACAGTTGGTCCGATACCAGCAGGCAATCAAGCTGAGATATGATCGCAAAGTCAGGGAATGGTCATTCAAACCAGGTGAATATGTCCCGAAGAAAACCCGAGCAGCCACAATGGAACCAAACTGTGGAAATATCGGAACAAACTGGGAAGGCTCATAAATAGTTGACAGGCCTGCATCCCGTGGCTCTTACTACCTAAGGAACCTCGATGGAACTAAGGATGCAAAACCATGGAAGTCGTGGAATCCGTTTCACCAAGAAGTTTTATCATTAGGAGTAGTTTCAAATCCTGTCGTGTCTTTTAATCTTTTCCTTTATGATGGTTTTATCCCATTGGGTTTTCCACGCAAAGGTTTTAACGAGGCAGCTGCTGTCGAGGAGTAGGTATTTATCTTGTTATTTATATTCAGAAATTTAATTCAACGTTATTTTGGTATTCTACACTTTATCAAAATTGTTCGTGTTTAATTATAAGCTGCTGCGGACGTTCAACCCCGCAGTCAGCCCTAAATGGAAAAACCGTATAGTTCGAGTCTACTGTCAGCGACGTCGCTGACACCTCGCAGATAGGGTGAATGCACAGTTCGAGCATTTTTAACTTATTCCAATTATATCCCCCTCAAATGGGACATCAACAAATGTGGCGAACATTTTCACCTATCCAGGCATGTGAAAATGTACACATCTCAACTATGCGCGCATCTTGCAGAGTAGGATTGCTCCCTGCGCGAATTCAATATAGCATAAAAACTCAACTTTTCATTCCATGCGCGAGAAAAATGCAGCAGGGATGTGCACCCTTGTGCGAGCATTGAGCAGCATGACAAATAACATACTGGGGGAGAGTTATATGTCACCTCAACCATTTGGGGACGAGATATGTGACACTCCAGCGCATTCATCACATTCCTGGGGGCGAGTTTCATAACACTCCAAACAACGTGCTTGGGGGCGAGTTATGGAACACTCCAGAAAATCGCAAATTTAGTGAAATTAGGGAACCCGAACTTCTTAACCCATAAAAGGTTATGGATGAAGAGGAGGCGATGTTTGTACCCTTAATATTCTAATATTCTACACAAAAAATGGGCAAAACTTAGGCCTTTAAAGATCCTCCTATTAGCTAAGAAGGGTTCATTTGGCCTAAGGTGTTTCTCTTGATTAGCAAAGTATGGCTAACTAGGCCTTGCAAAGACTCCATATGCAAACCCATGTGCAACAAACTGAGCTAGTCCTCACTAGCAAACACTCAACTCACAAGCCCATGAGCAAGAACTCCAAGTTGGGCTAAAAAGTTCCACATAAGCGCTCCACGTCACCAATACCTAGCAAATCGGCCGACAATTGCCACGCAAAGACATGCCACGTAAGAAACGAGTGCCACGTCAACACATTTGACATAGTCAGCAGCATTTGCGAGCCAATCGAAGCTTCCACATCATCGATTTAAAACCCAATCAGCAAAAGCAGTCACCGATGACTTCAAAGCGGTGATGACGCCAAGCCAGACATATTCTTTTTCTCCGAAGGAACATTCATTAACATCTATAACGTCGTCAGCATATTCCATCACCGTTTAACGGCGTTAACAGAACGGTAAAGGCGTCAGTAGTGAGCGAATCTCAGTCGTTCATCATAACGTTGTTAGATTAACCGTCCATGACGTCTGCATTACGCCATCACGTGACGTCACGATGACATCGAGTAATCTTCTCAGAATGCGTCTACTCCTCCGGCGCCGGTGCAGTAGCAGGTGGCCGACGGCTACTGATCCTGTGCACCTACAGCCGTCCAGCCGCACTGGTCCGGCATCGGCTCTGTTATGGTGCGACACGATGTAATATATTTCCGTTGACCCGATTCAGTGTGACTCGGCGCGACTTAATAACGTAGTCCCGATTCAGTGAAGCACGACCTAACTTAATAGCGTAGCCCCGATTCAATGCAACACGACACTACTTAAATCCATAGCCCAGGATTTTTCAGCCCCCTGCCTTTGATTAGCCTTGCGGATTTCTCAAATTTCATTGTAGGCTTATGCAAACTTTCTTCTTGGGCTAGGGATTTGTACTTATTTGTTTGGGCAACCCTTTGCATCATTTTGGTTAACTCCGTAAACCCATGAGGAAGATTCTAGAAGCACGCAAGGCCATTCAATGTAATTCATGGCTGGAGCCATGCAAGGGCTAGTTATTCCAGAGCCATGCAGTCATGTAGAATATCAATACAGGGAGGCATGCAAGGGAATTAAGACAATTATATACATTTTGAAATAGGGTTGAGGGCCTAATTCGGACCATATAAATACAGGGCTCCAGAACCCAAAAAGGGATGCAATCTTCCACACAAAATTATCTGTAAAAAATCCTAAACTGACTTTCGCATCGGAGGGTTTGTTGCAGGTACACCAATACCTAGCCAATCGGCCGGCAATTGCCACGTCAGCACATGCCACGTAAGCAAAGAGTGCCACGTCAACACATTTGACACAATCGTGAAGACACGAGCCAATCAGAAGCTTCCACATCATCGACAAAAACCCAATCAGCAGGCTAAGTCATCGATGACTTCAGCAGTGATGACGTCAGCAGCATATTCTGTTCTCCGAAGGAACATTCCATTAACGTCTATAACGTCGTCAGCATATTCGCAGCATATTCCATCACCGTTTAAATGCGTTAATGAACCCGTAAAGGCGTCGCGAGCGAATCTCAGCCGTTCATCATAACGCCGTTAGATTAACCGTCCATGACGTCTGCATTACGCCATCATGTGACGTCACGATGACATCGAGTAATCTTCTCAGAATGCGTCTACTCCTCCGGCCGCGGTGCAGAGTAGCGGTGGCGGAGGCTACTTCGATCATGTGCACCTATAGCCGTCCAGTACACCGATCCTAAGCCGGCTCATGTATGAGTGCGACACGATGTAACTTATTTCCGTAGACTCGATTCAGTGTGACTCGGCGCGACTTAATAACGTAGTCCCGATTCAGTGAAGCACGGCCTAACTTAATAACGTAGCCCCGATTCAATGCAACACGACACTACTTAAGTCCATAGCCCCGGATTTTTCAGCCCCACGCTGATTAGCCTTGCGGATTTCTCATCCCATTGTGGGCTTATGCAAACGTGCTTCTTGGGCTAGGGATTTGTACTTATTTGTTTGGGCAACCCTTTGCATCATTTTGGTTAACTCCATAAACCCATGAGGAAGATTCTGGAAGCATGCTTGGCCAGGCAATGTAATTCATGGCTGGAGCCATGCAAGGGCTAGTTATTCCAGAGCCATGCAGTCATGCAGAATATCAATGCAGGGAGGCATGCAAGGGAATTAAGAAAATTATATTCATTCTGAAATAGGGTTGAGGGCCTAATTCGGACCATATAAATACAGGGCTCCAAATCCCAAAAAGGGATGCAATCTTCCACACAAAATTATCTGTAAAAAATCCTAAACTGACTTTAGCATCGGAGGGTTTTTTGTAGGTACATCCCACCCCCCTCCCACTCCCACACACAATTACCCAATTCAATTGGAGAATGAACGTCGGTTTGATCTTAAACAAAATCATCATCAAATTGGTGTTTGGGGTAGAAGTAATTTTACCATACAAACAATATTTGAATGGGATACAATTAAACTAGTTCGGGGGCCATATATTTGACTGAATCGAAACCTTTTCTTTAATTTTGTTGTTCTTGAGTCTAATATAATTAGTGAAGATACACCGAGTTAGATTCACGTGAGTCGAATGTACGACCAAGCATGAGTCAGATGAAGTGTTGTTGTTTTTTTCTTTTTTTCTTTTTTCAATTAATATTTCAGATAAGTTGGTTTATACTTTTGATGCAATGTATTTAAATGAGGTATAGAGTTATATTATTTCGTTGAGCCGTATATTTAACTGAATTGAAACATTTTCTCAGACATCAGGTTGTTCTTTTTTTTGGACGGGATTGAAACTTTTTCTAACAAATGTCAGGTTGTTAATTTAATTATTTTTTGTCTTTTTCATATTTCAGATTTCTGCCTCTGCTTATACTTATGTGGCTTTGTATTTGAGTGAGATATAATTTTATAACAACTTGTCTGGACTGAATATTTATTCCATTCTATAGTTTTTACTTTATTTTTCTATGAAACATCAAAAACAGGGATTGCGACAGATTCTTTATTAATATATTGGTAGCTAGTAGAACTTTATTATTGTTGTTATTTGCATTACGAGCATACCTTTTATTACTTGCATATATGCTCTTCCGAGGTATCTTCAATGAGGATTATACATTAATCTTATTTTATCATAATACGTTGACTACCTGGAAAAATAGTAGTCACATTATGTGAGCACTAAGAGCAACTGCAGTGGCGCGACTATTACCAAAGATCAAAGACCAAAAAAAAAGACCAAATTTTAGTTTGGTCCGTCGTGTGACGCAGTGGGTGGCGAGTATATTTAGTCGAGCGGAGTTATAAACTTCGTTTGGTAATGGAGCGGTGATATAGATTACGCCCAGTTCAAGCGGTGATAAAGATTACGCCCGGTGTGGGGCGGAGGTAAAGATTACGCTCGGTACCGGGCGTACATAAAGTTTACGCGGGGATAAAGAGCGGAGTTATAATCAACGCCCCATGGGGCGGACATAAAGTCACCGCCTGATGTCAAGCGGTTATATAATTAACGCCCCATGGGGCGTACATAAAGTCACCGCTTGATAACAGGCGGTTGTATAATCAACGCCCCATGGGGCGGACATAAAGTCACCGCCTGTTATCAGGCGTACATATAAACTCCGTCCGATGTCGCATGCTTTGTCCGCACATGTGGTTTTTTGTGTTTTTTGTGTTTTTTTTTACCCAGCCGAACAGTAGATGGAACAAAAGCCTCCACGTGTTGGGTTTAACCCTACTATTCTCCGCCCATCGTCTTCTTCTCTTTTCTACAATTTTCTTTCTACCCATCACACCACTTCGCCTCACAGACGAATAGGAAGAAGAGGTGAAATTGTATATAACATACTTATTCGTACTCCATTTCAAATTGTACAGCATAACATGTACCTCGGAGAAAGGTGTTGGAGGCAAAACCATTATACTTTTGCTGTTCCCAAAAAACTACACACAATTATTGGGGATATCGGCAATATTCAAGCAAAGACGCCTAAAAAGTGAAGGTGAGGTCGATGCTACGGAGATAGTGCAAGTTGTCAAAGATTATGATACATATTTACAAGATCTTTGAAAAGGTAACTAACTACAGAGATTACACCACTCATCCTATTTGGGAAGCCCAAACATATGGGTATGTCGGTGACTTATATACGGTCCCAATTGAACCGCGTGCTGAACATGTACCCACAGATTCCTACTATTATAATTGCCATTAAACATCTGGTCGGTAGGAAAAAGGAAATATTTTCATCGATGCAAGAGGGTGCAAGAAAAGATGTACAACGGGGGTTTGGTGTACTTCAACAACAATTTGGAATCATCAAACAACTGCAAGAATGTGGAATCCGGATGTGCTTTCCTATATCATGATAACCTCGTATAATCTTACATAATATGATAGTCGAGGATGAGCGTCTACACGGTGGTAGCCACATGTTTATGAACAACGGAGTAACTGTGACCGGTTAATATTGAAAGAGGAAATAGTGACGAGTTTTCCCAAATTAGAGCTCAACAACGCCGACTGGCAATGCATAACAAAGATGCGCATATTCGTTTGCGTGATGACCTGATCGAACATATATGGTCAGAATATGTGAATTAAAAACTGATGTTTGCATTTTCTTTGTATCTTAAGCACATGTTGTCAAATTTATAGGAAACCAGCAACAACTACTTTGGATAATAAAGTTACAACAATTCCACTTTATTGAAGGCATCAACAATTATACTACTGTTAATCACTAAATAAGAGAAATAATAATTGTTTCAACTATTCCGCCGTTTTGAGATTGGTTTCTTATGTTGCGAACTATATCCGCCCTACGAAGTTGGAAGTACTCTTGTTGGACAGGATCCAATTTTCCAAGATCCATCAAAATGATGCGAAATTCGTCATCTTCAACTTGCTTAGCAATTTTGGCGCATGTTCAAACTTGTTTTGCTGCAAACTCTGCTTCTCTTTGTTCCATCTTGAATCTTGATTGTGCTTGGTAATGAGTATTGAAATTTTGTTGTTCTTTAATAATTATTCCCATCAATTCCTCTTGGAGTCTTGGATTTTCTCTCCCCTGTTTTCTTCAATCGTCTTGCTTTTTTTCCCAACCGACGAGATATGTGTTCTCTATGTCTCCCTATCGGTGTTGTTAGGTCTGAGCTTGATTGTTGATTCTTTGTCCTTCCTCATCTACCTCGTAATTCTCATAACTTTCCAAATCGTGCGTCGTATCGAATACAAAAGTCGATCGACGATTAAATTTATATTCTCTATGACAATTGGGTAGCACTCTTCGTGCTTAAATTTTTCCCATCATTGCATTCCTTGAACCGCTTGTTTATTTCTTCAAAAGGCTAATTTTTAAATAACACTTAAGTTTAGGGGAGTTTAAATATTAGAAAATAATTGTTCGAACAATCAAGAATACTTACCTTCATTTCAGGACCCCAACCAGTATGATATTCACCTTCCACTTCTGCCTCTTTGCCGAAAACAACGCCACATCTTTACTTATTCCCCGTAACGTTTTTGCCAAGAACTCCAAGTCCGCTCTGGAGCATTAGGTAAATGAACTTCAATATCATCCTTGATGCGAGTGCACAACGCTTCCTCTGATTGATCAGTTCCAACACCCGGATCTTGAGATATTGATAAATGAATTTTACACATCGTTAAGTCTTCGATTGTCGTAAAATTTGGACCTCGTATTGATCGTGATGGTCGTGGTGCTCGTGGTGCCATTGTAAGCGAATTGGTGAAAAATTTCTAAATAATTTGGAAGATGAAATAATACTGTTTTTCTTGTTCTTCAGATACTCTATTTTGAAGTAGTACTTGTGGGGAAATGTTGAATGAATTCTTCTCTATATATAATGTTTCAAATTTTCAAAAATATCTTCCAACGTTCAACAACATCCAACGTTCGGTTCTTCAACGTTCGAAAAATTCAAAAAATTCAAAAAATTCAAACGGGCATATCACAAATTCAAAAACAGAAAACATAAAAATTAAAAACATGAAAATGAAAAATATGGGGCGGAGGTATTACGTTCGCCTGGAATCAGGCGTAAGGATTATGAACGCCTGAATGAGGCGTAAACTATATGCCCGCCTGATGCCAGGCGAACATTACAGGTCCGCTTCATTCAGGCGTACACTTTATAAACGCCTGTCGTCAAGCGGTAACTTCAGCTACGCCCGATGGGGCGTACATTATATCACCGCGCCACTGGGAAGAACACTATATAACCGCCTATCCGTGGGACGAACACTATATGACCGCCCGTTGTCAGCGTACACTATATAACCGCCCGTTGAGAAACGGAGATTATATCACCGCTCGACTATAAATGGGTATGGTCTTTGGTCCAGACCAAATATACTCTGGAATTACTGTACTACTCTGGTATTTGATCGATGGTACCTCCCGCTACGCCTAGTTCTGAGACCAAAAAATGGGTTTAGTCGCCCACTGCAGTTGCTCTAAGCACATTACAATTACGTGTTCAATTAAATCATGTAGCACCTGCGAATATTGTTTGCTTATATAGAGATGCTATGGTGAATATAGTGTTGGATATTGGCGAAGTGGAGAAAATTTTTGGTGGGGTGTTTCTTGAAGGGAGTACGGAGGACAAATAATATGTTGACACGTGTCTTTGATATTAATTGATTCCTATGAATTTTGTTTCCAAAAATATAAAATAAATGTATTTTTTTAGAGGAAATTGGATATCTTAATTAGTATTTGTATTTTTAGAGTTAGAGTTGGAGTTGGAGAAAAATGCAGTCTGCACGACCCAGCTGCGATTTGGACTTGGAGACAAATGCTGTTTTCGTGTACGCCAGCGTCATGGACTAAGCTAGTATATATGTACGTATTTCCTTTCCTCTTTAGGTGATTGTTAATTTGTTATACACATGCACATGTTATGACCCCCAGTCCAGGTTACGTGTAGGGTTGTTGCATAATTTGGATTATCTACTATCTACTCATATAAACACGTTTCGGTTGTGTATCCTAATCAGTAATCTCTATCAAGTGCCTTTTGTTACGTATATGTCACTGTATAGTGTTCGTAGCTACACATATAAATGCATTTCGTTTTATGTTCTAATCAGTAATTTGTTTGCATCCAAAATATCAAGCCTATAAATTACTCCCAAATTCATCTCCCGTTTCAAATCACTATTCCATCAATTGCTGTCTTTCAGAGATTTTTATAACATCATGGAATTGCTTCTTCTTCTCCTCATCTCTGCTTCTTGTATCCTGGTAAGCTTACTTGCATCTTTGTTTTGACAAAGTATCTAGAATTTCATGGGTTCTTCATTTTTATTTTATTATTTTGATCAGAGAGTTTTTTTTTCATTATGTAATCTGATGTGCGTCTCTGAAATTGGTGTTGCATGCAGGCTGGAGTTGTTGGAAACCATGCAGCTCCTCTTCCATCTGAAATATACTGGAAAGACAAGTTGCCAAACACTCCCATGCCAGCTATACTTCATGATCTCTTTCATCCTTCTGATGGTTTGATTCAAAACCTAGCTTGAAAATTCACATTGATCAAAACATTTATATAAATTATTATTTCTAAGCTCCACCCAATATGTACTTAATTAATTCTCTTCTTAGTTCTTGATATTCTTGAAATGTCTTTTTGGTTTGGTAACAACAGATCAACAAGGAAAGCCGTTGACCGACGTCAGAGCAGGAAGCACCATTCCAAATGACAATGCTGATAACCCAGGCGCGTCTCTCTTCTTCCTACAAAAGGATTTATATCCTGGAGCAAAAATGAACTTGCAGTTTGCTATCAGCTCGAAATCAGAAAAAGCGGAATTTATCAGCCAAAGCATCAATGCCTGTGAACACCCAGGTTTTGGGAGTAAAGAGAATTACTATGCAACTTCATTGGAAACGCTTGTTGAATACGGTACATCCAAATTCGGAAAAGAAGTTAATGTATTGACCACGGTAATAGCCGTTGACAAGCAGCGGAGAACACAAATGGGGAAACAGCAATATGTAGTAAGCTCAGGAGTAAGACAAATCGTTAGTGATAACTTAGTTGTGTGCCATAGCCTGCCTTATCCAAATGCAGTTTTCTTCTGTCATGCAACTTCAGCACATACAACACGAGCTTATGTGGTGCCTTTGGTTGGTGCGGATGGAACAAAAATCAAAGCCACGATCATTTGTCACAAAGACACCTCGGAATGGGACCCTGACCATGTAGCTTTCCAAGTCCTTAAGGTTAAACCTGGTAGTATTAATCCAATCTGTCACTTCCTTACTGAGGATAATATTGTTTGGGCTGGCAAGAATAAAGAAAATTGAAGGGTTGTATTTGCTGGTTGATCGGTTTCTTTAGGTGGTTATGCTGGTGTTTATTAGTACCAAGATTGCTGTAAAATTAACGTATCTAATGAAATAAATTATGTTTGGGAAGATTATATTTGCTGGTTGATCCGATACTTCTTTTGCCACAAAGAAGATATATATAAGTATGGGAACCTTCAGATTTGAAAATTCAAGGGATAGTGCGTAGTCGCAAACTATGTGTCATGTCGTAAAGACTTTTAACAACCCCTTCGTTTAAACGAGAGGTTCATTGAGTTTTGGGGTGGAATACGTTTTCCTCTACCCATAATAGCATTAAATTTGCTCAATTTTATAAAATTCCTCGTTTTGCTTGAGGAGATCAACTCCATAGTCTTTGCTCTTAGAGTGCTACATCTAATATAGGCGTCATGGACTAAGCTAGTGGTTTCTACAATCTATTGGTGATTGCCTGATTGGGACACACATGGTATGTCTCCCTTGTACATGGCTGCATCTCCTCTTCTAAGCACCACAAGCATCGCATATGAGTTGCTTTTCCGGCTCAAAGCACGTGCAGTGTTGTGAATTTTTGGGTATATAAACGTGTTTCGGATTATATCCTAATTTCAGTATATAATTTCTTTTATAGTTCTTGGGTTTAGTGTTCCATTATTCTTATCAGTAGCATCCATACGGCAAATTCAGGGCCGGATTTGTTCATGCCCCCCTTGCGTATCAGTAAAACACTACCATTAGTTCAAAGAGTTTATTTGTTCCTCTCAGTCCCATTATTATCATGTTTAAGAAATCATGATGCTTTTGATGCCCATTTGCCTTGTTGCCCCAAGGCAAGTTGTCAACAAGGATTGGCTTGAACGTTTGGTTGAATCAAGTCTTGAGCGCGCAAAAAACATTTTCTTTTACGCTAAATGGTTTTGCACAGATCATATATCGCCATTGAGATCAGCGATGAAATTTCCCATTATTGGATATCAACAGGTGAATATGCTGCGCTGAATATTCCATGCGCTAGTCCATTTCGAGAACTTCTCTTGAATCCTATTCAAATCCTATTTAACACGTTAATAACGCAACCAGTGAGACATGACATGTTATTGCATTTATGGATGTCAAAACATCAAGCCTATAAATTACTGCAAAAAGCTTTTCTCATTTCATATCAGCATTCCATCAATATCTCTCTTTCTGAAGTTTCATAGCATGGAATTGCTTCTTCTTCTAATCATCTCTGTTTCTTATCTTTTGGTGAGCTTATATACATGCATATATTTTTGTTCTCATCCAGTATCTAGAATTTCATAGGTTTTTCTTCTTATAATGTGGCTTATATATGTCTGTTTCGTTTGCAGGTTGGAGTTGTAGGAAGCCATGCTGCTCCTCTTCCTTCTGAGATCTACTGGAAAAACAAGTTGCCAAACACTCCTATGCCCACTATACTTCATGATCTCTTGCATCCTGCCGGTTTGATTCAAATCCTCACTTGTAAATTTTCTCAAAAAGTGATGCGAAAATACTTTAAGTCTCTTCTTAAATCTTAATACTCGTTTGATATATAACAGATCAAGAAGGAAAGCCATTGACTGACGTCAGAACAAGAAGCGGCGACGCGTACACCCCAACTCAGGGAAACACTCTTTCAGCACAGCCAAATTGGCAAAGATACACATACTCAAAAAAGCCGCTTACGCAACAATTAAACCTCGGCAAATACAATAAGCACCCGCCTTCACAACAGTTCAAGTTCAGCAAATACTCAAAAAACCCGCCTCTCGGCAAAAACACCATTCCAAGTGACAGTGCTGCAACAAATAGGCAACTTCTAGATAGCCCAGGGGCGTCTCTCTTCTTCTTAGAAAAGGATTTCTATCCTGGAGCAAAAATGAACTTGCAATTTGTTGTGAGTACTGCTAGTGGGACTACATTCTTACCACAAAAGCTTGCTAAGGTGACCCCATTCTCCTCCAATAAGTTGCCGGACATCTTGAACCAATTTGCTATCAACGCAAAATCAGAAGACGCTAAAGTTATCAATCAAACTATCGTGGACTGTGAAGAGCCAGCTCTAGAAAATGAAGAGAAGTACTGTGCAACTTCATTGGAATCACTTGTCGAATATGGTTTTTCCAAGATCGGAAAAAATGTTAATGTGTTAACCACGGTAATTGTCTCTGATAAAGGGCAGAGAAGACGAATGAGGAAACAACAATATGTAGTAAGCTCAGGATTGAGACAAATTGTTAGCAACAACATTGTTGCGTGCCATAGCCTACCTTATCCATATGCAGTTTTCTTCTGCCATGCAACTTCAGCGCATACAACACGAGCTTATGACGTGCCTTTGGTCGGTGTAGACGGAACGAAGATCAAAGCCACTGCCGTTTGTCACAAAGACACCTCGAAATGGGACCCTGACCATGTAGCTTTCCAAGTCCTCAAGGTTAAGCCTGGTACTGTTCCAATTTGTCACTTCCTTCCCGAGGATAATATTGTCTGGGTTGGCAAAAACTAAGAGAACTTAGGATGATCATAAACTGTAAGACTAAATTAAGGTAAATAATGAAATAAATTATGTTTAGAGTTTTTCTTTTGGAGTTTTCTTTACTAAAAAGTAAAAGGGCAAATTGGGAATATGTCCCGTTTTCACTAATTCGTTTGGGATCTATCCCATGACGGAAAATATTAAGGAATCTATCGAGAAAACAAACGTTAAATCTATGATATCCCATATGTGTGTGTTTACACGAGTGTTTAAGTTCCAACTATACCCTCAACATCTAAACGACGTCGACGATAGTTCAGTTCTCTCCTCTCTGTAGAGAACCCAATAGAATCCATGCTTCTCTTTTAATCGACATATATCTTGGCCCTTCCTCGATTCTCTCTTCCAAACTATGATTCTCGTTGTTGTTGGTTGCTTCTATACTTTATTGAAAGTTGTTTGATTGTTTGAGTTGTGTGAGTTTTATGTTGTCATCATGAACTGAACGTCCCGGGAACTGGGTTCTTATCAAATATATTGATTTAATTTCTAAAACTAAATCAATTAGAGACATTAATGAACCACCTACACAAAGAGTCATCTCTAATAACAATATTTGGCGTTTGTTTCTCATGTCATCCATTCCATGGGTTTATATCTTAAAACACAAATTCTTCATGTTTGTTTTCTATAAATGTTGTTATTTACCGATCCTAGAAGATTTAATCATGTAAAATTTTATCCTAAAGGGTTTGATTTCGTCAATCAAGTCAGATTCGTTAATGAAAGATGAACACAAATTGGTTTAATTTCTTCCATGGCTGCTGGAGATGAAGATGGACATAATACAGTGAAAAGTGGTTAGAAGTTGGGGGTAAAACTGTAACTTAAAGAGATGTGTGACTCCACACATGTGGGATATCAAGGAGTTAACGGTTGTTTTCTCTTTCTAGGATGTAGAAATTGACGTTTAATCCCATATGTGTTGGGCTTGAGACAATCTAGTCCAGCGTTCTCAGGCTTAGTACTCCCTAGTCCAAAAAAGCCCCGCATAAACAAATTTGGTCCAAATTTTTGATTTGTTAGTCCAAACTCGTAACGATTCAAACTAATCCGGTACCATAATTACCCTTTCGTATGAGGATACATGAATATGAACGAGTTTTTAATTTTCAGATCTTGGATTCAAATCAGGAGAGAGACAAAGAGATATTTTGAGGCGATTTCTTGGTTTCAATCGTTTCTTCATCAGATTTGGATCTCAGGTTAGAGACCTCAAATTCAATCTCATCTTTTATTTGATTTCGTTTGTTTCTTCGATTATGTGTTTTTGATTATTTATATTTTTTGAATGCATGAGATGAAATCGATTTTGTCTTTCATTTTGCTTTCGATCTTTTGATTTGATTTTTTGGTTTTATTTTGTTATTTGTTAGGTTTTGATTCTCATGAAACTCTTTTGATTTATGTTCTTTAATTTGATGTTTCTTTTGATTTGTGGTTGGATGTATGATATAAAATCGATTCGATCTTTGATTTTTTGATTTTCCATTTCTTCATCTGTGTGTTTGATTAATGGTTAATCATGGTTTACATTGATAGAGTAATTGATTTCTTTTATTTTTTTTACTATGCAGAATGTGTACTTTCTTGTACACTGTATTTGTTTCGATTTATTGTGATTTAAGGTTGATTCTAAAAATTAATTCTCTGATAAATTTAAATATGATTCGGATTTTTAGATGTTATATCTTTGTGTTACTGGATTCGATTGAGATCTTTTAGATGTGACCCAATATTTTTTATTAGTTATTTGATTTATCATTTGTGTGTTGATTGAACCTAAGAATGCTATTTTTTTTAGATATTTTGTATGTGGTTTAGAGATTTGATGTCTTCATTTATGTGTTTTTTTGTAATATGCAGGTTATTAACCATGTCTGGGAAGATTGTGCATGCTATCTTGAATCATGGTGAGCATTTGCCCTATTTGGTAGATGTGTACATATTTGTACAAAGGGAAATTCTCTATGATGAATGCTTGGGTTGTATTTTTTGAATCAATGCTCTATTTTGTTATTTTTTATGTAAATATTTACATACTTGCACACTAGTATGCTCTGTGATGAATGCATGACCTGTTTTGTTGGTATATATGTTAGATTTTGGTATTATTCTATAGATGTGTACTTGTTTGTACACTAAAATGCTATGTGATGAATATATGTCCTGTCATGTGGGTATGGATGCTAGATTTGGTGCACTTGTTTGTACACTAATACTTGTTTGGTGCAGTGTGTATATATTGGTGCACCTGTACGCAATGTAAACCATGATAGATGTGTATATATTGGTATTATTCTATAGATGTGTACTTGTTTGTACACTAAAATACTTGTTTGGTGCAGTGGTGTATATATTGGTGCACCTGTACGCAATGCAAGTGTACATATTCGACAAAGATGGACCAACTATGATCTGTCCGAGCAGTGGTGTATATATTGGTGCACCTGTACGTAATCCAAGTTTACATTTTTGCATCTTAGTTCGGTAAGATAAAAAACCACTATATTTGGGTAAATAACTATGGGTACAAACCGGCACAAATGTGTAGATAATCGTACACATGTTAATTGTTAATGTGTACATAGTTGTAAACATGCTTTTTATTATACAAGAATCATTTATTTTAGATTTAATTATTATTTTCTGTTTACCTCTCTAATATGATTTGTGATTTTAACTCAAGGGGAGACATGGAAAGACCGGATCATTTTGTAGGCGTGTATATAATTGTACAAAATGAGTTCCCAACTAATGTTGCTATGCTTGCAGCCCAAGATGATGCAACACGGTGCAAGGTATTTGTTCTAGTTGTAAACTTTGGTTCCCTTAATGATTCCTACCTTAATATTGGTCCTAACTGATACCATGATTGTGTGCTTTAGGCTTTCTTGGTTGAATTTGATAAGTACAACCTTCGTTTAATGAAATAACACATTGATTCTTAATGTGTACATAATTATACACATGTAGATAGTTAATGTGTATATAGTTTTACACTTGTTGATTGTTAATATGAATGATTGGTGTTTGTGCATGTTTTACAGGGGTGTACATATTGGTGCACCTGTGTAAATCTTATGAAAAGGTAGGATTCCCTTGTTTTACAACGGTGTACATATTGGTGCACCTATAGGAAGTAATTCCCATGAAAAAATAGGTTTTTGTGTGGTTGTGAATGATCATTTTTATGCATGTTTTGAAGCGGTGTACGTTTTGGTGCACCTCTGTTATTCCCATGTAAAAGTAGGTTTGTGTGTGGTTATGAATGATCGTTTTTTCTACATGTTTTGCAGGGATGTACACATTGCTGCACCTGTATAATTCCCATGAAAAAGTGTGCCCCAGTTGGAATATGAATGATCAATTTTTATGCATATTTTGCAGGGGTGTACACATTGGTGCGCCAGTGTATTTTCAATGAAAAAGTAGGTTTGTTTGTGGCCATGAAGGATTGGTTTTAGGAATGTTTCACATGGATGAATACATTGATGCACCAATATACTTCTCATGAAAAAGTAGGTCCTGTATGAGTATGATTGATCTGTTATGCATGTTAGTAATCTCCTTTTCGATGAAGTGCAATGAATCATTGTACTCGGATATTTCAAAAGCATACTAAGTTTGTGTAGTAATGCCCACATGGATTGTGTCTCTGACCATAAACTAACTTTTTATTTGATCGTTTTTTTTTTTTGCTTTGTTTTCTTATGTGGATGTTGGTGAAAGGATAATCACTTTCTTTTCAAGTTGCGATTTCTTATGTTCATTGTTTTGTCCTCGATGCAGTCCGTCTATTATGGATGTTATCCAACTGGAGCTTGGCATGGCTGACATTTTTCTCGATCAAGCAGACTTTACGGTGGCAATCGGCTATCATGGATTTTGGATTTTTTTGGATCTTTGCATCGGTGTACATAAATGTACACACAAATGTAAATTAAAATTTTTTAAAAATGAAAATTATATAGTCATATGGGTACTCTTTTTGTAGCTCTCGGAAAATGCTTTCCAAATATATAAAGTTTGTAAAATTTGGACCAAAGAGTTTAAAAAGATAAATTGTTTTTAATTATTTTTATATTTTTAAAAATTGCTGACGTGTCACGTCCACGTTGAATTTGTACGTTACAAAACAGTTTTCACTCGCTGCACGTGTGCTTTATGAAACACGTGTGGAGGTCAGCAGCGTCTTTACACAATTTTTGGATTAAACTGTACCTAGTCAACTAGGTCTGGACTAAACTGTTCTATTTAGTGAGGTTTTGGACTGAACCGTTTTTTCCCTTCTAGGATAGATTCCTTAATATTTTCCGTCATGGGATAGATCCCCAAACGAAATAGTGAAAATGGAACATATTCCCAATTTTCCCAAAGTAAAAACGTTATTATATTATTGAAAAGAGAAAACTAAAAGAATAAAAAACAAAGCACTTTAACTAGTTGTTTATGGGTGAAAATCGTTTCTGCCGATTTCGGTAAATTCGGTAGGTGAGTGAGAAACTAGTTCAAACCCTAAACAAATGTGCTGCACGTGAGCACTTTATAGGTTCGAGAGATCAATGCATAAGTCCGGCCTAAACCAAGAAATGGCCGTTCCGGACTTGCTTCGGTCACAAAGTGGAGGAGAAGGGTTGATTTGGGGAGGGAAGCAAAGAAAGGTGTTGAGGAGAGTAGTATCTCGACTTGTATCGTAAAAGTAGAAGCTTGGGAAGCTTGCAAGAGATGAAAGCTTTTTGGGAGAGCTTGCAAAGTTGCCTTTCCGAGAGTAGTGTAGTATTTTCTCTCCACTGAGACTTGTTGTCCGGTGGAAATAGGTAAGACCTATTTATACAAGTCGAGATTGAAACGCACTGGCCTCATGAAGGAAGAGAGTAAAGGGTGAAATAATGGGAGGAGGTGGTAACCGCATGGTTTAATGGGTGAAAACGTTTTTCACCATTATTTCCTCTTTTATTTGACCGCTTTATTCCTTTTCACGCTTTCTTAAAGTGAGCGTAGTGTACGCCGCATCTTTGTGACCGCCAAACCAAAACCCTAAAGAAGCATCCCCCAGTTTGTGTTGATGTCTCGAGTGTTGGTTGCATCTTGAGTGCAAGTGGCGCTGCTAGTGGCGCGTGTGGCATGTGCGTTTGGCATGTGCCAATGGCATGTGCGGAATGCCTTGGTGGTAGGTTGCACGGTTTGCAAGTTTTGGCTACCAGCGTGTGCGTTTGGCATGTGCCAATGGCATGTGCGGAATGCCTTGGTGGTAGGTTGCACGGTTTGCAAGTTAGGCTACCAGTGTGTGCGTTTGGCATTTTCCAATGGCATGCGTGGCCATTAGGGCCGTGACCTTGATAGGGAAACCAGCTAGCGAGTATGTTGGCATGTGCCAATGGCATGCGTGGCCGTTAGGGCCGTGATAAGGAAACTAGCTAGCAAACATGTTGGCATGTGCCAATGGCGTGCGGGGCCATTAGGGCCGTGACCTTGATAGGGAAGCTAGCTAGCGAGCATGTTGGCATGTGCCAATGGCATGTTGGGCCGTTAGGGCCGTGACCTTGATAGGGAAGCTAGCTAGCGAGCATGTTGGCATGTGCCAATGGCATGCGGGGCCGTTAGGGCCGTGACCTTGATAGGGAAGCTAGCTAGCGATCATGTTGGCATGTGCCAATGGCATGCGGGGCCGCTAGGGCCGTGACCTTGATAGGGAAGCTAGCTAGCGAGCATGTTGGCATGTGCCAATGGCATGCGGGGCCGTTAGGGCCGTGACCTTGATAGGAAGCTAGCTAGCGAGCATGTTGGCATGTGCCAATGGCATGCGGGGCCGTTAGGGCCGTGACCTTGATAGGGAAGCTAGCTAGCGAGCATGTTGGCATGTGCCAATGGCATGCGGGCCGTTAGGGCCGTGACCTTGATAGGGAAGCTAGCTAGCGAGCATGTTGGCATGTGCCATTGGCATGCGGGGCCGTTAGGGCCGTTACCTTGATAGGAAGCTAGCTAGCGAGCATGTTGGCATGTGCCATTGGCACGTACGGCCATGTTGACCTAGTTGCATGTTTTGCAAGCCTAGGGCGCTATGTTTGGGCGTGGGCCAAAGGCATAGCGGCTTGGAATTATGGCTTGCGACACGTGTTGGCATGTGCCAATGGCACGTGCGGCCATGTTGACCTAGTTGCAAGTCTTGCAAGCCTAGGGCACTATGTTTGGCGCGGGCCAAAGGCATAGCGTCTTAGAAATATGGCTTGCGGCACGTGTTGGCATGTGCCAATGGCAGGTGCGGCCATGTTGACCTAGTTGCAAGTCTTGCAGCCTAGGGCGCTATGTTTGGCGTGGGCCAAAGGCATAGCGGCTTAGAATTATGGCTTGCGACACGTGTTGGCATGTGCCAATGGCACGTGCGGCCATGTTGACCTAGTTGCAAGTCTTGCAAACCTAGGGCGCTATGTTGGTCGTGGGCCAAGGCATAGCGGCTCGGAATTTGGCGTTGTTGCCATGGTGCGCGATATGCGGCTTGTTTTGGCATGGTTGCCATGGTGCGCAGAGTCGCGGCTTGGTTTGGCATGGTTGCCATGGTGCGCAGTATGCGGCTTGGTTTAACATGGTTGCCATGGTGCGCAGATATCACGGCTTGTTTTGGCATGGTTGCCATGGTGCGCGGGGTGCGGCTTGGTTTGGCATTGTTGCCATGGTGCGCGATATCTGGCTTGGTTTGGCATGGTTGCCATGGTGCGCAATATCTGCGACTTGGTTTGGCATTGTTGCCATGGTGCGTGATATGCGGCTTGGCTTGGCATTGTTGCCATGGTGCGCAATATGCGGCTTGGCTTGGCATTGTTGCCATGGTGCGTGATATGCGGCTTGGTTTTGGCATTGTTGCCATGGTGCGCAAGTATGCGCTTAGTTTTGGAATTAGGGTTCTGTTTGAAAACCCTAATCTGGTATTTTGAAAAAATACCCCTATTTATTATTTACACCTGAGTTAAATGCTCTTAGTTAATGTGTTGCGGGTAACACTAGGTCATGGGGTTTTACGTTTTTACCCCTTGTTTAGAAACCACCATCAACACTAGTGCAAATACAGAACCACGGACAAATCCGCACACAAGTACAAAGACTAAGAAAAAGATAACCAGAGAGAAGAGCATCTATTATTTACTCCCTCCGTCTCTAAAAGATAGGCAGGTTTGTGTGTAAACAAACCCGCCTATCTTTAGAGACTAGAGGGAGTATTTCCAAGAAGAGGTACTTTTCCTACTCTATAAGCCCCTATTATTATTGTCTCCATTCTATCACGATCTAGATGTAGTTGCAGGATTTGCTACAACTACACCCCTACAAGATTACACAATGATCCAATCCAATTTCACAATCAATTATCAAAATTTTATTTATTTTTCTTCAGAATCTTACAAGGATAATAAGAGTACAAAGAAATCAGACTAGCTCTATACTTTCTCTCTCCTATTTGTTCTCTCCAACCTCTCTCCAAAAAGATCTCCTTTCTCAAATCTGCTTGGTCCTTTATATAGGATATTACATAGTGGATGACAGCTAAGCCAACCTTTATTTTCGGATCTGGTCTGCGTCATTCTCGTAAGCTTACAAGGATTTTCTTCGCAAGTTAACTTCAATCTCGCAAAAACTTCACACTTTCCTCATGATTAGGCTGACGTCATTTGCTACATCACTTTTCTAACACTCTGCGATGACCTTCGCAAACACCTTTTAGTTAAAACTTCGCTGAGACTTAACTGTTGCGAGATTCTGCTCCTACATCTTGCCTCTTCTCATGTCTTCTCTGCGAAGAAGAGAATGATATGAGAATTTCTATCTCTAAATGCCGTAGCCGCTCATTTTTCCTTATTCTTTTCCACCGACAACCTTCCGTGATTCGTGCGAAACAAATTATACATGTTTCTTTTACCATTTATTTCTTGACACATCTTTCGTAACCGTCACTTCTTAACAGTTCACGTCACCTCTTCGCATTAATGAGTTTATCTTCTCGAGATCTCCTTCTCTCTATATATATCCTTCTTAGTCTTCATTTGCTTTCTTTTTACTTTTCCTTTCATTTTCTCGCAACTTTTCTTCACTGTTCTTCCGCAAGTTAAGCTTCTCTTACCGAATTTTTAATTTCTTCTCCTTTTAATCTTCACTTCTTCTCCATTATCATACTCAAAAATGCCTCCAATTGTTCGTAAATATGACAGTGAATTTGAAGAAATTCAAAAAGACTTTAAAGAAAAAGGTTTTACATTATCCACCATTCCTGATCATGGTCCGAAGTCCATTCTTTCTGCTAAATTATTTTATGATCATCAATGCAACAATGAAGAAATTATAATCTCGCTCGGTCAACTTCTTGATGGTCTCCCTATCCCTCTTTATAACCCTAGTTTTCCTTTGTTTTACGAGATCCTTTCCCATGCGAACTTTCTGTGAGCCATCTATCAATTCTGTGGAGACTGCATTCGACTTATACTTGAGTTTACCCATCGCGGTGCAGGCTTGGGGTCTCTTTATCCACCGAAAATTAGAGATCCTAAATTCGCTGATTTAGTGATCATCCCTGAGAAATATACTGTGGAGAGTTTCTTCGAGAATTACGAAGTAATCACTATGAAGAAGGAAAACAATCGCTGGGAGTTCGTTTGAAGAATAAAGAGAATATTGCCAGTGAAAAAATGTTAATGCAAGATATTGATCGGCATTCGGTACTAATAAAACTCCACGTCAGTCAAAAGATGACAAATGGTGCGTCTTTCCATTGACTCTGAAGGGACCTTACATCTCCGGGTTCTAATGTGCTACCCGAAAATCTCGCTATGTATCAACCCTGGGTATTTAATTGGCCCGAAAAGGAAACAGAGGTATGCTTCCAAACTACGCTCATTGTGTGACTCTCCATTTATTCCTATTCCATTTTTTTTCTTATCTTGCGAAATTTTTAGATTGCAAAACTGACAAAATACTACAACAAATCTGGGAAAGCAAGCGTCTTAACAACATTGCGTGCACTCTTTTGTATTATTTTAACAATATTGTTGCCTCTATTTCTTATCTTCATTCGTGTACGCAGGTTGAAATTAGAGTTGTTCAAGAAGGTGAAGAACCTATCAAGGTTGCGAAATACTAAAGGCAAGGATAAAGGCATTCTTCGCAATGAGCAATCAACCATCCCATCTTCAAAGAAACGAAGAATTCGCTCTCCCTATCCTTCAAATCTTCAATCAAATGAAAGCATGGATGATGAAGTTGAGACTTCTTTCGCAAAGGAAGGTTCTTCACCTGAATCATCTATGGCGCAATTATCCGGCATATTCTCTGATTCTCTACAAGGAATAGGCGATGTTCCTTTAACTAACACCTGTCGGGCAATTGCGAACATCTGTGACGCCCCTCTTTTAATTTAGATGATAATGAATCTCTTCGTGGTGTTTCTAGATCAATTACTCCAAGTTTCCTAAATTCGCTTGGTATTCCGGTAAACCTCCATTCCTCTACTTCGCTTTAATTGTAATTCAAAATTATATCTTGTTTTGATTTTTCTTTTTATTCTTTGGTAGGCTGGAAAAGCTTCCTATGCGATTGCCTCGACTTAGTTAAGAGGTGCGAGAGCTTTGAGAATAAGAACTCCAAGCTTAATAAGATTGCAGAGAATCTCGCAAAAAAATGAAGAATTAGAAGTCGAAGTTCTTGAACTTCGCAAGAAGAACAAACAATTGGAAATAGATACCTCCACTCAACAAAATAAAATATCCGATCTTCAAAAACGAATGACCAACTTTATGGTAAGTAGAATTTCTTCTTTCCCTATAATCTTTTTTCCATTTTTTTCCCTTATTCGATTAATCATTTTTGCAGACATTTACGGTCTTTCTGATGAAGCCACATTTCTTCGCACCTTTACCCATTCTAGGGATGATGATACCCTTCTCGAACTCCTTAATACTTCTTTAAACAGTTATACCAATGACAAAACAAATTCTCTTTCCTTAAATGAGCTCAGATCTAAATTCCATTTTTTAGAAATTGATAATAGAAGCAGTTTGAAAATAGTTCACAATTTAAAACGCCGCTACCTTAACTCCAAAGATGAGATTAATAAGTTAAGAGTTAAAATCAGTAATCTTATAGATGATAAAGACCGCATCACTAGTCAAGGTGCTCAAGCTTTAGAAAAATTCCACAAAAACCTTCTCGAAACCCAACTTGAGCGAGATGAAGTTAACTGTAAGAATGTCGTTCTTGTCGAAAGAGAAAATCAAGTTCGTTCTCGTCTCCTTATAAATAATGATGATGAGTTCGCTTGGACTGCGAAAATCTTAGATGATGCAAGAAATAATTTAGGTGTAAATGTTAGTCTCTAAGCTGATCATTCGACCTTGATCAAAGATATGATCTCTAACAGAGAAGGTTGTTAACTTTTCTTTCTTACTGGTTATTCTTTTTCATAAACTTCGCTTGAGTTATTGATAAGTTATTGTATATTCGCAGAGGCTGAGAAGGATTTTCACAAGAAAATTGAAGAATTGGAGACTCAAACTAAGTCTTTTGAAGCAGAAAAGGTGAAACTCACAGAAGATTTATCTGCTCGCGATGATAAATGCCATCGCTCAAGAATCGATTGAAGCCATGACCATCGCCAACTTCCTGAAACTGACACTCTTCATTTTCGCAATCCGGAATGACTATCATGAAGGTCTGCGATGATAACAACATTTCCCATTCTATATATACAAGACTCTAACCCGGTGCATACGCACCGGATATGAACGTGGATCTTGCGCAGTTAATAATATCATAATATGATGATCTATAATTGTGCAAAATTTAAAGTTACCTGAAGCCATTTTTGGCGCTAACACATATATAAATCTGGCTTATGGATGCCTTCTGTATTTGTTATACAACTATCAACCTTTTTTTTTTAGTGGAAGATATATCCCCAACCTTATCCTATTATATGGTATCGGTAGTCCGTATCGGTGTTTGCTTATTAATCTCTTGTACATAATTTACAGGACCTTCACTTATCTTTCAATCTCCCTCTCGTTACCGCACAATTCCAAGAGTAGAATTTGGTTATAAAGGAGACAACTTGATGAACACAGGTACGATCAAATAGACCATTATAAAGCAATTACATACTATTGAAAAAAATCAACGTGTCTTCCGTATGAAACCTCTATTTTTACCACATATCCATAAGAAAATAGAACGTACATGCCTTGGGTCCTAGCTCCGCTCTAGATGAGATACTAAATTTTGTACTGGTATAGGAATTAAAACGTACCTTGTACAAAAGATATACCTTGACTCTTTTCCTTTTTTTTTTAAGCAAGATATATCTTGAACACATCCTATTCAATCAAACTATATACACATTTTTCTGCTTTCATCCAGCAATTCAGTACTAATGTATACATTTCATGTATTATTTGTAAAAAAACATCAAAAACTACTAGTCAAAATCTTCAAAATCATACCAACTTGGATTTAAGAGCATCATAATGGTCATCAGAATTTCGATAAATACATGAGATTCATTTATAAAATGGAATTTGCTTCAAAGAATGCGTTTAGTTTCCTGATACGGCTTTCTGTGACTGTCGATTGGTGGTTTTCTTCCACTTGAATATCTGTTTTCTTTCTTGGCTAACCAAGAACATCAAAAAATGGATATCCTCCAGTCTTTGATATCTTTTATCTTTCTTTGGTTTGACGCATAGTTGAGTTTTGGTGGATTTCTCAAAGATCTCTTGAAATTTGTTCAGCAACAATTATTTCAAATTATCATAATCATAATCAATAGATTTGAATTCTCGTCATTCTTAAACATCCATCACGTGATTTATCGACAAACTGATCTCAACTCCATTAAAGAACTGGCGTCAACTGAGTAATAATCAAACCCACATGTTTTTACCTGTAGTTGAATCATGATTAGATTTAAAATATGTTTCATTCTAGTCAATTAAAATATGTTTCATTCTTCCAATTCCTGTTGTTGACCATGAATTATTTCTCCAACCATCTTGCAGCAGGCACATAAACGATTGTTGCTGTGACAATAATAAATGTTTCCTTGTGTAATGGTTTTGTATATTGTAATTATTAGAGAAAAAATTCATAACAAAAATCTATCCCACCTTATTCGAAGTTGCGTACTCGCAACCGTTTGTTTTGTTGAAAATCATTAGTCTGTACGAAAAGAAACATCTTATGCTAATCCTGTCATTATGGGGATTCTAAGATCGATAAACTATTTGTTCGGCAAAAGAAGTACCATGTGTTGTCTTGCGAGGCATACATGCATACTGATGTGATTTCGGCAAAGTCCGTTAAAGAGAAACATAAACAAAAGACGGCAGAAATTGAGAAATTTAAAAAAAAAAAAAAAAGATACGTACATGGTGATGTTTTCAGAAACTTCCAGAAATGTTCTTGGATTACTTGAATCATACCTGAGTGAAAATAAAAAAGTGTGTGTTTGGTCATTCCATAATCAACTTGCTGGTATAAGTGAACATAATTTTTTGTTTACGACCCTACTAAAACCAATAATCATACGAAAGAAAAAAAACTTGTACTTTCATTGAAAGCAAAAGAAAAAATGACAAAATCACCCAACATTATCGATAAATCCGACCAATTCAGGTCTTAATCATATTTTCCAATCAAACTGATAACAACTAAAAACCAAAACAAAGAAACAAAATGACACCTCCAATCAATGGAATGTGAAGTTGTTACCTCTTAAAGAACAAAGAGGGTACATTAGATAGTCGAAGCGAAAAGATATTCGACGAATTGTTATACTCGTTATTAATGCAAGTCAAGAATCGTAACCGAAAGAGATCTCTTCAAATGGAGAAATCTAAACCAAAAAGACGTATTGTTATCCTATATTGTTGTATAGGGTTAGTTAATGACAAAAGACATATCTTCTCGTACCTAAACAAACGGACGCATCTCATCCTCAGTTATTACTTCCAGAAAACACGAGGGGTGATGATGCTGATATGTCAGCACAGAACATTTTCCACTATATAATAAGGTTGTATTTGTTGTATGCCTGTACGGATCAAACAGAAGCTAATGAGGCGATTTTTTTCTGTAAATGGTAGATCCAGATGAACGACGTGAGGTGATTAGTCATGCCTTTAAGTGATATTTCTAATGCAGCTCTCATCCTTTCTTATTCAAAAGACATCTGTGGTCGCATATATACTTGCATCAACAGATCTCATGTACTTTTCTGAATTGAAGTGTCTCTAAATTGCAAACAGAAATAAGATCCAAAGAATGTGAGATGCTTCGATGGTCCTTGGTTTTCTTTAGTAACACTTCGAGTCATTTTAATATAATAAGTTTCATAATTCATTAAATGAGTTTTCCTTGAAAATTACCCGTTAAAAAGCGATCTTTGTTGGTAGTTTGGGGGGTGTTGAACACAATAGGTGGCCGAAAATATAGAACGGATGTGTTGCTTTTTAGCATCAGTTTTGCAAATCTCATTGCGTCTTATGGTACGTTGTATCCCTTAGAGTGGAGTTTGTGAAAGGACATTGTAGTTTTAGTGACCTTTGAAGCTGCCAACTGGATCATGTCTCATAAGGTAGTGCCTGTTGGAGTGACCAATAAGACGTCGATGACATGGAAATTTAATGCTGAGGTGGACTCACCGTATTCAAGATTGATTGTGGGGACGACATGTGGCATTTTTTGGGGTCTCTTATTATAAAGAAAGATACCCCTGTCTCTTAGATGAAATTCCCCCCCGAATGTATCACTTCCAGATATTTCGGATAGTGACGATAGTGAAGAAGAAGAAGAAGAAGAGATTGATGAGGAGGAAGAAGAGTCGAACGAGAAATAATTGTTCTTTTCTTCATTAGCCTTTGTGATACTTGTATATCTTTTTACTTTTTGATCTTTATGTAAATACATCACTTTATGAACTCCTTCGTTTCCAAAATCTATCAATATAAGTTCTATTCCTTTTGTTTTATCTCGCATATGTTAGAAAAACAACTCTTGTTCGTAATAACAATCAAAGATTAGTAACCAATATATAATCAACATATATGCATTAATCTATCAGTGGAAGCAAATAACATTTGCCTCGTTAAGCATTCCCATACTTGCCTCATTATTTGTTTTCAAATGAGAGATTAATCATCTTTACCCAACATTGCACGGGATTTTGTGCGTCATTTTCAGTTTTGTTCATATTTTTCGCAAAATATCGCTATTGTGAATTCACTATCAGATGTATCTTGGAATTTTCCAAAATTCCATTCAGTATTATTCTCTTATGTGGTCTTATTTTTCCTTCCTAAGTAAAGGTCTTATTTTGCCACTCTTTGTATTTGCGACAAAATCGCAAGACGTCTTTACATTTTCATGTAATGACCCATTGATCTTGTCTTATCACTTTCTTGTATTATTGCCTCGGCAGATATTTTTCATGCGACAATATGACATAGCCTAAATATTCTTGCGAAATATAGCCCCATTACATTGTCGTCTTCTTTGACGAAATCGGCAGACGTCTTTACACTTTCGCACCTTGACCCATTGATCTCGTCTTATCTTTCTCTAGTATTATTGCCTCTGCAGGATCATTGCACAAATATGACAAGACTTAATAATCCCGTGAGTAAAAAGCCTCATGACATTTGCGTCTTTGACCTTATCGCTCCCTAATGGAGGGTGCGCCTTATCATCCCCATGGTTGCCCCTTTAAGGAGGCGTACGTCTACCATACAAGGTTGGCTCCTCCCATCCGGTCTTAACAACAACCAGTTGTTTTCGTGGCCTCTTATCCCTTCGCCGATATGGCTCATGGTTACGAGACCGCACCCTAAGTGGGGTTTTCTTCGGGTCGAGTGCATCATAGCCTAGACTTGCCAAGAATGGCCAGGTACGCTCCAGATGCCGCAGGCACTCTTGGCTCAACCGTGTACCTCGGTGCCTTGATCGAGTTCTCCGCACTCCTTAGGAAAGACCTTCTCACCTTAGTCAGTCAACCTAAGTCATAGCTTAGGTTGAAAATCCAAGCGCCTCTCTGGATGGGTTTTATTAACCCCAAGTCTCCATGACCCAGGTTCCGGGGCGGTGTAACCTTTCCCTGAGCCATGTAATAGGTTCTCCCCTTCAATGACGCACTTTAGGTCTTACATTTTCCTCTTTGAAATTTTTTCACTGAACTAGGTGTACGCCAAAGTTGGGTGCCTCTCTTTTTTGTTCATTCTTGTATTTTTCTTTTATTTTCTTTTTTGTAAAAGTCATAAATTCTGGGTGAAATTATCGCATATCTTCATTCTCATTGTTTGCAATTTCTTATTTTTGTTTTCTTTAATCGATAAAAGATACTTTTCAAATACATTTTTGCGTTCAAATTTGTTTCTTTCTCTGCTCAATTTCATTCTCATTTCACAAATTTTAAGTTTCTTACCTTTGTTACCTTGTGTTTGTGCTTCTCCGAGTTCTACGCACACTATTGATGATCTCGTTTCGTGAATACTCTTTTTGTTAACGTCTTTGTCACTATCACTTATACCATATTTTCGCAGAGATATTTTTCGTTATACACCTAGTTTTCCTCCTTCTAGTTTATACTTTCCTTCTTCGAGCACCTTTGTTACTGTATAAGGACCTTCCCACCTGTTTGCAAGATCATCTCCGCCATCCCTCTGAAAAGTAGGTTGTAAAAGTAATACCAGTTCTCCTTTGCGAAATACTGGATTCTCATTGCCGGCAAATCATTGCTTTCGCAACAATCCCTTCTCTTCCATATTCTACTGCGTCTACCATCAATCTTTCGCCTCTTTGCTTTTCTCTGACATTGTGCTTCCAATTGATCTTCTTAGTTACTCTCTCTTCACATTTCTCTACATCAATTGCATGACATTTTCTCCCTTCAACCCAATCTCCTCTTATGATTCCAACACCACTAGGATGAGGAAACTTAATGCATTGATGGAAGTTGAGGCTAATCCAAAAATTCCATGCATCCAAGGTCACAATCAGACATTGTAGGGTGACTCTACATCAACATCACATAACAGAATTTCGGAAGATAATCCCTTAAAAGGAACTCGCATGGTAATATCTCCCTTGGGTTTGTTCGTAGTACCATTAAAGCCATAAATCTTGTAAGTTGAAGGTATCAAATCCTCATCCTTTCCCCCCATAGTTTTGTAAGTATGATAAAATAAAATATCTACAAAACTTCCAGTATCAATGAATATTCTATTGATCGCCCATGAATCCTCAGCTTCATCATCTTCATCATCACTTAGTTTCGGGTTGATCTCTAAATTTACCACCAAAGGATTATCATGCATTTCTCCACCTTGTGGAATCTCTTCTCATTGTAAAGGAAATAGATCCCATTTACGCCATTCTTTTAGTGGCAAGACTTTCTTAATGTTCAAAATTTCTCTACCATCAAAATCATTGTGAATACTCTGCTCTGAACGTTATCATGAAAATCCTCTATTATTTTGTATGAGTGTACAATAGAATTGCGAATAGGTTTTTTGCTTTCGATCCGACTTCAATTAAAAACGTATTTTCTCTTTTTCTTTGCATTTGCTCGTGATCTTCTAGTGGTGGTGGCAATGGTAAAGGTTGTGGTTGTCTTATCAGAAAGTGGTTCAACTTGCCTTGGTCTATCATTCTAAGGATAATTCTCTTTATATTTACGCAATCATTTATCGAATGTCCATGGAAGTGATGATATGAATGCAAATTCACGACTTCGTAGGTCGGTGGTGGCTCCTTCCCCATGTTCCAAGGAGATGGGATGTTTTCCATCAAAATTATGGCTTCCCATATCCTTTCCACACTAGCATTTAGAGGAGGCATTATTATTTCTTCCCATACTACCCTGTTAGGTCCTTGTCCCCTTTGATAGTTATTCTTCGGTCCTCCATAAGTTTCTTGGGGTTGGTCAAGTCTCTGAATCTTGTTATTTCCGCTACGATTATAGAACCTCATCTCTTTCTCGAACTCTTCTTGATCACGACTTCCCATCGCAACCAACTTTTGTTGACTTTTGATCACCATCTTTCTTTGTGGTTCTTGTGAAGCGTTTGCCACTGTGTTTGTTAATTTGGGAATAAGCTTGCATTCGTAATTTTGATCTTGTATTCGCAACTGGGTACGACTCCATCTCACTTTGTTTTTCCTCAAGAGCAATGTATTCCTCTTGGAACTCTTGCATCCTGCAGCTGGTTTGATTACTTACTGGTTGCGTCAAAAAAATAAAATAAAATAAATAAATAATTACTCCACCCTATACTGGTCTCTTCTTAGTTCTTAATATTCTTGATATGTCTTTTTGGTTTGACGACAGATCAACAAGGAAAGTCATCAACGGGCACAAACACTATTTCGGTACAAGCGAACTTCCAAAATACTCAAAAATCCGCCTTTGCAACAGTTAAGCATCAGCACATACACAAAAAACCTGCATCTCGGCAAAGCACCATTCCAAATGACAATGCTGCGACAAATAGACAACTCCTAGATAGTTTTGGCGCGTCTCTCTTCTTTTAGAAAAGGATTTATATCCTGGAGCAAAAATGAACCTGCACTTTGTTGTAACTATTGCTAGTGGCAGAGCCGACTGAGGGTGTGTAAGGTGTGCGGCCGCACAGGCCCGGCTCTGTCAAGGGCCTTTTTTCCAGCCCAAAATTCATACTCTAACAAAAAAAAAAATCTTTACCGTGGCTTTTAACTCGAACACACTACCTATGGGGGCAATACTTAAACAATCCTTCCACTAAGCAATCAATTCATTGTTGATTTAAATTTAAATTTGACCGTATTTAACCTAATACCATTACCTCCCAAGAGTAAGCTTCCTATCTTTTGTGTTATCCTTGCATATTCTTATTGATATCCTAAAAAAAAGTTCTTATTTAATACTCTCATTTTATCTATATAAATTTTGTGTTATCCTTGCGTATTCTTATTGACATCCAGAAAAAAAAATTCTTATTTAATACTCTCATTTTATCTATATAAAATACGCATTAACACTATTATTTAGTCGTGAATTTTTATTTGGTATCGCCGATAATCTTACAAATTAAATAAAAATTATTGATTTTTTTTTGTTTTTTATTGTTATAAAATATTCGACATTGTAAAAGGCCCTACGAAAAATTTCGCATGGACCTCTTCAGACGCAGGATCGGCTCTGGCTAGTGGGACTACTTTCTTACCAGAAAAGCTGGCTAAGTTGACCCCATTCTCCTCCAATAAGTTGCCAGAAATCTTGAACCAGTTTGCTATCAGCCCGAACTCAGAAGAAGCTGAAATTATCAATGAAATTATTATGGATTGTGAAGAACCAGCTGTAGAAAATGAAGAAAAGTACTGTGCAACTTCATTGGAATCACTGGTTGAATACGGTACTTCCAAATTCGGGAAAAATGTTAATGTATTGACCACGGAAATTTCCAGTGATAAAGCGCAGAGAACGCGATCGAGGAAGCAACAATATGTAGTAAGCTCGGGAGTAAGACAAATAGTTAGTGATAACTTGGTTGCGTGCCATAGCCTGCCTTACCCGTATGCAGTTTTCGTCTGTCATGCAACTTCAGCACATACAACACAAGCTTATGTGGTCCCTTTGGTGGGTGCGGATGGGACGAAAATCAAAGCCACGGCCGTTTGTCACAAAGACACCTCAAAATGGGACCCTGACCATGTAGCTTTCCAAGTCCTCAAGGTTAAGCCCGGTACTATTAATCCAATCTGTCACTTCCTTACTGAGGATAATATCCTCTGGGCTGGCAAGAACGAAGAAAATTGAAGGGTTGTATTTGCGGTTTGTTCTGTTTCTTAAGGTGGTTATGTAAAATTAAGGTATTCAGTGAAATAAATTATGTAGTTTCTCTCGAATTGGGAGTTTGATTACACCCGAATGATCATTGTTAGCTTGGTTTTCCTCGAAATAAACCATTATTTTGTTCATTGAAGCGATATCCTGTATCGAGTTGTTTAAAGAGCATAGTTGGTCAAGGTCGGAGAGTGTTAATTACAGGTCACAGGATCGAATCCCTCCTAACACATGTTTATCCATGCAATAGGTGAGATTCGAACGCGTGACTTGTAACTCGCGCTATCTAGCTTTGACCAACTTTGCCAGCACTCATTTGGGAAAGAAAACATAACACTGAGTTCTTACTCCTGTTTTCGCCCTTGGAAATATATCTTCGCAAACTTCCTTTCTCTTCTTTTCGTTCGCTTCTTCACAAATATGGGTTTAACACATATTTCTACGCATTAAACTCAATTTTGACATAGTTAGCAAAGTGAAAATTACTGCTAGACCCATTTCTTAGATTTTTTCACGGTGAAATCCACCGGTGGAAAACTTCACGCGCGCTCCCATCTTTTCGTTGAAAATTTCTCACACACCCATAGTTTCTGAAATTATGTTATTTCGTGTTTCTTCTTTTTTATCGTTGACAGAAGATTTGAGACTAAGAAATAAAAAGAGGCAAAAAGAGGAAGTTCCTATTTCTTTCAACCTAGTAACTGGATTCACTCCAAGTTTTATCGATTTCCGATCTTGGTTCTAATCGATTTTTTTTTTTTAGATCGACTTCATGTTTAGGTTTTATATCCATGATTTTTTTCATTCTACCCTATCCAATTTTCAACTTTCTTTTTGGATCTTCGATTTATAATAAGAATGTTAATTGTGTGATTCGATCATTGTTTGTGTTAGTATCGAAACAAACCATTTGATCTAATGACTTGGTAATTAGGGATTTTATTAAGATAGGCTTGATTTTGTGTTTTTATTTGAATTGAATACGGTTTGATGTGGTAATCTAAGTAATTACCTAATGTGATGAGATTGTTGGTTTTCCCTTTGATTGATTACATGGTTTTTGTGTGGTTGCAGATGGTGATTATGGTGTGATGGTGATTTAAGAATGCATGATACAAATTTAGTGTGTTTGGTTGTGAAAATGATTATGAAATCAAGGAGAAATTAGAGAAAGGTGATGGTCCTGGTGGGTGTATGGATGTATGTGTGGTAACTGAATTTTGGAAGATGGTAAGTAACAAGAAGATGATGTTGTTATAACTGCATAACCCGTCATGCAATCGAGAATGTATGCATAACTTTGTTATGCAATCGAGAAAATGGATGCATAACGCATTATCCAACATTTTTTATTAATCATGAAATTGAAAATTGTTGCATAATCTTTTATGCATCGAGAAAATGGATGCATAACATTAATATGTATCCGAAAATATAGCTGCATAACGCATTCTCGCATCAATTTTTTTGTACGCATAACTAATACCAACAAACCAATGGCCCCACATAACTTGTTATGCAGTCGAGAAAATGGTTGCTTAATTCATTATGCGCCTGTTTTTCCGTTGGATTCAGAGATATACATTGTTTTATTGGCGATAACCAAAATAATAGATGCATGAACAAAATATGGTTGCATAACGTGTTATGCATCTTTTGTGGTGTATGCATCTTTTTTGAGGCTGCATAATGAATACGTAGTCAATTTTCGAAATTTTAAGCCTAAAATGAGGGATCACCTCGATTTTTTCGAAAAACAAAATTTTGTAATTGTTGTTTATACTCGTTGTACATCTCTTTAAAAGATTTCTAACGAGAAAAAGTTTGTAAAATTCCAAAACGCGGCTTTTTAAATAGTGGAAACTACAGAGACCCATTTTACAACTTTTCCCAATCGTAAAACCCACACGCGTGAAATATCACACGCGCACCCAATCAGGCAAATTATTCACGCACCCGAGTTTTCGAAATTACTTTTTTTTCTTTTTTTTTCCAAGTTTAACCTCACCCATACAAATAGTTAGTTCATAGCTTCTTCGGTTTTCACAAATTCGGTTTAGAGAGAGATTTCACGCTGAGCGATTGAAAGGAGTGGAGATAGAATACTGACTAGAGGAGAAGGAAGAAGGAAGATTAGGAGATAGAATCCTTTAGCTAGAGTGAGAGATTCAATTATCGAGCACACTGAAGAAGGAGATGATCTACACGAATATAATTGAAGCTTTAGCCTCACTTTCACTTTTGAGATTCAGTTTCAATAGAGATTGATAGCTCGGAGATTGGTTTCGATAGAGATTGATAGCTCAGAGATTTAGAAGGAGCTATTTGAGGGATTTAATTTACTCGGAAATTAGTTTCAGGTTCGAGCTACATTCCAATCTTGTTTCTGATTTTTGTTTAATGTGGATTCCATTCTAGGTTTTAGTTTCTGTAAGATTAGGATCTATTATTTTAGGTTTCCGAAGATTAATTTAGGTTTTGAATCGGTTTTAGATCTTTTAAGCTTGTTTTGATTTTTTTTATTTTTCTAAGTTACTAAAATTGTTACGATTAATGTAGGTATTTTTAAGATTCAACTGTTTGTTTGATTTCATGTTCGGATGTTGATACACCAATTTTTTTAGGTGTTGCTTCTTCTATTTGATTTATCAATTGATTTGTTTTTCCACTCATATTTTTTGATCTATTTTTACATTACGTTAATGGAGATGTTTTTGATTGGGATTGGTATGTTGTTGATTTCTGATCTGATTATGGTTAGTGTAGATTTGTTTTTTTCTTTGTTGTTGATTATTTCTTTTAATTTTGAATAAGAATTCTTTGTGTAAAGCCATATGCGGGATAGATTTTTGTCTTTTGTGTTTTGCGGGGTGAAATGCCTGCTTTGCTAGTGTCACTAGCTTTGTAATTCACTACTTTAGTGAATTCTGCACATCCTGTTGATGTCAACACAACTCTGGAGAGTTTGAAGACAGACACGTTTGCCATAAGTGGACTCGTTTACTACCTCATCATGTGAAATTTTCTTTTTAATGATGGAAGCAAGTTTGTGCGAAGTTGATTACGATGTTCTTCTGATGTTTTGTATCTCGTTGCCAATGTAAAGGTCGAAGAGCTTTGATTTACTTGTTGAAGTTGGCTTGATTCTTTGAACAGTCGTAGTAGAGCTTCATCAAGTAGGCGTGTAATAGAACCTGAACCAGAAGAAGCTATGGTGAATTTCCTTGAAGATGGTTTTGTGCCTATTGACAAGGTTCTTAGGACTCAGGGCTGGGATAAATTACTTGGTGATGTTGATAAAGTATTTTTTGGAGGTGTAGCAGAGGTCGTGTTGTGGTAAAGAAATACGAGGTAAAAACTGAGCGTATTCTTGTATATACTAAGAATGAACCTAGCAGGTTCTATGCAAAATGCTCTAAAGAAAAATGCCCTTGGGAGTATAAGGTTTGTCTTTGTTGATGTTGGAAAACACGATGCTTAAGGTTAAAGTATGTTAGCGGTCATACATGTGGTGTGGGATGTCAAAGGCTTTTCCACGAGGCTCGGCCCAGTAAATTTTTTCTAGTCTTATCAAAGATGAAATTAGAATTGATCCGAGTTTCAAAGCATCCGATTTGAAAAAGTTTTTAAATCTAGTTACGGGATGAATATGAAATATTACCAAGCTTATGGAAGAGAGAAAGTGTATGAGGAAATATTTGGTGATGAGGCCATGTCGTATTCGGGGATCCGTATGGTATGTAGATGCCATTCGCAGACAAATCTGGGAGTTGGATTGATTTTCAAGTTCAAACGGATGAACCTGAATTGAACGAGGATAGTTCAACTAAAATTAGAAGATGAGGCACCTTCAAATAAGTTTGTGCGTCTTTTTATTGCTTTGAGGCATGCATCCATGGTTACACAAGTTACCTTCGTCCCATGATATATGTCAATGCTACCTTTCTTACGAGGGAGATATAGAGGATGCCTCATGGCTACAACCGCTATCAATACTTTGAAAATGGTATTTTTTCGATAATGCATGCTTCTTATATATGTGCATAATGTCTCATGCATTATTTATTTTGAGTTCATAATGTCTTATGCATTATTGTTTTCACTTTTCTTGTTATGCATCATTTCTGTTTAGATGCATAAGACATTGTACATATTTTATTTTAACTGCATGATGTCTTATGCATATTTTAGTTTAGATGCATAAGACATTATGCATTTTTTGTTTTCACTTTTATGGTTATGCATCATTTGTTTAGATGCATAAGACATTATACATTATACATTATTTATTTTAATCGCATGATGTCTTTTGCATTATTGTTTTTCACTTTTCCATCTTATGCATCCTTTTTTATGCATTTGTTTTTTGCGCGCATACTTCATGTTTACTGTTGGCTTGATTTTATATTTTTCTTTCAAAAGGTTCTTTCCACTAGCCATGGCCACTGTACCTGGGTGAAGATAATGATAACTGGGAATGGTTCATGAGGAATTTGAGTTATGTTCTTGATCATGATCAAAGGCCAATCACATTTTTTTATCTGATCGTGCGGGAAGGATTAAAGAGAGCTATTCCATTTTTATTTTCCCGGAGCCTTCCATAGTTGCTACTATCATCCTAAGATGAACTTACAATTAATGGCTCTGACGAAAGGTATGGTGTTGTTATTGATGCATTTCAAAAGGCTGCTGCGTATGCTCTTAGTCCGAAGGTTTCCAAACTGCCATCGCTACGATTAGGGTCTTGGTTGTGGTTGGGTGGAGACTATATTGAAGATATCCCTTCCGGAGAAGTGGTCAAATGCCTTTTCGAGGTTGTAGGTATGGTAGGACATCTTCTACTCTTTCCGAATCCTTCAATAGCTAGGATGAAGGTACACAAGAAGCTCCCCGCAAATGCTCTTATGGATCGAGATAAGGAAGGATGTAATGGGTATGATGTGTCGAGAAAGGCGTAATGCATGGTAAAAGTTTCATAACGATCTCATACCGAAGAATGAAGCTAAGATGGAGGCTCTTATTGATGAGGGTTTAACTCAGTCAGGTTATACAAAATTCATACTCATGTTTATGAAGTTGAGGGAGAGAGTTCTCATAGTGTTAACCTTGAGGCAAGGACATGTACCTGCCGGAGGTGGCGCGTCTATGGATTTCCATGTGTGCATGCTTTCGCATCGATAACAATGTCCGGTTCTAATCCATATGATTTTTGTTGAAACTTATTTCACTCCGCATACTCTATAATGTCTGACAGCATGCAATTCATCGTATTCCGAACTACAACATGCTCAAGTTTATGAAGGTAATGATATTATCAATGTACTGATGTTAGGAGGCCGCTAGGGCGACCACAAGCTAATAGACATTTGAGCCGTTACGAGAAGCCGCCCGGGAGGAGCAATGCGCTGTGGGTAATTGTTGTGAGATTGGTAATCACAACAAGCAAACTTGTACAAAGCCTACCTTGGGTTACAGAAGTTAGGAACCCGCCGAAGAAGCCGAAGCTGACCTAAGGGAAGTTAAGGAGAGAAATTATCTTGTTTGTTTCTTCGTACTATTACTTTTATGTTTGAACCTTATTCTATTCATTTTTCTTTAATTAGTTTTTATGAACAAGTACTTTTTCTTTTACTTAGTTTCTTTTGTATTGGTTTTATGAAAAAATACTTGTTTTTTTTTCAAAGGTGTGTTTTTCTCGCTTGTATCCAGATTATGTTTTAATTTTTTATCTTAAATGCATAATGAGATTATGCATTAGTTTTCGATGATGCATAATCTCTTATGCATTATGTTTGAAGATGCATAACTGTTATGCATTTATTCTTTTTAAAGATGTTCATAACGAGTCATTCAACTTTTGGTTCTTTTCATGTATCCGTGATTCGCATAACAAGTAATGCGTCCGCAACAAGTCATGCACATTTGTTTTATTCTAGCTATGATGGTGGTTTCAAACAAGAGGGGTAAAAACGTAAATCCCCATGACCCAGTGTTACCTGCAAATACATTAACTAAGAGCATTTAACCTGTGTAAATATTAAATAGGGGTATTTTTCAAAAATACCAGACAGTTTTTCGACACGTAACCCTAATTCCAAAACCAAGCCGCATCATCGCGCACCATGGCAACCATGCCAAACCAAGCCGCACATCGCGCACCATGGCAACCATGCCAAACCAAGCCGCACTCGCGCACCATGGCAACCATGCCAAACCAAGCCGCACTCTGCGCACCATGGCAACCATGCCAAACCAAGCCGCGATATCGCGCACCATGGCAACAATGCCAAATTAAGCCGCATATCGCGCACCATGGCAACAATGCCAAGCCAAGCCGCATATCTGCGCACCATGGCAACAATGCTAAACCAAGCCGCATCATCGCGCACCATGGCAACAATGCCAAGCCAAGCCGCATATCTGCGCACCATGGCAACAATGCTAAACCAAGCCGCATACTGCGCACCATGGCAACAATGCTAAGCTAAGCCGCATCATCGCGCACCATGGCAACAATGCCAAACCAAGCCGCATATCGCGGCACCATGGCAACCATGCCAAACCAAGCCGCACTCTGCGCACCATGGCAACCATGCCAAGCCAAGTCGCACTCCGCGCACCATGGCAACCATGCCAAACCAAGCCGCACCTGCGCACCATGGCAATAACGCCAAATTCCAAGCCGCTATGCCTTTGGCCCACACTAAACATAGCGCCCTAGGCTTGCAAGACTTGCAACTAGGTCAACATGGCCACACGTGCCATTGGCACATGCCAACACGTGCCGCAAGCCATATTTCCAAGCCGCTATGCCTTTGGCCCACGC